>BMAW01100646.1:463533-495461 GCA_019974015.1 Nephila pilipes | reverse complement strand
TATATATGTATGTATGTATGTATGTGTGTGTGTGTGTTTGTGTGTAAACTAAGAAACGAGAATTGTAACAAGATAATCTCTTTTCAAAATCAAGGTTTTGACTTGAACCACAAATTAAATTACCTTCTGCAGAACTTCGCAGAAGGTAATAATTGATGTTCTGCATGAAAAGATTGAAGATTTGTATTGTATTGATTTTTAATTTTTTTTCTCCTAATGACCGTGGAAGCACCAGATAAGATTGAGAATCTTGGTTCATTAAAAGTGTCTTGTTTATAAAAAAAAAGTTATTATTTTTAATTGAATTGCTCCGTGAGGTATGAATCATGCTCCAGTAATTTTTTAGAAGAAATTCAAATTTTCCGTCTTCATTGTAATCAAATTGTCAGAGAAAGCGTTCAGGTGTGCATTAATTAACCTTCAAAGAAATCTTTTTTTCTTGCTCCAGACGGTCTTATTAACTTTTAGTGTCCACCCTGGAAAAAAAACGTTGTAGCCTAATTTCAAGTGTTCTGTTTCACGTGATCACTCTGCTCTTGAGGTGAGGGGAAGAATCTTTCTTCCTTATTTTTGACCGTTGCTATTAGAAATCATTTGAGAGTTTAAAACTTTTTTTTTTATTCGAAAATTAACTGAATTCTCCTTCATTATTTCTTTTTGAGTTTTATACTTTTTAAGTAGAGACTCTGAATATCTCTCTAAGAAATTCATGAATGAAAAAGATTAACTAACATATAGCTATTCATCTTATAATTGTTAAACGATTTATTCGTTTGATTTTTGTGATATACAGTGATACAATTTTTGTAGAGAACGAGCGAAATTTTGCATTTCGCATAAATGGAAATGATTTCTTTATATATGTTTATTCAAAATTAAAAAAAGAAAATCTCTATTCATTTTTATTTTGTTTATAAATAGACTCATTTATTGTAATAACATTTGATGACCTATGGTTATACCAGGCTTTGTTAAGATCTGCAGAACTAGCATTCTTCTAAATTACATTAATATAATGATTATATTAATTAAAAATATTGCTTTTATATTATACATAGAAGTATGCAAAAATTAAATATGATATGCTTCATTTTGCTTAACATTTTATTATAATTTCATCCATTAAATTTCTAATCAAAACAATTCTTAAATGAATGTTACACTATATTTTTTGAGACTTAAAAAAGCCATGTGTTTTATTTGATGTCTATATTCTTATAAAAGTAAGAATCTTTCATAAACATGTTCCGATTTGTTTTCTGGTAGTTAGTAGTTTTCAAAGAATATTAAATTGCAGCCTTTCTGATAAAATGTGATTTTGTGAATTTTTTTTTCAAGGCTACAAAGTAAATAACTAGTTATCATCCGTTATAGAATAATACTATCCTTCGTGCTACCGAGTCATTATTATTTATCTATTCTTTGCATAAATTTTCTTTTTGAATTACCAGGTCATGTTAAAATATCCTCAAAGGCAAAATATTTATTTGGCGTACCAACACTTAAATATTTCAGGTATTGAAAGTGAAATCCAAAATTTATTACCATAAGATATTAATGATTTTTATTTTCAGTTTTGAATTTTCTCTTTCCTAAAATTTCAGGCACGCTCATTATACAAATGCAATATAAATAAATTTGTAATAATAATAATATCATTCGAATAAATTTATTACGTATGGTATTAATAATTGAGGTTTTAAAATAACATATATTCCAAGTCAAACAACTTTGAAAGCTGGTAACATTGAATTTATTACCACTTCTTATCTCTACTTCACTTAAGTTCTTAATATAAAAAAATATTTGAAAAACTTTAACGTGAAAAAAAAATTGTGTAAAGGTGACACACTAACTAGAAAAATAGTACTCTTTTTTAACTTCATTTGTAGCGGTTTTAATACTTTTATTTAATCTAGCATTTTTGAAAAATTGAAACCAATTTTAAGCATATTTAATCGTGTTTGTGACTTTCATTCTCAAATTCTGTTATAAACGAATTTTATTTATTTATTTTGTTTGTTTATGAATTAATATTATTAAATTACTTATAGAAGAGCAAAGAAAAACAATTTTCTGTTCTGTCACTTAAAATTGGAAAAAAAATTATTTTCTAATTCCAATAATTCTCTAATGCATATGTAATGAATTTTTTTTTAAAAAAAAATGTTCAATTTTTTTTAAAAAAAATGTGAGGATTAGCGAATATCGTAAAATATAATTATTATTCCAATGAACTCTTTTAAAAACAATTGTATGTGAAAAGTATACCTTTTGAATATTTTTTTCGTGTGTCTAACATTTGACATATTAACTACTAATTTATTCTACCCAGTATTTGCTTAGATTCTAGCGCATTTAAATGAAATATATAGTTCAATTATATCCAATTTGATACTTTTTGAATTGATATTAGCACAAGCACTTCATTTCGAAAGAAACATTTCGATACTATATAATGGTTTTCAGTTGGTTCAGTCAAACGTATCATTCCACAACCGAGGAAGCTCTATCGTGTTATATGTGCTCCTGTTTTCCCTCGCTAATGTCACTTTACGAACGGTTGACCGAATACATTCAAGTATCTTTTTAGTTATTAGTTGTAAATGTCATGTGACTGTAAAACCATGAAAAAGTTCAGCTTAGTAAGAGCAAGATCTTCCCAACGGAAGCATTATGTCAACGCGTTGAATTTTGAAAGTGCATTTTAGTCATCAAATGATTTACATAAGCATCAGTAAATGCAAATAGTAAATTGCCGAAAAAAGAAAGAGTTTCACGTATAAGTTCTTTTTACGAAAATGCTGATGTTTAAATAAAAAACTACATGATACATATGGGATGGTATCGTAACGTTTTAATTATTACTGAGAGAAACAACCGAAATATCTGGGTAAAATTTATTCTGAATATAAATTGATCAATATGTACATAATGCGGTAAATTACAGTTTTTATTATTTATTTGTTTGGTTTCAGAAAGCCGTAGATTGAAGTAACGCGTAGTACCATAAAGTTTTAATTTTTATCCCGACGTATCGTAAATTTTGATTATTACTAAAATAATTGAGATAAAAACTTAATTTTAATTTATTATTCTTGAGACTTCCTTGCACAGTTACCATCCAGAGTTATATATTTATCCCAGCTTTTCTTGATCTTTCAAAGACCGTCATTGTAGACTCGAGCCGATTGAACTCTATCTTCTCAGTACTGCAAGTTACTAGAATCTACGGCTGCCTGAAACCGAACAAATCATTATTAATAGCTGTGACTTTCCACATTGAGTACATAAGGACAAATTAATATGCAGAATAAATTTTATTCAGTCATCTTGGTTATTTCTTAGTAATAATTAAAAATTTATTTTATCCCCTGTTTCATTGTAGAACAAGGAATAATTTTATGCATATGTTCTATTTAAGGAAATGTAAATTTTTAACAAATGCATATGATATGTAGAAACAATTGACTGTTTTATTTCCATGAATTTTGAACTTTAGTTAAACTTTTATTGTTTTGATAACAAAAGCAATTGCTCCAAATTTATTTGATTTTTTTTGCATGGGATCTGAGATAAGAACATTTTATTGCTTTTATATCCCTTGCTGAGTGTATAATATCAGTTTTTAGTACTGCATTCAAATGTAAAAATTAAGGATTACACGTTTTAACGCTATCTATTTTTTGGTCTCTCTTCATGAAGAGCTCCACGGGTTGTCCTCATTGCGTGTGAAGCAGATGAAGCCAAGTGTCGGTCGTTTAGATTTATATTGAGGAAAATAACCCATACAGATGCTGCGAAGCTTTTAAATAGCAACTGTTTTAACACCTGTTAAACTAAATATTCCAACAATCTTTTCCTCTATTATTCCATTCCAAATTATCGCATTCATCCTCAATGAAAAGACTTTATTCTGACTCAGAAAATTACAATACAGTGTGTCGTGATTTTTTTCATTGACGATATGCGAAAAACATGAATAATATAGAGCTGGAGGCATATTTAGAAAACACATTTTGTGTTGAAATAAATACTTAGAATCTTACTAAAACCGTTACGGTTTGCTTTAACATTTTCTCTTTCTTGTGAAGTTTCTATAGGTGCTGGAGTTTTAAAACAAAAAACATAGCATGATCAATTAATTAATTACGATATAAACATAATATTAAAAATAAAAGAAAGTAATGAAATTATGTTAAATTATTTTTAAAAGAAAACATATTGAGGGCCAATTTAGTAGAAATGAGCGCTTCATTAAGATTTTTATTGATGAATATTCGTAAAAAGATTTAAAAAAATACGTAAAATGCAAAGTATCTCTTTAACTATCATTGTTTTAAAAAGGATACTATGAAGTTTCTACAAAAGAAGAAAACTTTAATAAATTGGTACGTTAATTAAGTAGTAATAATTATTTCAGTTCTGTAAAACTTTTTGTACTAAATTTATTGAAAGTTTAACTTTAAAGTTAGAAAGAAATGTTCTAATGATTGAAACTTTATCTGTCATACGCTAAATAAGAATCACTTCAAATTAAAAAAAAAAAAACATTTTGTTAAAATTGTGGAAAAATGATAAATTAATGTAATAAAATTGATTTACATTCATATTTTTATTACAGAAATATCTCACGTTTGAAAACAGCTTAGAAGGACATGTTGTTTTATCCACAGCTTTGGACTATGAAACTATGCCAAACTTCACAGTCACTATAAAAGCTCAAGTAAGTTCTTGATGAAAATTTTAACATTTGATCAAATTGTTAAGTAAATATTTTGTAAGCTTTATTTTGTTACTGAATACAAAATTTAAACATATACTTCAAAATAATATAAATTTTTATACAAGTAGTGTAATAAAAAATTACATCACTTGAATAGAAATTTATGTTATTTCGATTTATATGAATAAACTCAATATAATTTTTCAAAAATATAATATGTATAAATGTTTGAATTTAAAACATGATGCATTTTTTATATTTATTAACCTTATTTTACTTAAAATAAAATTTCTTTAGTTTAGAAAAATGCTTTAATATTCCGCAATAAAAAAAGCTCTAAAAGGATGAAAATTGTTTATGTTAGAACAAGATTTAAAAATTAATTTTCTTTATCTATAAAAGGCGCATTTATGAAAAGTATTCCGTGCACAATTAATTTATTTTGAAAATTTAAAATTGCAGATTTTTCTGCAAATAATAAAAGTTTCAGCTTAGATAGCTTAGTTTTTCATTTACTTTAATTTCCTAAAAAATAATTAATAAATTTAGGTGAGAAAAGGAAAATGAATAAATATACTTTATTACAAATGAAAGTTCGAACTTAATTTCCGTTGTACAAAATGTTTTATTCGGAAAAGGTATTTTTATGAGCAATTAAATTATTATGTGTGAAAACCTTTTAATACAAATTCATTAAATAAGTAAAATTTTCTTAAAACAAAATTAATCGTTAACTAAATTTTTGTTTTATTTTTAATAAATAAAAAATTTAATCAATAAAATAATGATTCTAAATACTTTTTTATATTTGTTTAAAAAAGTATTAATTTTGAATAAATTTTCTTTCGTTGTTTGATAGGATCAAGGCGAACCACCTCAAGTATCTGTTACTACTCTGACAGTTTGGGTGCAAGATGCCGACGATCAAAATCCTAGGTTCCTAGCTGAAAGATATAAAGCTATTTTGCCTGAAAGACCCATACCAGTAAGTCAAATAACAAAGAATATTTCTTTTTTAAAAAAATTTAATATTGAATGTAGTGGTTGTATCAAAGTTATTCTGCATAAGATGGTTGTTTTCGTCTGATGTAAAATAGTAAATATTGTTTCCATAAAATTTTCTTACTCCGAAAAAATGATCTAATATTAACGTTTATAAACTCGCATTCAGTTGTAACTTATGTATGTAGGTTCATCATAAAGCTTTGACAATTTAGAAATATTTTATAAAATTGCGATATTTTTCCCTTAACGTATGAATTGAAAAACAATTATTTAAATATTGAAGATAATAATACACTGTAAATATTTTAGATGAAAAAATGGATTAATAGTGATAAATAGTATTATAAAATGAAAGCCTTTTTTTGTTCTAGTGTAGTATTCATTTTAAGTACATTTTTTGATTGAAAAAGGCATGTTCCGTGTTATGGTTTTATTCTTTCACACTTAGCAAAGACAATCTTGAGAAGGGCTTTTGTTAATCTTGAGTTAGAATGTTAATATATATTAGATATTTTTGTAAAATTAAAAAACACATATAGTACTGATATACCCATAAATTTCAATCAAGATCAAATCTGAAAGTTTAAACAAAGAATTTTCGGGCAAAACATTTATAAAAAAGACAGCAAAGCATTAGAATATTGGAAGTGTTTATTTTTTTTTGTCGTGTAAGTGAAAAGTGTTTCTTCAAATGAAGAGCTTAATTGAATTAGGACTTCATTAATTTAATTGTATAAAGTAGAGATTAAAATAATTATTTTAAATAATTAAATTTCTTTTGTCTTGTGTGTAAATAAACGTGGTAAAGTAAATAGTCTTTGAATGTGTTAATCGGCAAAGAGAATCGATTAGCATAAAGTAAGCACTGGGGAAAATTACCATTAAATGCTATCAATGCTTAAAGAATTTTAGATTCAGTTCTGCTGATAACGATCTGGGTTAGTTAGAAACATTTTTCATTTTGCAAATGTTCAGGGTACAAGTTTTCATAACGTCTTAGTTGAAAATTGTTTATTAAAATATTATAATAATTTAGATATTGCAAAGCAGAGATATGAAGTAAAAAAACAGACACAGGGAAAATTTTAAAACAGTAACTGCCTAAAAACATCAGTAAAGAAAACTTTTAGTTGAAAAAACATTGTATAAAAATACCTCTCTTGAAAATACAGAAAAAGGCGTAGAAATTAACATTTAATAAATTTGAAATGGTATAAACCAAACACAAATGTTATTCTGTTACCGTTCTAAATTTAAAAAAATGCCAAAGTCATAAAATTACGTGAAATGGTTCTTTTGAACTTTTATATTTAAATTATGCTCAATAAATGGAATGCGATGTCACAAATATAAAATAGTGAGCCGAAACCAATTGAAAATTTTTTTGCTGAAATAAACTATTGAGGCCTCGGTTTTGTATTGATATTTTCTCTTTGAAGACTAAAATTAATGTTAGAGACACTAGAACGAAACAGTTGTTATGAAATTCACGGTTCATTGTCATTCACTTATAAAGAAGATATAATTCTTACGGTATAGGAATAGTTTCAGACGGTTCGCAGAAAAGTACAGACAGGTAAGACGGCAATTTAAAAGTCAATATTTCCTTTTTTATTTCATTTACTCTGGATTACCCTTCGTATTAAGTCTGTTTCATTTCCTTCCTAGGTTTTATGCATCTTAAGAAGGAAGTTTAAGCAAAAATTTTAAATAACGCATTTTGTAACCTTTGTTGAGTTATAGCCAATTTAAACTGTCAAACCCCAACTAAAGTGAAATTAATTGCAGCAGGAGAGTTCAGCATTATTATAGTAATCAAATTACTTTTAGACTGTTTTTATTTATGACTGAATTTTACTAATACATTAAAATAAAATTATAGCTTATAATAATTGTAGATCATCTAAGCAACGCCCGAATAACAAGATTTTTTTAGTAATTTGATGAAAATGAGAACTAGTTCTTTTCAAGAGGTTTTTGTTTCGTGAAAAAGAAGATAATAACGGAGGCTGAGTATTAAATTCTAGTCTCGTTGAAAGTAATTACTTCAAAGAATTCATTTTTATTTCTGAAAGCTGCAACAAACTTGTTAAGAAGGTAATTTGTCTCAAAAAAAAAAAAAAAAAAAAAAAAAAATTCAAAAGGTATACTCTTTTTCTCCCTTGAGCTTTGAAACATCGAACTGAAAGCAATTGTATTTGAGAACTATTTGAAGTTTTTATATTTTATTTATATTTATTGCTTGATAAAAATAACTAAGAGGCAGATACAATTGCGGTTGTTTGATTTTTTAAATATCTTTTGAGAATTAGATAAGAAAGTTATTGTTGATTGCTTTCAGAGTTGATTCCTACGAAAAACACACGAGAGAAAATAGTCATGCTTTACAATAATGGAAGCAGAAGGGAATTTAACGCATTTTTAGTGCATTGACATGGACTATGGTAGTCTGATGGCAATATCTCTGATTATTTATCAGAAGGACGGAAGTTTGAATTCTGACTAAAGATTGTCAAAGAAAGCTATAGGGTAGTCACGTAATTCCTACATTATTAAATTTTGCAGCCATCTTAAAGTCTAGTTAAATAGTCAGTAAGTTCAAAAATCCAATCAAAGATACGTCAGAACAAGACAGCACAGTTTAATATCTATCAACACTGAATATAACCCTAGTATATATCCAAATAATGAGGTATTAGCTTACCCAATCACTCGTTCCAATTTAAACATTTCTTATTTTATAACCGGTTCATCTCCTATTACTATAACTAGGAGTCGCTTCTACTAATTTGGATATTAATTTGGATTATTTTGGATTACTCAATCCAATTTACATATATCTATAAGCTTTTCATTATTCTCTATCTCCCTTCTTATTCCTTTAAATTCGATTTCGCTTATATATCACTATCTTTGATTCAATTCATTACACTTTTTATTTTCCTTTAATTTACCTAATCATGTTTCATTTGGGTTGACAAGGAGCTGTTATTTTATGCACTTCAAATTAGCAAAAAGTTCCCGAGGTCGGTGAAGAGAAAATCGTGAATAGCCTAACGTCAAAGTGTCTGTTGGGAATTTATTCTGCCTAATATTAAAAGAACTTACTTCGCCTTATGTAGAGTCCAAGATTTTAGAGGCATCTTTTGTGCCAAGGGCTGTGCGGCACCATTTAAATGACATTTTGATAATTTGATGAGGATTGTATATTAAAGATCTGATCCAAATTTCAAATAGCATATGACAGATTCATCTATAATGATTAAAATTCTATCTTATTTCTTAGCATAACTATTTATTAATGAAATTCACTCAAATTGACTAAATTTGAGTTGAAAAGTTAGTGAAGTTAAAATTCAGATTTTCTGGAAATTAAATTACTTGCATAATGAGTAACGGCAGAATAATATCCAGAGAAGAAATAAATAAATAAAAAATAAATAAAAAAGTGTTATTTGTAGGCCTAAATTAAATGGTGTGCCCCGATTAATACCCCTATTATTTAGCATTATATATGTATATTAATAATAATTTCATTGCTTTCTCTCTCTCTCTCTCTCTCTCACACACACACACGCATATTTGTGAATTTTATTCCAAAAAGGGTGTTTTTTGAATTATTCAAAATTAGGGTCATAAGCATAAATTGATTTAATTTGCTCGGTAAGGAAATTTTGATCTTGATCATTACAAAAAAAACAAACAAATGAAATATTTTGTGGTATTTCTCTGTTATTTTTTACGAAATATATCGAGGGTGACAGTTTGAGTTCAATGCTCTGCCTGCCAACAAATTAATAATCATCTTTGTTTGAACCGTCCAATTTATATTTTATTCTATAGCGCTAAAGTAAAGAAACGCTGATTTAAGCCCATCCAAAAGCTCATTGTGTAAAGTTTTGGCGCACGAGCCTGAACAAAAAGGTATTTCAAGCGTAGTCAATCCATTCTTTCAGCAGCACACAGTGTCCCTAGTAAGGATGACACAAAGAACTTAAGAGTGTGCGATATCCGTTACGGTTCCCTGACTTCCGGAATCTTCTTTTCCTGTTTCAGTCTTCCGCACATTTGAATATTGCCTTGATTTGTACGACAGTTCAATTTCTGGCGCATAATACAAATAATGTATAAGATTAATGGTGGGCAAAGTAAAGTGTAATGGATGTAAGAAGGATGAATATTGTTTTTTGGCAGATGGGCAGGAAATCTGCCTAAATCTCTTGCATTACCGCCTCGCATCTGAAATATTTCAGATATGTTTAATGTTGCATAAATAATTGCATATTTGCTGCTACATAACTTTGAAATCTAATTATTTCTTCTTCATATATGTATAGCAGTTTTTAGGTCATGATTCCTTTTAGCATTAGGACTATAAATTCATAATCAAGTCAAGAGTGAAGTATCTCTTGCTAGTTTCGTTAGATACAAATAAACAATTACAGAGCATGTTAACTAGAGTAACTTTATAATTTTTTCAGATTAAATCAGGCTTTATGTTTGTTACCAGTTGATAAATATAAATGGTACATTGAGTTCTCAGAATGAACAACAATGTGCAATTAAATAATTTATAAATATAAACAGAATTAATACAATCGCAAAAATTTCATTTATGTCTTATATATTTGAGAGGTATTATAATTCAGTAATCACGAGCAATTATAAATCAATTACTTCGGAGCATTACTGCGCAAAATTGTTTGACATTTTGTATATTACTTTTTAGATCAGTTTTGAACTTCTTGAGAGAATAAAAGGCGAAAGTACACTATTAAGTTGTTATTTGAGCATACTTAATGTGCTATTCATATCTATTTCATTGTCGAAATTTATGCACGAAAAATATTTTAACTGAGTTTTTTTGTAACAATTTTGTTTATGAAAAATATGTGGAAGTGGAAATGTTTCGCTTACAAAAACTGAATACAAAAATTTACTAGTGATCCGATCCCATTATTTGAAAATTTAACTCACAGTTACTATAAATATATGTATGAAACATATCAACATGTATATTAAAAGAATTATAGTATACATGTATAGCATATATCAAACATATATGTGATCAAATAATTTAATGAACAACTATAATTAAAAATTATTTTAAATTTTAATTCTAATGTATTCTGAATAATACCGTGGATTAACCACGAAGTTGAATTCCAATATAGATTCTGATTTTCAGAATTTTCTTGATCGACTTCTGTAAAATAATGATGATGATTAGAATGTGAAAATATCATGATTATACAGAAAATGTAAACATTTATTTATTCCAAAAAATTGCAAAGTATTAAATTTAGTTTGACTTATTGGAGATATGAAAGAACTTGTTAAAAGCTGTATTCCCTACTTTAATCCTTGTTTCAAGTACTATTTAATGTCTCTTTTGAGGACTAAAAAAGTGAAACAGCAGGAAAGTATCTGTGAAATAATAACGGAAAGTTGTTTTTTTTTTTTCTGTCAAATTGGAAAACGAAGGAAATGTTGAAAATTAATCCGGTTGTGCACAGGATGACGGTTTCGAAATTTAAAAGGTTAATCCATTTGATGAAAAAGAGAGAGAAAAAAATGTTACAACGCGTGTATGTGAATTAGGTTTCTCGTTCCTGTGTTGTGCATCCGCTTTTTTTTTTTTTGTCTAAAATTTCCAATTGGCTTAAAGAGGATTGCACAGCCCTACCCTGACTTCAACGAAGAAATCTGCATTCAATATATCAGGTCATGGCCTCAGATGCAGCAGTACAATCGAAAATAAGTAGCTGTCATTTCTCACGGTACTCCTTGACAATAACAGATTTTCCGGCCGATATTTGGTTAGGTTAAATGTTGAGACAGGAATGAAAGAGAGTATAATACATTTGGTAAGATCAATGAATAATAAAAAGGAGTACAAAAGCTGGGAGCTCAACAAAGGAAATCTTATTGATAGCATATTATCGCTTTTTATCGATAAATTTCTTTATGTTTCTAATATGATTCAGTTCTCAGAGGGGTTAGAGATTACCGTGAGTTGTAAGGTTCGATTTTAGAAACAAGTTTTGTTTTTGGATAAAATTTAAGATTTTTTTTAAAGAGTTTTAGAAAAATAGAAACAATATTCGATCTTAATACATTTATCGGAAACGATATAGAAATGGTTTTGCTTACAAAAAGATGTCTATCTAATCTTTGACTTGAAATATAAATATGGATATTGATTCAAGAATTTTTATCCTTTAGTATACAATAATAAAAACCCATTTCTATTGCAACTGTTGTTTATCTTTCAATGAAATCATTTCCACGCAATTTTCTTGGACACCACTTTTTAATTTGGATTAAAAGAAAGTGTTCTTCACAAGTTACTTACCAAAATAAATGCAGAATTTACATTTAATCTACATTTGATCCAAATTTGGGACATAGAATTTCACTCACCGAAATTTGACTTTATTACCCTATATATAAATTACAATTTCGCGTAAATACATATTTCTTAGTTCATAAAAACAGTTGTATAGTAAGGTATTCTTTCTTCTGATCTTCAATCTATCTTTGAGAATTTCAATGGTATAATCGAAAATATCTGGATAAATAAATATTTTAAATGTTAAAAAATGCATGAAAACTTTGTAATAGGTAATAAATTTAAAAAATTGAAATAATTTTTAGATGGTATGATGTTACAGTAAAAGACTTAAAATGAAAATACATTCGTTTAATAAATATTGATTATTAGGATTGAAACAATATCTGTAATTTTTGCTGTGTTGGATCATATCAGTATTATATACTTTACTTTTCATAGACAGAATATAAATTGCATTATTATTTCAGAATATTTTATTTCTTTTCCAAATAAATTTGAGTTTTTATTTCGTTTTTAAATTATATTAATTTTTTCATCGTCAAATTTACAAGAATCTTATCGTAAAAAGTACTTAGATGAGAAAAATAAAAACTCGATTAAAATAGCATCTCTTCATTTAGGGCAAACTGTTCGCGATAAGGTTATTTGAAAAATAATAATTTGCTTAAGTATGTAGCTAAAAATTACAAAAAATTGTGATAAATATTATATAAAAATAAAATTTGCAAGTATAATATGTAATGCCAAATACAAAAAACATTGAAAGAGGAAAATGAATTTCATATCTCATTAAATTGAAAAAAGGAGTAGGCGAAGGTAATTAATGAAATATGTCACAATCTACGTGGTAGATGTCGCTTGTAAATATTAAGAAAAGGAAACATTCGGTATAAAGAAGAATATTATTCCTTAAAAAGAAGGCTTTACTCGTAAGCAATATGCTTAATATGTTAATGACAAAAAATGTAAACAAATCTGACCGCATTTTTTTTTACAATTAAAATGCGCTATTACCTTTTAAAAAATCCATAAAAAATACCATGGAAAATTGTAACTTACTTCTTCTACACTAACAAAACTTATTATTAATACTATTATTTACAAATTTTATGGCATAATCGATTTTCTAATAAATTACTAAACATAAAAGAAATAATAGTATTTGAAATTTTATTTGTTTGATGAAAATAAATTACATAAAAAGTGTGTTTATCGGGAAATTCATAACTATTGTAGTTACATAAATATTTAAAAATGAAACAATTTAATTAATTTAAAGTTAGAATTATTCATTGAATCTTAGTTATTGAAAATATACAATCTCGTTACATAACATTAAATCCAATAACTACACGTGCCATGACGATATTTACTGATTTTGATTTTTTCCTACCGACACACTTTGTAACTAGTTACGCACATCATAGTGCCACATTAATTACACACACTAACCAAAGCACACACATCGAAACATTACAGTCATTAATAATACATAGGCTTGTCATGCTCCCTTTAATGATGCGAGCCTCTCAAATTTCTCAGTGGCGATCTGTATACAATGAAAATTTTAGCCTCTATCTTTTCAACCTCTAAAGGTCAAGACCGGATGTAAAGTCATGCTAGATGACTACGATTTCCGTTTTCACCTGTCATAATTTTTTAACTTTCTTGAAGCGGAACGACTCCCCACTGCCGCTGAATCCTTAATTAGTTGCTTCTAAGGAATCCTATCAGTCCTTTTCATGGTCAATACTTCTCAAGACTGAGTATCGTTCTTAAACCAGTTGTGCTCCTTATTAAAGATGTAAGGGCAGAAAGGATTATTTGAGATATAAAGATAGGCCGCTTATCTGAATCTTTTAGGTGATTCATGTGTGGCCTGTAACTATAAATAGGTCTTCTCGTTAAGAGTTACGAGTTCATAAGAACAAATATAGGTTTTGATATGATTATTTTTTTAGTAAACGACTTCCCTCTTTTTCCTTTGTATTTAATTTTTTTTGAGTATGCAAAAATTGTGGATTCAGGAGGTGGGGGAACGCGGAATTTAAGTTAAGAGTTTTAACCGTATCAGTGTTATAGTGGAGTCATTTTTCGATCATAATTAAAATTTAATGTTGCTAAATAAATTAATTTCAAATGAATTTATTACAGTTTTTACCGAACTGTTCTGGTAAATGAGAAATCTTTCCTCATTTATGCATTAAAATTCTATTTGCCATTTAACTATCAGGAAAAAGTTAATTATACATTAAAATCTAGAGGTTAACTGTAAGATAAATACTTGTAGTTAAAACTTTTACTTAGGATCATCTTAAAATTATGATAAATAGTAAGCGAACATTTGCAGATAAAAATAAACAAATTTTAATGAACTTATGAATATATAGCATTGTCGAACGGACCAACTTTTCTTTATTTATATATTAATAATGTGTTATGTAATAAAAGTTATACAGTAATGTGAATTACGTAATTCAGAAATTATATATATGTATAATTTAGAATTTGTTTTAAATTCAATAACTATGTTTTTTAAAAAAATCCAATAAACAAAGAAGTTGTTCAAAAGCTATCATTATAAAAATGTATAATTACAACTCAACCAATAAGAAGAAAGACAAAAACTAAATCAAAAATGGAAAGATAAAATTTTCAAACTGAAAAGTGAATTATAATATGTTCAACATATTTAATTAAAAAGGATAATTATAAATTCAAAAGAAAATAAATTAAAATAAATAGACAAAAACCGGAAATATCAAAAAATATATTATAATTAATAACATTAAAGAAACTTTATTTGATTTATATTTACCCATTATATATATATATATATATATATATATATATAATGGGTAAATATAAATCAAATAAAGTTTCTTTAATGGTAATAATTATAATATATATTTTTTCGGAATAAACTTAGTGAAACGTAAAGTCAAGCTGATTAAAGGGGAAAAAGACTTGTTCAAGTAATGAAAATGAAAAATATGTGCTCTGAATCAATTGTTTAAAATAGATAAACAAATATTTTTATCCCAAATGATAACAGTTCATAACATTAAAATATCCTAATTGAAAAGATCAGGAATAAATTGAATATGTGTTATTCGGAGTGTGTTATCGAAGTAATCAAAACTTTAAGTAAATTCTAAATGATCTGTTGAAGCTTTTCCATAAAAAAATGTAATTTATGTCTTGGTAATCTATGTAGTGAATTTCTGAAAGTTTTTAGTATTGCATTGTGAAAAATTTTCCTGCCTTTAAAAAATTTGATCAAAAATTCTTTAGAGTTAACTGAACAATATAATATTTCATTTCCGTGTGAGAAAGAAAACAAAATCATTTGATATCTTAATTCCTAAAAAGCATTTCATTAGTTCTTTTATTTCACATATCTCAGATATATATATATATATATTCTTATTAGTCGTGGAAGGACGTGATGAGCAAGTATCGGTTGGTTCAGGTTTTAATTAAAACTTTTGATTAAAAACCTTCTTTCCTCTGAAGATTGTTAATTGTTTCATTGTATGATCCATTGTTTCGAACTTTGTTCTCAATTGTAAATACTAACAAAAGAATTATAATACAATGCTTTCTATTGAGGAACTTTTAGCATGTGCAAAAGCTTTCGAGCAAGCATGTTTTGCGATACTGCTGCCATCTGTTGATACTGAAAGGAAATGAATGTTAGTAAAAATTATTTGGTTTGGATAACACGGCCATCTTCCCCTAATATATATTTTATATTTCAAAACAATATATTTTATCGAGGCAGCTTCAGTATTACTCACCTGTAAAATTTGACGCTATTTTTTTGGCGCTAAGTATAGTGTTTTGAAAAAGGGTTACCATCAAAATTTCCAACGAAATTCCATGTTCAAAAAATAAAAATGTATATTACAGATTTATTGATATTTTTAAGGTTATAGGACATGAGGGTGAAAATAAAATGCCAAATTTAAGATTCTCTCTTTTTGTGACATTTATGTTTTAAAAATTATTCTTATAACTTAGGAAATTTGTGTGCCTAATAATAATATTTCAACATTTTATTGAACTATAAAGAATTGTTTTGTTCAAAAACTTTTTTTTCCCTTTGAGTTGAATATGGACAGGATTTTTCAGATATATTTGTATTTAGGTACCATTTTGAAAAATATTCCATTTATATATGCAAAATATTTTACTCATCATATAACAAACAATTCACAAAGATAAAGTGAACCTAATTTTTTAATGATAGAATTGTATATTTTCTTTGAAGCAATAATAGAACTCTTCGTAACTTTTGAAATTTAATTTTTGCCCCATTTTTTCGAAAAAAAAAAGGGGGGGGGACTTAAAACTTTGGTATGGGTTTCCACAAACTATCATTTATCGCCAAACTTGGAGATATTTTTCGGCGAAAATTTTTTTTTGCGATATTAAAGGCTAGCCATTTTATCATTTTAATAATAAGAGTAAAATTACTTTAATTTAAACCAATATGTTCGATATTTAATTTGTAATTAATTAAATCTTCAAACATTTTCATTACGAATAGATGACTTTAAACATGAAAAAGCAACATTACCAAAACAAATACTTAAAATGATTAGATCAGTAGCATTAAAATGAACTAAAAACAATGTTATTTATTTTACTGTTTATAATTTTAATTCTCCCATAATAAGGATCTCACTAAAAAATAATCATAAGGAGGATCAGAATGTGTCATTTCCCTGCACTTCTTCAATTCATAATATTTTTTTGCATTAATGATCGTTTTTCTTGCGAAATATTTAGGATGGAATTATATTCGTTCCTTCTCATCTGATTATCAATATCATTTTGTCAACGGATATTTTTTTATATCACTTTGTTCTCAATGTGCGTGGTTATATTTACAAAACATAGATATAATTGTTGACTCTCTAATGATTTAAATACTAATCCTTGGGAGTGGAATTATTTTATTTTGAGTAATGTTTGCTGATATGCAATACATTACAAAAAATTTATTTTTAAGCATCCTTTTTAAATATCCTTTTTTAATAATGGCAATAATGATTGTTGATGTCTTCCTTCAAAAATGCCTTTAAAGGAGATGTTAATTACTTTATTTCTGCTCAATATAATTAAAAAAAAAAAAAAAACCGCAAGTTTTAGTTTTAATTTTTTATTTGAATTTTTTGAAGAGGAATCTATTAATTTATTAATATTTCAAAAAATTATCTTTTTATCTGTTTAAGTATAATTGAATTACATTTCAAAATGTGAAAAGTGTACTTAAGTAAAAAGCAATATTTACATTACATGTAACGTAAAAGAAAGAAAAGTTTCATCATCTGATTATTACTTCGAAGGAAACTTCTTTTTTATTCGGTAAACTTTATAAATCTCCAAATATATCTCATATTTTCAATAATAAACAATAATATCACCAATCTAATTTAGCTCTATTATCTAAGAAATAAATCGCATTGAATCGTTTTTTTATGCCATTTTTTTACATATATACAGAAATACAATAAAAGGTATATAGAATTTTATATAATGGCACATAATATAATTCTATGTCATTTAATTATTTCTTGCTTTTCTAGGGTACTCCACTGGTTACCTCTCCCTCACAAATTAAAGCAGAGGATCCAGATGAAGGCATTCAAGCACCTATACAATATTCATTTAATTCTGGTAAGAAGAATATATGTATTATACTAGTAACGGTTACTTTACTTAAGAAAAATTTATTTTTTTATGTATATAAGTATAACTTTAATTTTTTGATTTTTGTTATATAAGAAGATAATTAAGAAAATATGTAAAATTCATTTTCAAATCAATTTCAATTTATTTGCTTTGCTACTTCACTTGTAAGGAGAAGTGATCATATCGCTTCCCCTTCAATCCTTTTAAGGTTTTTTTACATTCCCCCCCCATCGATGGAGAAGTTTTTTGAGTTAAAAGGGCTGGATTAAAGAATATATAATAATAATAATAAGAAGAAGAAGAACAACAACAACAACAACGACAACTTTAATGGTCGAGTAGAAATTGGACATCTGAATGTATGGCTGTAATAAGACGATAAAATATTTCTTAATGCACGAGTAAATTGGGCATTAGTTATCAGGGCAAGAATAAGACGGCCAAGTATACGTATCAAGTCAATTTATTCCTTTGGATGAGAGAGAGGCCATTTTACATACAGTTTGAAAAGATCATCGGCGTAGTGTCGACTTTCATGACCGAGGCGAAAAAGGCAGAATTTTACCTGGCTCCAAATTTAGATGGATGGATTTATTTATACCATGGGGTGATCACATGGTACAGGATGAATTGCTTCTGAGGGACTTTGAGGGCGTCGATAAGCCAAGAAGGGATTAATCGCAACAGGTCTGCTACCGTGTGAAATGTTGATTCAGTACATTTTATGAGCGCGTCATCGCATAAATTAAACGGATAATTTGAAATTGTATCAGAAAATAAGGATGAACTCTTTACCAAGAATTAAGAAATGGGGAAAAATTAGGAAATAAAATTATTTTTTCAGTGAAATTATTACACACGCACATATATTTTATTCAGTACTTATTTAGTGAAGTAACTTTGTTTTTAAAATAAGCTTTTCTTCTTTTTCCAAAATATTAAAAAGTAAAAATAAAAATTTTAAAATATTAAAAAGTAAAAGACATATCATAAGGTGGGCCTGCTAATAATAGTCTCTCTAACATTATTATTGCTTCCTTTTTCATACTTATATTTGTACGAATACAATTATATTGATAATAATTTAAATTTGTTTAGGTATATTAATGATCATATATTTTTCAAAATAATTATGAAACAAAAGATGAACCTTACTTATCTTTTTATCCATTTTTTTTAAAATTATTACAAACCATTAATAATATTGAAACCGAATACTTAGATGTTCATTTAAAAATTATTGATAGTAAAATTTATAGTTATATTTATTAGAAGAGAGAAACTTTAAAAATTTTTATACTCAAGTTACCGTTCGAGAAAAGTAAATTTAATATATCGATTTTTATTAGTATTATATAGAATTATATTTTAAGTAATAAAAGAATAGATAATAATTATTCTTATATTCATGAAAATTTAAATAAATTTCACAAAATATGCCTGCTGATTGTTTATCCTTTAAATTTCCTGAAAAAGAATTTAAAATATAATAACTATAAAATAGAATAATTTATTTATTTCATTGATAGTTTAAGAAACTAATAAACGATTTAATAATTTTATAATTTTATTTTTTTATTATTTCTGATATTTTAATAAAGTTTTTAATTCAATTTTTTTTTGTCATTTTTGATAATATTATATATCATTTACTTTTTCATTTGTAATAATTTATTTCTTGAGTATTTTTATTTGTAACTGTACAAAGGGCGTTACCATTTTTTCTAATCTCCCTTAGTTTAAGTGAGCGAATTTAGTGACTCGAGATCTGTTTATTCTATTTGTTATTTAATCGTTCTGCACATGTATGTAGCTCTTTTAGAGTAGGATTAATTAATTTTTATATCTTTTATGTTTTCTTTCGTTTTTTTAAAAAAATAATCATGTTTCATTTTTTTTATTTGTGGTTATAATTCATTTCATATATATTTATGGATTTAAATTTCAATTTTTGTGACATTCTCTTCGTTATTCCTTTTTCTTTTGAATTTTGGTTATTACAAGATTTTATATTGTAAATTTTGAGCGGGACAGTTCAGCCATTAATTCTGGAATAACCAATCATTACACAATCTGTATATTTTATTGCAATATAATATCAAGTTTTTGAAAATACATGTTACTGCAAAATGTTTAAACAAGTACTTTTTTTTTAGAATCAGCTGAATATGATTTTTTTGAACTTAATCGTCGCACTGGTCAAGTTACAATTAGAAAAGCTCTTCCAGATGACTTACATCTTCCTATAACTCTAGTTATCAAAGCAACTCAAATGGATAACCCAGATCGTTATTCTTTGACAACTCTAACTGTGGAAAGTGACAATCTAATGCCTACAGATTTGAAATTTTTACAAACAGATTATGTGACAACAGCTTTAGAAAGTGCACCGGTTGGTCAAGTTGTAATCACTGTTCGCACAACAAAACCAAATGATAAGGTAAATTTGTAAAAAATATTTATATTTCTTACTGAATTAAATCTTCCTCAAATTAAATTAAAAAGTTAACATTTTGCTCGTGCGAAAAGATCTTCCTCATCTGTAATGTGGAAATTTGCAGTAATATTTTTTTCTTTTTTATTTTCAGCATGTGAGATTCCAGTTGCTCGAAAATCCTACCGAGGAATTCGCTATTCAGAATACGTAAGTCTAACGTTTTTGGATTAAAATGTTTGCCAAATTTATTTGTACGTGTAAAACAATCTTGAATATCCGGAATATCTCTCACGTATTTTTGCGCCTATATATATATATAATTTATTTATTTATTTTGACTTTGTCTTTAAAATTTTTGAACATTTTATGATGACATGTCTTTGGTAAATATTTTTTATTACATTATTTTTTATTGTTTATTTTGTGATTTTTTTTCGTTTAATTAATTTTGAGCTTTATAGATAAGGTTTTTAATGTGTGTTACTGTGTTTAGGATTGGATTTAGAGGATTGTTTTGTGTAAATTGGTATTTTGTAGTGAAATTCAAGATGTTTACTATGTTTACCTTCTTTTTTCTGTGGTTGAATTTCAGAATTTGAACTATTTTGTTTGTTACCATCTTTTTATAATGTAATTCACTGAAGATTTGATGAATAATTTATGGTGATTTATAATAAATGGAATGATTTGATCTATAATTACGATCTAAATACACATTATTTGATTTCAAAGTTTGGGAAAGTATTAATTACATTATTTCTATTTTTCTAAATTTTTCTTTTCTATCATTTCACTTTATTTTAATTTGTTCAGTTCTTTAATAGTTTGTTTGGAGTTTTGAATTGTAAGACTTTAAAGATTAGATTGTGTAACTATTTAATTAAGTTTTTATTTGATTTGCTTGAATATTAATTTGATTATTAGTGTTTTCTTTAAATATTTAGGTTTTTTCTTCTCTTATTTGTTTTCCTTTAGTTTTGGATATTGTTAGAATATTATATGATTTTAAAATGTACTCTCTCTCTCTTTCTCTGTATATATATACATATGTATACACATATATATAAACTTTATTTATAAAAATTGATTATTATAAAAATTATGTATTAAATAATTTTTTCAGAGGTGAAATTATTATTGCCAAGCCTTTGGATTATGAAAGACAAACCTTGTATTCTCTACGAGTAGTCGCTTCGGATGGAAAAACGGTAAGGGTTTTTTTACTATTGAGAAAAATATCCATAAAAGCTTTTCTAAAGAATTTAAATTAAAAAAAATTATCTTGTTTAATTTGTAATTTACTTATGTAAGGAAAAATATTTGTTAGTGATGGCTACAATTCGTTTTACTTGTGTTTGATTAAATTTCATTGATTTCAATTGCAGTAATTACTTAGAGTAATATTAAAAGAAAATTCTAATTTGACTTGTAGTTTCTGTAATTTACAAATGCTTGTTTTTATAAAATATACTTTTTGCACTCTTTCTTTCTTTCTTTCTTTTTTTTAACTAAAAAAGAATATTATCTTTCCTTTTTTATTATAAAAAAAGGAAAGATCACTCACATATTATTGAAAAGTATAAAACTTTTTGATTCTAAAAGCATATTGTTATAGATTAAATTGGCATGTAGTTTGATTTTTAAAAAGAAATCAATCATATAAGACTTATTATCTAATACAAAAGCAAACAGATGTAAAAGAAAATGTCATTTATTTATAATTTTAATGTTAAAGTACACTTTACGTTTTATACACTGATCATGATCTCTTAATATATTTATTTATGAACGTATGTATTTCTGTTTTAGAGTGATGTGGCTTGGGTAAATATTACTATCATGAATGTCAATGATAATGATCCTACATTTTCTCAACCACAATACAACTTTTTAGTGAAACAACAAGATATGAGAGTTGGCAGTCTGATTGGAACTATTGAGGTTGGTATAAGCTTTCATTTAAATGTATTGTTACCAAGTCTGTATTTAAGTAATCTCATAAACTAATTGTAATCCATAATATCTTTGCATCATTAGAAATTTCCTGTTAAAATAGGTCTTAAACTTTAAATTGAAATATATTTTAAAATTAGTTATATCTGTCTATTTACGAGTAATTACTATTAAAATTTTGTAAAATTGATATTTTTACAAAACGTTAAAATATATTTAGTTAAGAAATGAATGATATATAATCGTGCAAGCTTACTTTTTAGTATTTATCAGTTGATTAATGTATTATATTCAATAATTTTCGAAAGAGTGAATGATTATTATGTTTCAATAATTTCATTTTGTGTATTTTACTTCAGGTTAAGGACGGTGATGTGAATGATTCAATAGAGTTAAATGTGAAAGGCACTTATGCAAGGTAAGAGAAATATTCTAGCAAAGAAAAGAAGTTCATAAATACTATCTTTTCTTAGTACTTTTATTGTGTATGTCATCAAAACCAGTATGAAATAATATGATACGAGTTGTATTTTTTGAAACTGATTTGATATTATGACTTGAAAGAAATTTTTTTATAATATGTTAATAACTTTGTTTTTAATCACCATGGGCTTAAGAAAACAATTTTCTATCACATTTGAAATCTGTAATATATGATTCGATTCTTGAAGGAAAAATTACAGCTTTACTTAGTAACAGTAAAGCATATACCATATTTTAACGTGTATAAGGAACTCATTTTTGCCAAAAATTGGATCCCAAAAATAAGGCGGGGGAAGAACGTGGTCTTATGTATGGATATATGATAATATTACAGATATTAAAAAATAATTATTCAATTCCTCGATACTCAAATCTTCATAACTTACAACAACAAAATTGAGGTCGGCATCCAATGGCCATGTACCTTATGAGGTGATGAGAATAATTAAACTAATTAAACGGTCTCTCTCTCTCTCTGTATATATATATATATATATATATATATATATATTCTCTATTCTCTCTCTCTCTCTCTCTCTCTCTCTCTCTCTCTATATATATATATATATATATATATATATATATATATATATATATATAATGAAATGATAAATTAAAATTATATCCCCTTTCTTTTTATTTTAATAACTCTTATTGCCAAAACTTTTCTTTAGTATCGTGCGTGTTATGCTTAATAGAAATATCCCAAGTGCCATTTTAAATTCCTGAATTTACAAAATATTCTGAAAACTCTTCCTTTTTCTCCCTAGAATATAAAAGCGTTCAGCTCGATCAAATGTTTTTTTTTATCTATTTTGACACTTGTGTGAAACACGCAACCTCATGCGCTTTACTTTCGTCACTGCTTGGACAACATAAATTGGTAAAAAGCTTCAATATAAAGGAATAAAAATCAAGATTAATTGCTCAGCGCAAGGACTGTCTTCTTCAACAAACCAATACAAACAATAACATCGCCAAAATGATTCTAGACAAACATGCACGTACACATCCACCCACATATATATTATATCTTTGATGAAAACTTTTTTCAAGTAATAAAGCATAACAAAATCAGGGGGCTCCTTAATCACGAGAGATCGTCATTCACGTTGAAATATTGTAAGTTGATTTAAATGTATATCACTCATATTTTTTCTTCTGTCATTACCGTTATATAACTTGCTTTATTTTTGTAAATTTTTGTCGCACATATTGTTTCAATTTGTATAATATCCTATCGTATTAATTGTCTTGTTTACTATTCTATATGTTTGTGATATTTACTAAAAATTCATTTGTATATTTTGTTTCATTCAGAGTATTTTCCATATCACACAAAGGCGAACTACGTGTCCGTAATCTAGAGTTCTTGAATGCAAGCACGTGTCATATTATAGTTTTTGCCACTGATAATGGCGTTCCACCTCGCCAATCTTCTGCTCTTGTAACAGTGCAGTTTCCAGAGGATGTCGCTCAGTCTAGTGTCTACAAAATTAAGAAGTCAGACAGCTCTCTTCTTCTGATGATCGTATTTGGAGTTCTTTTGGGAACTTTAATAATTGTCATTATAACGCTCACCATTTATATATTGAAAACGTAAGCTAATCTTTAGTGTTATCAGAATTTTTTGCATGTAATTTTTCATTAAATGAAGACTCAGACAGGATGGATGATTACCATATTATTAATAAATATTTTGATAAATCTAAAAACATTTTTACAAATTACAACTTTTCATATTGAATATATTGATGTAATGTATTGTTTTTCATATGTAACAATAACTAGCTTCATGTTATTTTTCTTGGTTTATGCCCAACTTCAATGAAGTTACTCAAATAATTTGGGGGTTTGCACTTTTTTCTATATTTGAATGTTTTGTCTGTAAAAATAAAAAGGTTCTTTACTATCAGTGAATTGAAATATCAATAAATTGAAAAATTGCAAAATATATTTTATTGTATCGTAAACTACGTAATTTTTATCGGTGAATACATTTATTTAAATTAATATAGTAGCATATTTTGAATAATATTCTTAAGTCAAAAGTATTATTTATTTCTTTAATAGTATTTGTAACTTTTTAATTATATTCAAGTATGGAAAGTACTATATTTGAACTCATAATTTCACAGTATAATTCTAAAACTATTTTTATTAACCAATACTATTTTACTATTTTTTAAAACCAATTTGTTTTTATTGTGTTAGATATATTACACTCGGTCAGGAGTGGGCAAATAGTGGCCTATGGCTCACGTGCGACTCTCTAAGAGTTTTTTTTTGTGGCCCTCTAAGACAGTAAATAAAATTCGCCTTGAACTGAGATTTCCTTCCTATGCGTAAAATTATTCAAAGCGAAACTAGGTTTATTTTCAAGCCAAATAAGAGAAGGCATTTATTATCATTTCCCTCTAATAGAAAAATTTAAACTGCTTGAAAGTTTTTTTTGCTGAGATTAGAGATCATCTGTAGATTTGGGAGGGCAAGACCACAAGATTTCAGGACTTTGCGAAAACTGAGCCTAAATTCAAGTTGCTCTCTTATCCCGTCTCTGCTGATATTGAAATCACTTGAGGAGCTTCAGCTCGAATTTACTGACATGCAGCGAGATCACACTGTGAAATAAATGCTTAATGCTGTGACATTGACTTTTACAAATTTTTGTCAGCTGAAACTTCTATGTATGAAGAAATTTGTTGGGGAAAATTTCTCAGTATTTGGGTCCACATATATTTATGAGTAAAAGTTTTCTTGTTTGAAGATCAGCTAAAGTAAATATAGAGGCTCTTTGACAGACATTAACTTATAGGCTGTGATGAGAATCTCAAACAATTTCACTCCTGATTTTAAAAAAAGTGTGATAGGATGCATTTGTTTCATCAAACTGATTCTATAATTAAGTGTGCTTGTAGCTGAGGATGATATTAAATTAACACTAAAAATAAATTGAATGAAATTGCTATTATTTTACTTAATTTGTATTCATTGATTTTATGATACAATTTATCTTTTCTGAAATGCAAAGTTTGCTAATGAATGCAATCATTTTAAAAATGTGGCCCGGTGCTAGCCTCCAATTCCCCAAAATGGCCCCATCCCAAACAATTGCCAACCTCTCTGCACCAGATAATAAATATTAATATTAAACATTAAAATATTTCCCTTCACGTATTGTTACTATGTATATAGTGAAATATCTTTCTCTCTCTTTTATTTCTTAATCAACGAATCATTTGTTTAATTTTGAAAACTTTACTTAAACTCTTACTAATGATTAATATTTATTTAACATATCGTTTCAAAAAATCGTTTTAATTTGGAATATGAAAAAGAATTATAATGTTTCTCCAAGAACTTAAAATTATTTATATTAAAATATTTCATTGTATAAGACACTGATTTTTAGTTAGAAAAATAACATAGAAGTTTCCTATTACGTGGCATAATTAGAAATTCCTACGTTTATTTATTTGAATGTCATTTATTTTTACTTATTGCTTTTAAAATTTTGTACAACAAATATAGTTACGTATTTATTTTTTAAACTTTATGCAGAATACATCAAATGAATCACAAATTATTTTCAATTTTGTTGCTGGTTTTTTACTGTCTAAAATTCAAAATCAATAAGCACATACTTGTATTTCAGGAAACAATATAGAGACAGAATTCCAAGTGTCGTTTCCTCGGGAGGCCAGCCCATGGTCAACAAAATGGCAACTTACATGTCCGGAGGCAATCTTCAAAGTAACAATAACAACAAACCTCAAGGTGGACAGAACCATAACACTGTAGAGCATCAGTCAGGAGTTGAAAACCCAGTATTTAATATGTCAGATCATAATCATCAAGGTACTATTCATAGAGGACAATTACCTCCTTCTCCGTCTGAAGTGAGTGCTTGGCAAGCTAATGGAACCTTGAGGGATGATCATCAGTTAGGAAATTTCACAACTAGGCCTGGGAGTGGACTAAGTAATGGAAAGGTTCAAAATATTTACTGGCCAAATGGCTCTATTCCTCGGAGAGTGAAAAAATTAAGCTGGGAAGATGAACAGCCAAATAGAGTAAGTTGCAACTCCCTATGATCATTTTCTTCCTTAGCCATTAGTAAACTTTACTAACTAAAACAAAATAAACAGTAACTTTTGAACATGGAATTGAGGCCAAGTATGTAAAAAAAAAGAAATTTATTGTTCATTTTGCTGAATGTTTCTGGATCAATATTAACAGGACCTTCCTTGTGGTTACTCTACCTAATCACGTACAAACTAACGTTTAATACAACCAGTGACTGCTTATCTGCTCGAACTGACCGGATTTCGAGTCTATATGAGGGTTTGCTAGCTAAACCTTTTTTACGTAACCTCATTTATGCACTTTTCTATTATTCTTTTGATTACAACCGTCTGGTCCTGAAGTCTCACATAGAAAACTTGAATCACTAGTCCTAACACCAACTAACTTTCGTTTCCCTAAATCATAATTATTCATTTTTTTGCTGCTTTTGAATGTAATTTATCCAATCTATTCATTACACTTTATAATTTAAATATAATCAGTGTAAATTATATTTCATTTCATTGGAAGGAATTTCTTTTTAAACAATTCGAATAGAAAATTTCTCAAGGTCAGTGAAGGGAAAATCACGTTATATCTCAATGTTACAAAGCGACTGTTTATTATTGGATGTGTTATGAGTTGTACACTTTATGTTTGCTTAAGGTTCTGGATATATATAATCATATTAATATACCCTATTTATATGGCTTTCCTATTGCATTTTACGAAAAAAAAAATCCTATATTTAAAAATTAAAAAATGTATAGAAATTAAGCAATATTTACAGTATTTGCTATTGATGCGTATTTTTTGTCAGTCATACTGTAATCCTTTAACACATTTCTAGCTACCGGATTAAATATTTAAAAAAATGTTATTGGGAAACATTCTAAATCACTTAACGCGCATAAACATATTTCGATTCAGTTTTAGAAGTTGAACAATGGAAGAAAGTTAGAGACTGCTTGTGAATTGACAGTCATAAAATGAATGTTTTCTATTATTTTGATTTGATTATAGAAATTATTTGAAAATTAAAAATATTAAATTTCTTTATATTTTATTTCTCCCTATTTTGCTTTTCAAACTTTTCCCTCTTCTTAATTTCTTGCATAATATTTTTCATATATGTAATATCTTCTTTAAAATATTTATAATTTTACATATCATTCATAGTTTGGTATATGCAATTATTTGAAGGTATAAATAGTAAATTTATTTTTATATTTTTAGACCGAACTTGACCCAGATGTTAGTGTTACACCACTTGGAAAGACCTGCAATGATGGACTTAAGCAGCCTGGATTAACTGTGTACTTTTGATTACGATTCTTTAACACTCATATGTGTCAGAAACATACTAACGTATACGGAATGAAATCGAAAGTTTTTGTAATGATAGAGGCAAATTAACAATTATAATATCATTGCATATGTGAGGATAGAAAGTCCTTTGAATTCCTTGAAATTCTGTGATAAATGAAGAAATGGACTTCACTGTTTGTGTTATGAAAAACATGGTTTTCCCTAAAGATAGAAAGTTAGACCTGAAAATATGGAAACAAACTGTTGACCAAAATAATTTTTTCCTGACTGCGTTTTCAATTGTTTACTAACTACTGCAACATGATTATAACTGAAATTCTTTTGTGTTTCATATTTATTAGAATTGAAAAATTCATTTGGTGGATAGCTTTTGCAAGTAATTAATCGTACTTAAATGAGTCATACTTAAGTAATAAGTGTTAAATAAGTCCAGGTTTTCATAAGGATATTGAAGGAAACTTTATTTCATATTAATTATTTTTAAAATTTACCACAAGATGCAAATATAAAACAGTAACACCAAAAAGTTAGTTTTTTTTATTTCCCTCTTTATTTAGTTTCAAAGAACTTCTGATAAAATATTTATATGTATAAAATATAAATGCCTTAAGTTTTAAATTTATTATTTTTGTGATTCGTATTGTATAAATTTTTGTACGACTTATAAAATCTTTCTATTCAATTTTTATTTAACATTCAAATACATTTTATGAGAGACATAATGAAACACACTTTAAAAGATTTTTGTTTTAATTTGATTGTATGATATGAATTAATATACATTTGAATTTCTTAAATTGATTAAATGATGAAAAACAGTTAGTAACTGTATCATTTATTGATTTATTTGTGACTATTAAGACTGCTTAAATTATCATTTGAGATACATCAAAAATTGTGCGCTGTCTACTTATTTTTTTATACATCGCGAAAATAGTCAAAATTCTGAATATTTATTTCTTGAAATTTTATTCAAAAATATACGAACATTTTTTTACATTTAATTGTCCATCAATCTTTGATTCTGTCTTTTTTTGATAATTAGTAAGTTGTCTTTGAAACTGTCTAATACTCGTACCACTTTCTTACTTCCAACACTTTTAAGAAATATCATTACTTTTTTAAAATTTTGAATACTTTTTTCATATACTCATTTCTATATACTTTCTGTTGACAGGAATTATTCATTTCGTATAACATTTCTTTTAACAGTTTGTTTTGCATCATCATCTATTACCTTTATGCCAACAAAAAATGTTCAAATTCTGTAATACATAAAAAAGTATTATATATATCGTATAAAGTGTTTTTAACAGGCTCAGTATTATTGCTTCCTAAACTACGACGTGCTATGTTTGTATGAAGCTAAAATCTTGAAACAGTGCTTTAAATACGGTACACTTTCATACTCACACAATAGCTTACATTAAAAAAATCTAATTGAATGTAATAAGATATTCAGAAGTCAATTTCCTCATTATCTTCCATGAAATGTGGTATGGATATTTTCGCATTAGTGTATAAGAAACTTATGAATTTCTATATCTGTAAAAATGTAAAGGATTGATCTTGTGTGATTATTCCATATTTCTTAAAAGTTTGCTTTCCATTTTTCATTTTAAGATGTAATGATACTTGTTTAACTGTCGCTATCTACTTGTTGCTCACATTCCATTTTTTATCGTTTTCATGTCTTTAATTCATTTTTGTACGATATGATAGTTTTGAAACATACGGTATTGCATTTTTGTTGTATATGCTGATGGGATGGAGTTTTTTTTTATTTATGTAAAAACTCATTTCAAGCATAGTTTGAAAAATAACTTTTGCTGTAAGGTTTGTGTTCTATGTGAATAATCTGATCATTTTTCATGAACCGCTAGCGGATTAAAGCTGGCCAAATTTTGTGTAAATACAAGTATTGTATTTTTTTACGAATCTTATATGTTCCTGAAATCTTTGTAAATAATTATACTTCTTGTCTTTTCTTAGAATTGTATGCTTATTATAATTTGAATGAATACAATGTGCATTACCATTACAAAAAAATACGAGTATCAAGCTTTACTAAAAGCTAAAATGAGTCATATCAGTTATTTACACAGTGATTTATTAGAGTGGAATATAAATTTCTACACTCATTGAACCACTGTTCACAAAATTCAACGATAACTTGGAGTCTCTCCAAGTATTAAAATTAAACGATAATTGATTTCAATGTAAAGCTACGTAAACATTTAAACTCATTACATCAAATGGTATGAAAGTATGTTATAACTTAATGATCTTCAAATTATGTAGCAAATTGATTTTAGCTTATCCATTTACACGGTAGAAAGTTGTTTGTACATATATAATTTTAAATAAAATATTTTAAGAGTATTAACTTAATTGGGGAATTTGCTATTATTTCATTTATTTTGGAAATATTTGTCAAATTAAAAAGCCTTGAGTTATTTATGAAATTCATGGGAATTTTTGTATTTTAACATGTACACTTAAGTACTAATAAAAATTGTTTTTAAATTACCAAAAAAAAAAATCTTTAACTGAGATTAATTGAAATATATATATATATATATATTCATCTTGTTCAAATGATCACCAGTTTCGTTTTTTTCTTTCTTTCTTTTTTTTTTTTTAAAAATTTTTCAACTCTAGGCGAGAAAATATCTTTTGAATATTTATAATAAATTTTATTTAGAAGAATTATTCATGAAAAAACTAATTTTTAATTTGTTTTTCCAATGCACAAGTGCCTTTGAGAATTTTCTAAAATAGCCTGTATTCACTGTAAATTAACCACTAATTGCAAAGGAATAAATTAAGGAAATGTATTTATTCACGAAAATGTAAAATTTCTTATTTCCAATGAGTTTATTATTAAAATTATTAAATATTCTTGTCTACCTCAAAGTCTTATCTATTTGTTGTTGTGAAGTTTGTTATTATTAAATTTATTTTCTATATGTATATTTCACTCACAATACAATTTCTTCTTATTAATTCAAAAATTAATACCAAAAATTTTAAATTATTCCAACAAAAAATGTCGAATTTTATGTGAAAGACTTATGTGAAAAACAATTCCTTCCTTCGACTTCACAATTGATAAATGTACATTTGAAAAAAAAATTAAATTTTAAAATAAGTTTCAGATCTGATTGTTCTTCCAATATTTTGAGTATTTTTAATGAAATGTTGCATTTTGTACATATATATTTGTGCTTTTGTATATGAAAGGTTGTGTAAGCATTTCTAAGTTATTGAATATCTTGAATAAAGATAAGTTTGATAAAACATGTTTAATATTTTATTTTCAAACATTCAAATACAATAGGTTGTAAATTTCATTTATGGTGGTGAAGGAAAATAATTATTTTAAATTTAGCTATACATTTCATGTTTAACACTTTTACAATGACATGTACCACTATAGGTACATGACGTATGTTGAATTCATGTGCTATAAATGCAAGCAAATTTAAATAAAGCTTTAAGTTAAGAGTTAAGTTTAGTTTTGAGAGTGAATTCAAATAAAGTATATTGTTGACAACAGGTTAAATCTCCAATAATACCTTCACATAACTTAGTGTTTTACGTTTCATGCTTTGAATTTTGCTTATTTTATTATTTGGGGTTTTTATTCAGAGTTGAAAATTTAAAAATAAATATTGTCTTTTCTATTTATCTGACCAGCAAAGTAAACCGTAATGAGAGCATTTATTGAGGTTTGACAATGTTTATCAATATATTTCTTTTTGTTTCTAGTGAATTGAGGAAAATCAATGAATTTGAATTAAAAGAACAACTTTTTTGGAAAATACAATGAATTTGAATTAAAAGAACAACTTTTTTGGAAAATACAATGAATT
>BMAW01100646.1:446223-463523 GCA_019974015.1 Nephila pilipes | reverse complement strand
ATGAATTTGAATTAAAAGAACAACTTTTTTGGAAAATACAATGAATTCTCAAATTAATTATCATTCGTTGATTCTTCAACTGAAATAAAGTAATTAAATACTGTTTCCAATTAAGACAAATTACGCATGTAGAGTAATTGTATATTGTCTAATACGATAGTGTACTTGTTTAATACTCTTTTAACTCAGCTACTAATTGTATGAAAAATTTCTTCTTTCTGATTTTAAAGAAGCTTGAATGTAAATTAATTTTTACTTACGTGAGAAGGAATATAAATTGTTTTTTAATGGTTTTAACAGATATTTGAATTTTAAATCAATACAAATGTTGCATTTTGTACATATATATTCTGTGCTTTTCTATATGAAAGGTTGTGTAAGCCTTTCTAAGTTATCGAATATTTCGAATAAAGATAAGTTTGACTTTACAGATTTTTCAAATTATGTTAAGTCAAACTGAAGCCCCATTTCATAAAATAACCCATTTATTATTATTATCTAGTTGGTCAAGCTTTAATTGTTTGGACAATTATTTATTTAATCACACATCATTATGTTTATTTACCTAAATATTTATTCGACATGTCTAACTGTCTTCTCAAAACGAAGGCTTTTCGTAGTTTTTGCTTTTCTTAATTGTGAAGATTCATTCAGAATATTTCATTGAATTCACATAGCTCTGAATTGTGGGAATGGTATTTGTAACGTTGTGATAAAATATTTTGATGACTTAAAATACTTTTGATAAACATAAATTTAATATAAGGAACAAAGACAATTGTCTAAATTATTTTGAAAAACATGCTTTAGTTAAACGAGAAGATTGTAAGTCACACTACACTTATACAAAATTATGCCATGTTTCAGAATTTGACGGATAATATAAGTATTTACAGTTAGGGTAACTTGTTCAACTTTTAAACTTTACTTACAAAATTATGGAAGTAATATTACAAATGAAAATCATGTGTGAGTTCAATGCTAAAAATAAGTTGTACATATTTTTATATCTAAAATTATTTATTGAAAACATTATTATTATTTTTTAGAAAGATATCCGAAAAAGAATTTTATGACATTTTACACTGCTTATTAAATTCTAATTTTTTAAATATTATAACAACCTTTTAACAAAATTTAGTGAAAAAAAGTAATAAAGATTAAACAATTAACTATATACACGTTGGTAAATATTTTTTAGTCACGTTTCTATTAATTTAAAATTTTGAGAATTTAATATTTCAGTGCAAGCATATTTTTTCAACAAATTTAGCATTTTTTTTATTTGTAGTATCATTTATTCTTTTTTAATGCAAATATTTGAGGAAGCTCTAAAACTAAGGGTAACTGTAAAGCCTTTTGTTTTATATATATAATTTGTTTTATCTCATAAACAATTTTATGTATACTTTACTATAAGTTTACATTATTCAATTGTAATAAGATTTACAACTTTTTTGTAATTTTATTTTTTAATAAATTTAAATTTAGAAAATTCCAAGTATTCAGTTTTTAGTGTAATTATTGTAATTACTCGTGAAAAAGACCACGAATGAAAATTTTAAAGTAACAAAATATGTGTAATATTCACTTTGAAACTTGAAAACATTTTCAAATGACAACATTACAATACTTTTCTATTTATTTATAAATTACAAAATACTTTACACAAATTAAATTACATTTTTAAGAATTTCTAGATTTATAAGGATGTCTTTCTTATGATTTTTAAGTAAAAGTTCGTTTTATTCATATCTTTATAATAAGTCAGCAACGTAAGCCACATTGAGAGGGTTAATGCCCATTCACACATAGCTGTTATGATGTATTTCGTGCTGAGCTGAAAGATTAAAAAAAGTAAGAGCAAAATTTCTGGTTCGTCACTTAGCAAAATATGAATGATTTTTCTAATGAAATACAATTTCTATTTATAAGTTCGACTACCATGATATACCAAATCTGCCTATTTAGACATCATAACGATAAAGTAAGAACAATTCATTTTAATAACAGTTTTTGAGAGTTAGAGAAAAAAATTATGGGATTTATTAAAGTTAAATTTATAAGTAAGAATCGAGGTGTTAACAATGCACTTTAATACCTAAGTTCCCACATTTACATTAGTAACTAGACTAAAAATGGAAAGTTGTTTGATTTTATAAAGTTATTTTTCTTCTTTGTATAATTATTGTTTGATACAAATTTATTGGAACTCATAATACAGCGTGCATATGAAGCCATTCAGAGCATTAAAAAACTTACTTTAGTTGGGAGAACATAAACCACATCCTCCATAGATTGACCTTCTTCATTGCATAGCTCCTCAAACCCCAACGCTGCAAGGGCAATTATTCCTAGAGAAAAGGTATGAAAATTATGCGAGTATTGATATGGTTCTTGTTAGTGAATGTAGAAATTTGTTTCAAAAAAATTTACATACCAATAAAGGCGGCTGGAGTTGTGATGTAGCTCATTTTGCATCTGTATGGATGGTAATCAGTTGAAATTCCGCTATTCCAATATAGCATGGCTTGTGAAATAACAAAAAAGACACTACTTGCCAACATTAGCATTGCCCCTGTCATGTGAACACTTAATACCGTCAACACCTGAAGCACATGAAAAGAAACGTTTCAAAATGCTTAAAAGAACTATCAGGCTGCAAAAGTGGATAAAAATTTTAATGCATGTGATTCCTAATTTACGACAAATTTAATTTTTTTCATTAGAATACGAGGGGCTGCAGTTAAGTTTTAATCATTACTAAGAAATAATCGAGATAACCGGATAAAAAGTATATTCTGAATACAAATTGATTCTTACGTACATAATTTTGAAGATTACAGCTATTAATGTTGATTTATTTGTTTCAGAAAGCCGTAGATTGCATAACTCGCAGTCTGGAGAAGGTAGAGTTCAATCAACTGAGTTCTCATTGGGAGAAATGTATAATTCTAAATGGTAACTATGAAAAAAAGTCTTAAGAATTGTAAATAAAAACGAAGTTTATATTTCGATGATTTTTTTTAGATATAATTATAAAAGTTTACGATACTCCGGGATAATAATTAAAATTTTACGATACTGCGGGTTTTTTCAATCTACAGCTTCTTGAAACCAAACATATTAACACTAATAGCTGTAGCTTACAACGTAAAGATCAATTCGCATGCAGAATAATTTTATCCAGATATTTCTTGGTTATTTCTCTGTATAATAACAAAAACTTTACTATACACCTTCGCATCGATTGTAACGAGTAAATCGTTGTTATTGATTAAAACATATTAATTAAACATATCATTATTAAAATACATTATCCTTGAATATTATTGCTACAGAAATGAGATTCAAATTCTTCGGATATCAAAACTATTTTCCAAATATTTTAATTGAAACCGATTATCTTTATATGCATAGAAAGGTTACTTTATTGAGAATATTTCATGAGTAAATATTCTGCATGTTCAATAAATCTAGTATATACATTCGTGAAAGTATTAACTGAAGGAAAGAAAAAGAAAATTGAAAGATATTCCAATATATTACACTTTCAGATATAGAATAAAATGATGATTTGATTTCAGAATCTCATACTTTATAAGGAATTTTCTTGGAAATTAAAAAAAAATATAAATGTAATATTTTTTTCTTTTTTTTTCTTTTTTAACAATGTTAACTATGTTGCATGCATGAAACAAATTGTTAGATTCAATCGAAACTGATCGTTATTACGCTCAAAGAAGGGTTTTAGTATTGCGAATATTTCATGAGTAAATATTGTACATGTTCAATACATCTAGTATATATAATCATGAAAGTGTTAACTGAAGGGAAGAAAAGGAAAATTCAAAAATAATCGCATATATAATACTTCCAGAAATAGAAAAGAAAATGGTTATTTGATTTCAGAGTTTCATATTTTATAAAGAATAATCTTCTTTTAAATAAAAAGAATAGTAAAATGCAATCTTTTCTCTTCTTTTTTTTAAATGTTAACTGCGCGAAATAGATTGCTAGATTGCTCTGCAATGTTATTTTCTAAAATGATTAAAAGATTCTGTAACAAAACAAAAAATTTTAAAAAAAATGTACATAGTGCTCGAATTATTCAAGCCATGGAGAAAAACATTTCAAACTATCTATATCATTTCTGAAAGATGCAGTAAGAATTGTTTGCAATCTTCAACTTTCAAAAGTGAACAATGAGTACTTACCACAAAAGATGATTTTTCACTGTATGTCCTTTACAAATTTGATGCACTTTTAGCTTATGCATGAGTTTAAATTTATATTTTAAAATAGTTTGATTTTATTTTTAATGTGTTTATTTCAAAAACTGAGTCTATTTTTTTAATTTTGAATATTTTTTCTATTCACTTATAAACTTGGCTATTTGATTAAAAGAAGAATACTTATATGCTTGATATTAGCCATAAGAGAAAAGAGAAAATATTCAATTTTTTTTCTTTGAATGTTTTTCCCATGAAAAAAATTGTTTTATTCAGGGAAAATGATAACATTTCATAATATGAAACATATGAAAATTGTTAAGAAGCTCACATTAGATAATACGGAGTTTGATAATCTTCAAATGCATTTAAATTAAAAAATAAATGGTAAAGTAAAAATTTCTCTTTTATATGAAATACTTCAAATACATACTATGTATTCGAACGTGCTATAAGCAGATAGCCTAATTAAATTCTAAGAACAACATGCTATGAACACCAAGTATTTGGGAAAAGGAAATTTAAATAGAATATAATAATGCGTTTGCAACAGTTGAAATTTATGCTTATTAAATCATGTTGTTATGCGTAAAAATTTTACTCTTGGTTTAATGAGTCTCGGAGTTTATTTTACCGGAAGAAATAATAAGCTTCAATTTGTCATTCAATTTTTATTTTAGAATAATATTTACTCGCTGCTTAAGTTTTTAATATTTTATTTATGAAATGTATCATTTTGTTTTTTGTTGAACGAAAAAATATGCTCTTCATTGTGTGAAGCAATATTTTACATATTTAATGAGGTTTTTATCTTAAAAACTTACCTTTCTTCAAGTTGTAATAAATGTTACGATAAAATGAAACTATTTTATTTGTTACATTTAGTCACATCATTTATAAGTAGTGTTTGCTCAACAACACGCATATATTTACTTTATCTTACAATAAATAAGTTAAAGTGACCTTATATGTATATACTTAGAAGAAAAATGAATTTATTGCTACATTCTACTGAGAAAAACAGAATAAAACTGCGAATTTCCTAAGACACTTATTATAATGAGATTTAAATATAATAATATATAATAAAGTTTAAAAAAAGGTGTTTGAGTGTCGCAGTAAAAATATATGGAAGATAAACTATTAAAAAAATTCCTTCGAATGCAAATGATGTTATCAGTTTAAATTTAAAAATTATAATTTAAATAAATATAAATAATTTAAAAATGCGGCAATGATATTTTTAAAAATTTTTAGGAATTTTTTCAAATTATGTGTAACATATTTTTTGATACAATCCTTTATTTTTGAATATATATATATATATATATATATTACTAGATAACAGATAAATAAAAATTAAAAAATAATCTAAATGAATTAATTAAAAGTAATAAAGAAACAAATATTAAAACAGAATTATGGAAAAAATAATAGTTGAGAAAGGAAACCATTCTTAAATTTGCTTAGAGAATGGAAATAAAGTTAATGAGAAAAAAAAAGTAAATAATCTAAATTAGTTTTGTATGCCTTTATACATATACGCTAATGAAAAAGTAAAAGATTACGAAACTTATTAAAAGCTAAATAAGATGTATATTTACCGAAAGGAATACTATACTTCTAAATGATAATAAGAAAAGTAAAATAAAAAAAATAATAAACAGATGTACAGATCAGAGATTGAAACACAAAGAAGAAAAAAAAAAATGAAATATAACATTTTAAAATTCTATAACTAGCTTCAGAAAATTTTTCTAGGTTATACTCGATTTACTAGCCAAACTTTCTACAAACAGAAGAATGTTATAATAAATGGTACAGAAACAAGATTTCGAAACATCAAAGATACAAAAAAGAAGAACATGTTAAAGTAAAATACTCATTTAAACACAGAGGTAACTCAAGATAAATCTCATAAACAAAGAACAAAATAAAAATAAATTATTAATTAGTAAATTATAAAGATGAAAATAAAAACTTACATGAGGCGGGGAAAAAACAGACAATACAATACAAGCGCAATGTGAAGAAACCTCCAAAATATTCAAGTATAACCATGACAGATACACCACAGACAAACTATTAAACACTTAATAAGCCACGGCTTATTCACCCAAAATTACTGTACTTATATTTACTTATCCTACCAATTTGTAAAATTATTATTTAAAAAGATTTTATACCAAAAAAAATTGTTGTAAAAATATATTAACAAACTTTTAAAGTAATAAATAAAGATTCTTAAATATAATTAAAATTCAAAAATTCGTAATAAAAAGTATATACAAAAATAATACACACATGCTCACAGACACACTCAATGCAATTCACAACAGTTTCCTGAATAATACTGCTTTCAGTGGAGTTTGTGTAATACGAATTTTTCTGCCAGGGGTGCGTCGCTCAACTCTTTGAAGGTTCAGTATTGCCTATAAGCATCACTTGGAAAGAATCTTTCAATCCGTAGTGAATTGTTTCGCAGCAACTGTTTTACTCTCTCCCCGTTTTCTAAAAAACCTTTTTTTAAATGAACAATGTTCAGCAGAGAATCTTGCTCCCTGCCCGGAAAAGTCAGAACATTATCTGTTGTAATATTGAAAACAGCTTACAAAGATGATGCTTTGAAAAAATTCAAGTTTGCAAATAGTTTTCTCGTTTTAAAATGGCAACGTGTCGACTCATCAGAAGCCTACTTCTGGACGTCCATCAACTGCCTGAACAGACGAAGATGTTAAAAAAATTAGTGAACTTGTGCTAAAGACCGATGACGAACCTTTGAAAAAAATGACGGAGCTCAATGGATAGTCTTAGATTTCGGTTCAGGAATTTTAACACAGTATTTCGGAATGAAATGTGACTCGGGCTCTGACTGACGAGCAAAATAAATAAATAAAGCCATCTCAGTGCGTCAGTGTTTGGTCAAAAGTAGCATGAGTCCTCCTATGCACCTTAATCACCGAATCTAACTCTATGCTTCCGTATATGAAGAAGAGCATGAAGGGGCTCCGATTTAACTAAATAAAATCGGTTAAGAATAAAACGAGAGCATTGTTAGGCCTTACTGTAGATGAGTATCAAAAGTATTTCCAACAAAAAAAAAAATGTAAATCACCGATGGGATAAGTATATGAAGTAAAAAAAGAGTACATTGAAGATGATAATGTTGTTTATTAAAGGAATTAAAGTACAATGCTTTAAACAAAATTTCAGCTTTTTTTTGAATATCCAGTCGTGTACACACACACACACAAACACACACACACACACACACGTAAGAGAGAAGAAAGTAAGAAGAGATACCGTAAAGATATTTTAAGATAGAAACTATTTATACCGTTGAAAGTACATATAACTCTTATAATAAAGAGAGAACTCATTACTTGCAACTTAAAGAAAGGATTTTTTTTTTGGGATTACGATATGGAGACCTTGCAGTAATAAAACAGAACATTATGCAATGAAATAGAAGAAATACCATTGTTTGTAAATTTAGTCTTCTCTTACCCATTCATATTTATTTGGAAGATCTGTGAAGGTAAATGGAGATGCACAGAGAAAGACCCAACTCAAGAAATAAAGCGAACCGAATAAGTATGAAGCATTTTCTGTCGATTTCTGTCCTTGAATCTTGCATGTCTTATGAATAATGAAGCATAAAATTATACCTGTAATGATAAAATTTAGAATAGCAAAAACCTCATGAGTAGAAGAACGAAATTTGCAAAATTTTGATTTTCATATCTGTGAAATAGCTATAGACGTAATATATATTTTATTGTTAAAATAATGAAATACATTTTATTGTAATCTTTTATTTAAAAATAATTCGTTTTCCGTATGAACTAAAAACATTTTTTAAAAATATTTTGAATTCGAGTAATTCTATTATTGGAAAAAGGTTGAATTATTTAAAGTTAATACCTTATAAATTTCCATTATATTTCTCCAACTTAATACTGAATCAAGTGTCGACGTATTTTGTAAAAGTATATTATTTTATTAGGGTTTTGCTTTTACAGTAAAAATTAAAATTTTTAAAATGGATTCTAGATATGACTTCTTAAAATCGATTGTAACATTTTATTCTCTATACATATTCACAAAAAATAATTACGAGACCTGTTTACATATTAGACTTTTAATTTTCAAGCGTTTTGGGCAAAAATATTTTATTTTGAGAAAAATATTTAATGAGTAAAAGTTTTAACCAAAGTTGTAAAAACACAAAATGTAACTGATGAAATCGGAAAACTGCTCTTCTGTTATTTTAAATCCAATACAAATTTCAGCATTAATATGACATATTTTTTTATGACATGTTCTTCTGAATAAAGAATTGATGTTTATTAATGTAAAATGAGACTCTGCAGGAGTTATTTAAGATATGTGTATCTTTTTTTTTAATTTGATAGAAATCAGTCATATGGATAAATATATTACAGCGTGGGCTATTCGAAAATATACAAAAACATTCTATAAGGTTGGGTTATTCATGACTTTCCTATTATTCGTTGTTATTGTATTTCGTTGGATTATTGTTACATTCTGATATTACATTTAAACTTCCAGCTCCTTTCTAATATCTGTAGCATATCGACTTTGATTAGGGATCCTTTGCGGAGTGATTTTATATCGGAAGAAGTCAAATTTATTTCTCGCACTTTCTACCTTTTTGATTAAATTTATTCGAATCAGAATGAATTGGTAAGATTAATTTTTTATAATAATTCTAAACTAGATTTCAAAAAGAGGTGGAGGGGTTTAGACGGAGATATTTTCTAAATATTCATATTTTGAATAAATAAAATGATTTGAAATACACCTAACTTCCTTCACTGAATTGTGGGAATTTCCATTACTTTGGTTTTCATTTAGTTAATATTTAGCTTAGAAATAATGACTTTAGAATTAAGTGAAAGGAAGAAGTCGCAATATTAAGAAAGAAAAACTGTCAAATAAAAAAATATCGTATCGACAGATAATCTACACGTTTAAATATCATTTCCAATAATATTGATTTGATTCATTTGCTCCGTCTCAGAGAGGAATAGTTATTGAGTACAGTTTTGAATAGCAACTTTTCATATATCTTTTCATACCATTCAAAGAAACATCATAAAGTAGTATATTTTTGTACAAATATCAATATTTAGGTGTTAACATTGATGCTACTATTTTTATAAAAGTGTACGGAAATTAATAAATTATTCTATCTATTATTACATATAATGTAAAGAGAAAAGTAAGTACTTTTGAGAAAAATATTACAACTTGAACTCAGTCGTAAAAAATTATATTTTTGAGATTTTTTTTTAAAAAAACTTATTTAGAAGTATTTAGTAGGTTGAAACTCATTATATGAATACGGATCGACTGAAATGCATAATTACGTAACTGATTTTTCTTTATATTTTCGTAATTTCTTCGTTATCTATACATAATCATGAAAAGTATTATATATCAGATGGTTTGAATGGGGTTGTAAGTGTTTAATGACAAGATGATGATAATCACTTTGAATACGAGAAAAAATAGTTTAACAACTGATTTACTGATTGTCTTAAATATACAGGACCAAACACAAAGGATTGACTAAATTTTAAAATTATTATTTTCGAAACTATACCGTATATTACAAAACAAAAAGTAATACGCGAAATTAAAGAAAAATATACTTTTTTCCCCACTGTCGATTATTAGACTATAGTACATCCACAGAATGCTGTGATTGAATTCCAAAAATAGCAACAATGACAGAGAAGAGTTTTTGCGCATTAGAAAATGCATGTTTTTTTTTTTAATTATCTCTGTAAAGCATGCATTTAGAAATCGCTATGGAAAGAAAGTCGCAAGAATATACTGCAATAGTATCGGCAATTTAAAGATACATGCTGCTCGTACAGAAAGAAAAGCAGTGATCGTCTACGAGTCTCGGAAGAAATATGGAGAGGGTGAGGCAGAGTTTCGTTCGAAGTCCACGGAAGTCTACAACAGCTGTCGCCAAAAGCCCTATTTATACACTACCGATGCCGAACACTTAGCAAGAACTTAAAAGAACACATTTGTGCACCATCAGGAACCGTTGACTGTATGATATTACAAAATGTGTGGAACGAACTTGATTAGGTGTTTGTTATATAAAAAAAGGATCACATATGAAATATTTGTAACTGAAAATAAAACTTGGAATGTTTTTCTTTAATTTGTGTATCACTTATTGTGATATGTGTAATAGTTTTGAAAATATAAATATTGATAGTCCAGTTATTCATTTGTGCTAACTCCGTATAAATTTAATAGGATCGAGTTTTACTTTCCATCTCGTGCATCCTCTTGTAATTTACATTTTACCAGTTTCAAATGGGGAAAAATGTACATTACTCTAATTGAATTATAGTTTAACCTTTATATAGTTTGCTCGGTTTTTAGTATAAATAATTTAAGTATTGTAATCTTATTTAAATGGGTGTCCAAATGTTATCAATTTATACATATACATATTTCCCCTCCCCGCAATAAATGAAGAATTTGACAGACGATAAACAAAATTGTGATTATTTAGATTCCATTAACGTACATTATTGTTTATATTTTGTTCATCTACAGGGTGATTCGAAACTCTTGGACAAAATTTTAAGGGGTGATAGAAAGCATCAAAACAGGTAATTTTCACCATAAATGCTTGGGTGGAGAGCAAGCGGCAAACCGCTAAATGGAGCGCTGTAATGGAAAGTATAAAGCACGACTTTTCGTACACATTATCATTTCTAATTTGGATTTCAGGAGGCATGACCTTTTTCGATTACAAAACATCACCATGCCTCCTCAAATCCACGGCAGAAAAGACGATGTGAAAGAAAACTCGCGCTTTATGCTATCCATCACAGCGCCGTTTAGAGGTTTACCATTTGCCCCCTGCCTATGCACTGTGAGGTGGAAACTGCTTATTTAAGCATTTTCTATCACCCCTTGAATTTTTGCCCATGAGTTTCGAAATACCTTGTATTTTTAATAATTTCCTCTTTTCTAAGACTTCAAACTTTATTATTAATTAATTAAATGTTGTTTTGTTAAAATCTGAACATTATTTCAAAGTCGGAATATTTATTGCAATTATTAATAACTGAACATTTCTTTTAACATTTATTTTGATTCTTATATATCTTTCTACAAATTCCATCATTATGTACTTACCATTCACAATGCATCTTGAAGGGGAAAAAAGTTAAAAAGATTACAAACTGTACTTTCATATGATACTTTTCATGTGAACTGAATACGAAATGTTGAAAAAGAAATGATATTGTGTAACTTTTCTATTATTTTACATAAATTCCTTTTTCCTAAAGTACATACAATTTCATACAAGCTAGATAAAATATTTTCACAGATCTTATTCCAAATACAGAGAAAAATATTCTTGCCAAAAAAGGTTAAATAGAGTTCGATTGTTGCATGTCAACACAATAAAGTTAGCGCTCTAATAAGGAATGAATTATTAATATTTAATCTCTTTTTAATGTATGTTATTAGTTTACACACGCACACACACATATATATATATGCATGGTAACACAAATTTATATTTTTAAAAAATAAACAAGAGCTGCATTTTTCGGTTTTAATTGCATATTTTTATATTTTTAAGCTTATGATATTTTGGTGAATATGTTAAATAAAAATTATAAACAGTTATTTTTTTTGTTTAATCTTTTGTGAAACTAGCATTTTTTTAAAAAAATTTAGCTACCTTGATATGAATTGTGACTTTATTCTCTACGCAGGAAAAATATTTAATAGATAGTAAAATTTATCTATCAGATATCAATCTTAACTAATGAAGTTAAGAGTACTTTATAAACTATTATTTAAATATAGTTCCAACGTCAAAAATAATGTACTATACGCTTTTCTTAAAATTACGTTTCTGTTAAGTAGAAAAATTAAATAATTAAAAAAGAGTTACAGTAGGCGAAAACCAAAAATTTGTTTACTTACCAAAAAAACTTCCTGGAACCAAAAAAAACGTAAAAATTCCACATTCAGGGCTGAAGCCAACAGTTTGACTACAAAATAAAAGTTACATTACTCTCCGAAGAAAAATATAAAAAAAATGAAAAATAATTTATTAAACTTTATTAAATACATCCTTAACATTTTTCTCAAAATTTGTTTAATTAAGTTCCAATTAATTCTTGAAATTTAAATTGTTCATATATACTTTTAAATATCCATTTTAATATATATTTCTAAGAAAATTTCAGATACATTGAAATGTCAAAAGTCATGGGATAACAATATACATATATTCAGTTGACAATAGCATCGCGTAAGAAATGTTTAAATGGGCAGTGGATAGTCAGTTCTTTCATTTGTACTCAAATGATTAAAGTGAAAAGTTTACTGACATGATTATGGCCACATGATGGGAACTAACAGACTGTGAAAGTGGAATGCTAATTGAAGCTAGACACATATAGCATTCATTCCATTTCGGAAACTATTAGGGCATTCAATATTCCCCGATCCAGAGTTTCAAGATTGTGCAGAGAATATATAATTTAAGGTGTTACCCCCTACCATGCACAACGAACGCAAAGACCGACAGCATTTACTTAATGACCGAAATCAGTGACGTCTGCGTACGATAATCATTGTTGTTACCAATCATTGTTGTTGGAGACAACACTGCGTCAAAATGAAATAACAGCAACAATTAACGTGTCGGTGTGAACAGTTTAGCGAAACTTAGTGTTGATAGGATATGGTAGCAGAAAAACGACTCAAATACCTTTACTATCAGCACATCATTGACTAATGGTACCATAAATATCCAGAAAAACGTTGTTTGGTCATATGAATCAAGTTTCTGGCTGATTAGAGCTGATGGTAGGGCTTGAATGTGGCTCAGATACCTCAAGGCCATGGACCAAAGTTGTCAAAAAGACACTTTGCAAACTAATGGCGTCTTCGTAATGGTATTTCTGTTTTTACTTTGAATAGACCAGATCTTCTGAGTCAAACTGAACCAATTATGGACTGGAAATAGTAGTGCTCAGCATCTTCATGTCTTTTTTTCAACAATTTACGGACTTCACGTACCGAAATAGCTTTCCATGATGACAATGCGAATTGTCATTTGGACAAAACTCTTTCACAATTTTTTATTTGAGGAACATTCTGGACAATTCCACTCAATAATTTAGCCACATAGATAATCAGTCATTAATTCCATATGTACGGGACATGCTCGAAAGGTCAGTTCGTGCACAAAATCATGCTCTGACTACACTTTTACAATTATTTACGACTGTAAATGTAGAATAGCTGAAAATTTCTTGACGGGACATGTGATGGCTTATTGAATCAGTGCCAAGGCATGTTGCGACACTTCGCTGAACAAAAGGTGATCCCACATGATATTTGGAGATATCCCATGATTTTTGGCACTCTTCAGTATATCTCCATAATTCATAGAAGCTACAATTAAAAAAACCCTTTCTGCTAAAATATATACGTTTATGGACGGTTTTTGCAAATCTAGGATGTATAGCTCAAATACTTTGGGTACTCATTTTCACATATAAAACAATCAGAAAGAATTTATTTAAAATAATTTTAATATTGAGATTGAATGGATAATTATTAAGTACATTGAGTAGCTTATATTATGATATACCCCTAAGGAAATACATCAGAATGTCATATATAATTCAAAATTTCTAATGCTATTTACTCAGATTCAGAAAAAAAAATGATGGTATAGTAATAAAAAATTATATATACTGAAAATTCTGTTACAAAAATTTATTTTAATAGGTTTACTGAAGTAGAATTCGTAATATTTATATGGCATTTCTTTCTTTTTTTGAAATTTTAAAAGATTAAAAAGCATTAATCAGAGAGACTCCACATCCAAGAAAGTTTATTCTATCATCTTGCTCAATGGGTATTAAATCTGAAGGATTAAAACGTATTTTTCTGTTAAAAAACTCCCGTACATTCATGTTGCATTTATTAAATGGACAATTCGATATTTAAGAAACTTAAGTGTTGGGACTTCTATTTTCTTCAACATCAGAAATAGATTTAAGAAATAAATATGTTGCTGTCACGCACGTATGATGATAGATTAAAATAATGGTCTATATCTATTTCTCACTTACTTATTAAAGCAGTTAACAGTTATATTAATTTTCTGTTCCTTTATTTAACAAGAAATAATGCATTTGTCAAGAGCGAAAAAACGAGCAAATTAATACTAACATTGCATTACATTTAAAACTTTAAAATTATTTAACTATTCGAAAAAGTAGAGTGTGTAAGTCTTTCTGTACTACAATTAATGAATAAATAGTTCGCTTACCTTATGAATGGAAGTGGAGGACTAAATATATTTTTTTGTAGAACGCTGATGTACGGGATGAGTATTCCTAAAGCTTGTAAGCTCAGCGTTAACAGTAATAAATTACTACATTTAGCCATATACCTAGAAATTTTAAGCAAATACTCATCAATTTAATGTCTTTATCAGTTTTTGAAAGTATAAGTAATCAGAAAAGTCATACATATAATGAAAACAAAAATAATGTCTCTAGAAACATGTTGAATATTTTTATTATTGATGATTTTTATAACTCAGAGAGCAAATGCTGAAAACGAATATTCAATTTTATTTGAAGCATTTTTGGAAGCTAAATTCGTACAATTGTTTAAGAGATATTAAGTTTCAAATCAGATTTTTCACTCAGTACTTTATAAATATAAATTACTATAGTTTTTATAAATATAAACATTATAGCGTATTAACTAGGAAAATGTGCATAGTTTATACTTTAATATTTAATTTTCAAATTAATTTTGTTTTAGGCTTATCTATAACAACAATATATACTCAAGTCATGTATTTTAATTTTAAATTTAACAATCGTATGTTTAAATTATTGTTTAGTTCCTTAATTTTTCTTCCCATGGGAAATTAATTAATCTTAATAAAACATTAAACTATTTAAATTCCTTAAAATATGCCATACAGTTTCACTTTTACTCATTCATACAGGCATAATAATGAATTATTGAGCAGTCGAATCTCATGGAATTTTTGTTGTTGTAATTGAAAGTAAAGCGTACTTTTATGTAGCCTTAAGTTTAAAAGTAAGAAACTGCGATTAAGTAAAATAATTCTTTTTAAAAGATTTGCTAATTTAAAATTTGTTTTCAAATTATTTGCACGTGCAGAAGTTCAGTGGTTTTAGCAGTACCTTAAGCAATAAAATATAAATCAACAAACCTAAATTTTTTTTATCCACATCATAGATATTATTAATAATTGAGATAAATAATATTAAAATAATTAGATTGAAATGTCTTGCTTTTTGCAATGTTTCATCCACTTTGCTGTTTTGAAATTATATTCAATTACTTTTTTTAAAAATAAGTTTATATTTCCCTATTGATACACTTTTAGCATACTTCTAATTTTGGATAAAAACTTGTTTTACACAATGAAATCTTTATTTATGCTGTGTATGTTTCGAAGAAAGATATATAACCCAGTTTTTTTTTTGTTTAAATAGTTAAATAAAATAAAACAAATCACTAATAAACATACCGATACTACTTTATATTTTGAAATGAAAAAAGAAAAAAATAACTAACTTTTTTTAAGTGATTCAAGTACAATAACAATAGTAACTTATTTACCTTTTTAGAAGAAGTCATCTAGATGATCAAAAACTAAATTCAACTCATTGGTGTTATGTACAGAATGGATCTAAAAAGGGATGTCGCCTGAATCAAACTCACCGAATTAGAGGCATCTATCTACACCTTGACAAAAAGTTGGCACACAATAGAGAAGGACGTTTCTTACGTTCTTTCACGGCAATATTTACTTAAAGATTGGCGGTATATAATTTATGACTTATTGTTGAGATTAAAACTTCGTTTATTGTTGTCTCAAACTGGAGAGTCTCTTTGTGAATTGAAAATCTCTTGTTTATAGTTTTTATGGTGGGTTTACAATGTCAAAAAATGGATGACTACAGCTAGTAATACTACTGAACTGAAAGTCAATAAAATTTATCCATTGACATAAATTTTCTATGGAATGGAAATCGCCTTCAATAAGGTTTAAAACGACATGAATGAAAATTCACTCAAAATGCGAAATAAAATAGGTTATGATTGCTTACAAAATATTCAAACAAGCGAAACGTTTGTTTGAAATACAAAAATCCTTTTCTTGGGCAGAGAAATCATATCTTTCAAGTTTGTAATATATTTAGTATATATTTTGACACATTAAGTGTGATTTAAATATTTCAAAAACATATGAGTTGACAGTTTTTCTTATAAATTATTAAAAAATTTTAATTTTGAGAAATGAGGTTTTTTTTTTAATGAAATTAAAAAAGACATTAAGAGAAGTTTATACGAAAAGGGAAACTAATTCTTTTGGTACGTTGATAATACAAATGATAACACAGTTGTCTTAAAACTTAGATAAATAGAATAAAGGCAATATGTGAACTGCATAAATCATTAAAATACAACAGTTTTTGTTCCAAATATATGACAGAATTTATCAATAGGCATGAATCCGCATTTTGAACCATTTATTATCATTACTAATTTAACAATATTAAATAAATTTTCTCGAAACTACTTAACCTCTCACCGATACAATTATACAAAATGAAAATTTCAGCATTATTTAAATAAAATAAAACTATTTTTAAGAACATTATAGTTCTTAAAATTATAATTGTAGTTTTAATCCGTAAAATACTAAATAAAATTAGCATACCTACAAAAATGAGGCATACTCATAAATTTACAGAATTAGGGATGATAGTTTTATGTATCACACAACAAAACAAAATTCTTATAATAATTTCAGGTTGTAATTAAGATAAAATAACTTTTCGAGACTCGATAAAATTAATTATAACGTACGACTGAATTTTGTAGTTAGTTATCCTTAAGATATTACAACGTTTTTCTGAATTTCACTTGGTGTGTGTGTGTGTCATCAAATTTTCGATCGTTAATTTAACCAACTTC
>BMAW01100646.1:405776-446213 GCA_019974015.1 Nephila pilipes | reverse complement strand
CTTATCACAATAATTTTTTCTGAATTCTGGTTCCCATTCTTTTTTTAATAGAATGACTTACAAACTTTCAAATGCATGCTTTGATTTTATGCGTATTATGAATGTTTTAATACTCTTACAAATGTCTCTTTTTAAATGAATTTTAAAGTTAAAAATAACTAACAGTTTTAACTAATATTTCAATTATTTTCTCTAATAAACTTTGCCACCATATAAAAACGTTGTTTTTAAAAACGTTGGTTTTTATATCGAATTATTTATAAACTGATGAGCACATACCTTTTTTGTATTAGAAATACTTTTATTTTTAACTTCGCTGCATTTTTTGAAACGAACTCTTGAAGGAGAAATTTTCTTCGCAAACATTAAAATAACAAGAAAATTCTTCTCATTCTTTATTTTCTGGCTAAAACTAAAAACATTTAAGCTTATTTTATCGACTTGTTTAGAGTTAAAATATTTTATGAAATTTCACTCTTTTTTTCATGTTTTAAAATAGAAATAAAAATTCTTTGGAATTAATTTTGAATTTGATTATTTGTATACTCTGCATTTTAATGTTCTCAAGAGTGACTAGACTGTATTTGGCAATCCCTTAAGTGTTTGCCAGAAATATAGTTTTCAAATCCTTTTTCATTTTATTGATATTTTTACTAAAAATTGATTATTTATTTTATTTACCATATATGAATGGGAAAAATATTTTTCGCATTTATATTTTGAGCAATTTTATAGCATGAGAGGACTTTGTTTTATTAATGGAGTTATTTTAAGAAACATGAAAAGGAAAATAAATGTATATGCTCTCCAAAGTTCTGTGTAAAAGTAATTACTTTTACTGAAAGTTAAATTTTAAGCGTTAAAGAATTTCAGAGTTACAATTTTTAATTACAAAACTTTAATTTTACATTTGTTTTGAATTATAACTTTAACTAGACAAAATTAATTAAAATGAAAATAAAAGAAATATGCAACATGATTATGTAATATATTTTATCTTGGATCAGACAAAGAGCTGTCAATAATTCAGTGTCAATAAAATATTTCTTAACAAAAAATATAATGATGAGATCTATTTTTACATAAACAGGAAGGTTTTTTTTTTCATTACTTGCTACAAAAGTGGAATAGATTTTTATCGCGAATAAAATAAATATGAAAATTATGAAATAAAAACCAATAACTTAGTTTTATGGTTATCACCAAGCAAATAGGTTGGCATGGTGTGGAATTTTGGAGAGGGAAGTGTGAGCGCAAGTATCATCCTCATCAAAATTGAAAGGTTTATCACTCATTGGCTTAGTTTTGCTTTTCAGTGAGAAGTAAATAAACAATTACAATCTCGTTCCCTAAGCAAATAAATTATTATTAACAATGATTATTAATATATTTGTATTTGATTTGTATCAACAACAAAATAATAATTATTGATATAGGCAGGGTTAAAATTGTATCTCCTTTTCGATATTATTTATTATTTTTACTCCATATTTATTCCTTTATATACATTTTTTTCTTTTTTTAAAATTTTTGTCTTTGTTTTTGCTTGGAAATTTAAAAATATTCTGAATTATTTTGTCACATAATGCTTCAAAATAAGTATTGATTTTTCAGTTACTCTTTATATTCCCAACGTAGCATTTTAATTCCTTTTACACGTATAATTTTTTAAAATTTATTATAGCGACCTTGATAAAACGTTTTCCGTCTTGTATAGAAGCATCAAGAAACGCTGCATATCGTGTATAAGCATCGTTTATAAAAGAACTCAAATGTAGCATTCTGAATATTATTTAACTCAACTTGATTAAATTTACTATGTTCTTTGGGAATTTTATGGTAATTTCATTCCTCTGTACCTTGGTTTCATTTTCTTAATAGGTTATTCAGACGAAACGCATATTGGTAAACTGAAGTTATTGTTGATCGTTCAAGTAACGTAGGCAACCAAGGTAAAGCTGCAGAAGTAAATGATTTATTTTCCTTGCAAATAGCCTTAGAGGAGTTGTGTTGGTTAACTGCGCTTTTAAAATGTATTTCAACAAGTAGATTTCCAGTTTTACTTAAGTTAGATTTGGTAAGTAATTAAATTCTTTCTTAAAAACAGTATGGTAGGTAACGATTTCATTTTGCGAAAAAAAATTTCTTTTAATAATTCTTTATACGGCTGTTATTTAAAGATATTCTAATTTAGAGAAGTTATATTTTAGTGTAATACTTTAAAATTGATTTATAATATTATTATATGTTTTCAGTATTTAAATGCAAAAGCTATTCATCATTGTATTTTTCACTTTATATAAGTACCGCTTTTAATTTAATCATTTGTAACTTAATTCAGGAGTTTTTTAATCGCATATTTATGTGAATAAATCATTTTATAATTATGATTTCCTAAATTACAAATCAATGTTTTCATTATTTATAAGATTATGAATTATCGTATTTTCAGATTTAATCATTAATTTATACATTTGTTTGAAATAGGTTTTAGTGAGCATTTAATTATAACTTATATATCCCGAATTCAATTAATATTGCCAGAAAAACGACAAAAGTAGTGAAAAATTGAAAAATTGGTAATACATTTTTCAAAATTTACAATTTCAAAATGAAGGTTTTTTTTACTAGATGTCACAGTTTTTAATTTGCATAGTTAAAATAAATATACAAAAATAAAAAGGGGTGCTACCTTTTCCTCATTGAAACGAACCATATTTATTTTGTTGTTTCTTTCCTTTGTATTTCATCCACTTATATAAATATATAAATGAAACAAATCTCCAAGAAATGTAAATACTCATTTAGACATAAATATTTCATGCAATGGATGCATTTACTTTTAAATACGCAATATCAAAAACAACAATGAAGTCCATATATCATGTTTCTCTCTCTCTTTTTTTTTAGGGTAGTGAACGAGCAGTCTTATGCTTTTTAATAATCTTGCGGCAAATGAAGTTCAATTAAAATTGAGCAAATAATTCATGAAATTTTTTTAAAATGGCAGCGCTGGTACCAACATTTTTTAAAATAAAATGTTTCCATGACACCGTATCAACAATCAATATATTTTCAAAGAAAAAAATAATGAAATTCTTTAACATTTATTTCCCTTTTAATTAATGATAATAGTTACGAACTAGACGAGTTTTCAAAGTCTAAGAAAAATTACAGTACTGATATGTATTCGTCTAATTTTTTTTAAAATTAAAATTTGGCTCAAAAAACTTGATGAGTGGAATTTACATGTGTAATTGGTTCTAATGATATTGGGTTTTAAACATATGGGATACAATTCATGTTAAGTGAATGGAAAGGACAACTAACAACATTCTTTTATTTAAATCTCTGAAACAATGATACTTAGGAGCAAACTTAAGACCAATATTAATGCCTGAGTAAAAAAAAAAAAATACGATTAGCTTGAAACATTGCAAAATTTACATAAAATAATTGAGCTCCTTTTTCTAGTTTTGAGAAACCATCATATTTATTTGTATTTTAGGGAAAAACGACGGGCTTAGAATAGTTCTTTATCAAGCAATCATTTTTTTACTTATATTATATTCAAAATAAAATGATACATTAAATTTAAACGATGTACTTAACAACGAGCATAGCGTAATGAGATATATCACCCAAAATTTTATTTAACTTCATATAATAAAAAGTAAGTAATAAGAAATGTATTTTATTTTATGTTTAAGTTCATAAAAATCAAAATATCATACATCTTTGATATATATTGTCTTCTCTATTTTCTTGAAATACATAACTTTTACTAATTATTGGATATGTGTAAGGAATTGTAAAACAAAAGAAAAAAAGTTTGATTCGTAGTTTGATTGATTTTGTTTATTTATTACAGTTATTCATGTTTGAATGTTTAAAGTCCTTTTTCTAACATTTTTATTTTTCACATTTACATATTTAACAATTGAACAACCTTATGCCTTATTAAATTCTGTGTGTGTCTTAACTTATAAAACTCTAAATTTATAAGTTTTTGCTTTATTTGAAGTAGATGAAACAGAAACAACTGTTTTTTGCTAATACATACTTTTTTTTTGAAAAATTTGATAATTATTTTTAAAAAAATGTTTCTTATACAAATGAAAAACATTTATAATTGAGTTACTTAAATTTTTTTGCAATTCTATTTTTAAAAGATAGGTTGATGATTACATTTGAAGTGTTACTGAGTTTCCTGGTAGTTTGTGTGGAGTTACAGAATTCGGGAAGCAAGTTAATAAGAAAGGAAGAGGTAGGACAATTTTTTTTCTTTTGCATGTTACTCGTATCTAAATTCTATATATTATATGGTGTATTTAGTATGTAGTTTGTATAATATTCTGCATGTAGTTTTGAATTTAATGACACTAACAGTAAATTTTATTAAATAATTTAATAATATTTGAATGAATCGTAATATGATCAATATGTGAAATTATTTAGTGTTTGCACGTACTATTAAACACTTTATGTAAATGTATATATATGCAATTGTGTATATGCACGAGTGTATGTAACGGATGTTCCAATATAACTGCAATGAAGATCATACACGTAGTATGCACGTTTTGCTTCAAAATTAGAAAATTCTTCTAATGAATTATGTCCTTTAATTTTCTTGATCACCACTACAACTTATAAATAATTCTATCTAAATATTTAAGGATGAATGAATAAAAACTTTGTTGGGGAAATCATTGATGAAATTCATTGTAACAAATCATTGGTAAAGCTTCATATATTCCTCACCTAAACAAAAAATAATATTTTTTGGCTTTTGTTCCTCTGTGATGACTATGTATATTGCATTACTATAGAAAATAATCTAAAATTATTTCTGTAAAAAGTGACTTTAGATAAAGAATTTTTTAAATATATTTTGTATAATTTTTCAATATCATTTCAATGTTTTCATTCTGATTAATTTCAACATATTTTGAATCAGTATACATTTATGAAATAGCCATTATTCTAATTAATTACCTCATGTTTTGTTAAAAGTTTAAAAAACACAAGTAAAATAATTTTTATTTGCCCTTTTTTATAATCAGTTAACGTTTTTAGTTTTAAAATCAGTGATGAAAAAGAATTCATGAAAGTCTAGCTGACAGATTATTAATTAAAGGATAGGATTATTAATTAAAGGATAAAGGCTGACAGATTAGGAAATTTTTTTTCCCTGCAGGTTTATATCATACCCATTACCTAATTTTACATGACGATAAATTTAACAATTTTCATACATGTCAATAAAAAATATGCATTTATCAAGTTATTTATTTTAACTGCTAAACATTGCCATTACTTACAAAAAGATTTATTGAATTTTAATATTTTCTCAGTTTTTAATATGTTTGATATATCATTTCTCCCATTTCAGAATAGTTTTTTTTCTCTTTCTGATGTTTTAATATCCTTTTAGAAATTAAAATAAAGCTAATCTAAGACTAATTTTTATTATTTCATATTCTCAAATACTCTTATAATTTTATTTAATAAGTTTATTAATACTGCACTTTAAAATTATCTCAATAAAACTGTCTAGTATATTTTATTTGCAAAGTTTGTAACCTTTATTCGGTTTCAAATAATTATTCTCAATATAAAAATCATTTATTAATTTATATAACTTTTATCGAAGTGCATTTCATTATCTTGCATTAATCAATACATTTAAAAACTAAATAAATTTTCTTTAATCTGAAATTTGATAATTAACTATAGATGGTACAATAACTGTTATGAAGCAAGCAAATACAATGTAAGAGTTCAAAAAAGTTTATTATATATATAAATTTAAAAGATTGCTAAAGTTATAATAAATTTCTAAAGTTATAATAAATTTCAAAAATTGCTTGTAGCATAATTTTACTCTTAGAATCTTATCGTTTGGTACAACTACATATATGTATTTTTTATATCTTCAAAACAATTAATTTCCCATAGAAATAGATACAATTAAATATTAAATACATTTTTATCTATATATTCCCTTAAAAACTAAGTTTTAAATGTTTTAAACTTTATACACTTGCAAATGTGCCTGTAAATTACAAATAATCTCGCCAGAAATAATTTGTAGAAAAACAAAAGAATCATAGTGCTATAAATTTCTCTTATTATTGAAGTTTTAAACCCTTTTAAAAGATAAAGTTAGAATATCATTCCACTTTTTCTATATTTCTCATTACTAAATAATTGTTACTAAATAATCATTACTAACATTACTACTCTCATTACTAAATAATAAAGACGAGCATAAAAAAAGGAATTTGTTTAAACGAAATCTTATAATTTAAAATAGTATTATATTGTATATCAATCTATATTAATTAGAAATAATTAAACTTTTGGAATAAATGTAAAAAGATGGGGTTATTTAAAATGTACATATTTTTCGTTAATGAAAATTTAAAAATTCGAGGTAAATGCGAATTATGTTTGATTGTCACATCAAAGTACAGTTCTCCATTCAATGCTCATAATATGGACATATGGGATGCATTCCTCAGGAAAATATATACTTTCAAATTAAAATTTATTTACCTGAAAATATCCTCAGAACCTTTAAAGTTGTTCGACAAGTTGCAAACAACTCAACTTTTCTTATTCTTTCGAATTCAAAGCCAAAGAAGAATTTTAAGCAGCTATAAAATATACAATCTATTTTTAGTATTAACTTCGCCCAATAGATGGCAGTGTAAATCATTTATTTTCGCAGCGTTATTTCTTGGGAAATTTCCCTTAGCAATTTTAAAATCTGTTAGAAAGAAAAAATAAATCACAAAGAGCTATTGACACTCGATTCAAACAAAGAGCTAATGAAATAGTTTTCTTTCTACTTTTAGTTATTGGCAGGATGTTATATATTTATATCTATCAATTGATTTACACTTTTTAAATTACTTTCAAGTTTCATAAAATAATTGCAAATTTTAAGATTATAGAATATTAGAAACAAATTTTACCTTGTATTTCTGGAAATAGCTACATCAGTATATAAAAATATTCCTTTTTATTACTTCTTCTCACATTTTGAGCTACTGACTACAATAATGTCGAATATATTTTTTAATCAAATTATTTCTTTGAATAAGAATAAATGACAATAGAGAAATTCATTTTTAGAATTATTTTTATAATAGGCTAATAAAGCGTATACGTATAAAGTAATGTGTAAAGTAATTTAAGAGAATGAACTTTAATTTTAATTATAATAATTCATTTAGCATAATAAATAAGTGTGCATGGTAATGTTAAACAAAAAACTAACCGAATCATTAAAGTACCTTAGAGGGTAAGAATAATTTGTAAGACCTCTGTGGTTTTATTAGTATGATTGAAACTCAAAAGTAACATGAACTATTAAAGAAATTTAATCAAAATTAAGTTTCTAGCCGATACATCGTACACAGTATCTTATGTAATTCATCATAAAAATGATCTGGTGGTCGAATAACCAACATTCTTTAACTATCATTCTCAAATGAATCCATACAACCGTATTAGATATCCATGATCTCTTAGATACCCATGACCCCTACAAAATGTGTGTTAAATTTCTAAATATTCTTTTTCTGATGCAATAGATATCTACAGAAAGCATTTATAGAAAGGGAACTTGTTCTTAAAATCAAAGATGATAAATGGCGTTTCTGACTGAAATGAATAGTTACATCAAAATTTTGACATTTATAGCAGCATAATTTATAGCTACCAATTCATTAAATATTATTTAGTAATTCGACAAAAATTTGTTTGCTGAAGTAGAGAAAAAGAAAAATTTGGAAAGAAAAGCCTTTTTTAGATGAAATTGAGCTTAATACATATAAATGTGTTAAAAATTTCAATTTTCTTCCTTAGTTTATTTAAAATTTCAACTTTTTTATTTGATGTATAAATAATTCTTATATGAATGTAAAATTTTCTAACTAACCTGGAGCTTTTTTATTCGGGATTTTACATTCGCTTTTATCTATATCAAATTCAGCATAGTGAATGAAGTAAACCATTATGACATGTTGAAGTGATTGAAATACATTTTTTATTAAAATTAAAAGCAAAATCATACATGAATTTTTTTTATTAAAATTAGCAACTGTCTGATATTGGTAATTATTTAACTGTAATTTAGAAATTTTAAATGCACTGCAACTTAAAAGACTAAAACGTAACAAATTTTCATTTACCATAGAGAAATTTGGCCGCGGTAGACTAGTGGTCATGGTCCTAGACTCACGGCTGGTGTTGGCTTCCTCGAGTCGAGGGTTCGAACCCGGTTGCTTTTAAGGACTTGCCGTGTAGCGAGGCTGATACGCATTAAATCTGGCCGAGATCACAAGTCCTGCCGTTGGTGTGGTATAGAAGTATGGAGAGGAAGGTGTCAGCTCAGGTATCGTCCTCGTCACATGGCCAAGATTAAAAAGACGAGGTCTGTCACCAGTAATCATTATGTTGCTTCTCAGAGCAATGTTAATAAACCATCACAATCACTTTACTTGTGAGAATTCGGATTTGGTAAAAAATTCGTCCGTAGAAAAGGGAGTTTCTCCAAAGTCGACCCCTTCGTAAGGATAGTTCAAATAACTACTCTTTGTGTGTATTTCTGAGAAGTTTTAACATTTCATTTTTTTTAACTAAGAAAGTGTGGACTAAAAGTTAGAGCAATCAGATTTCGAAGTGATAAACAACAAGGATTTGTGTGTAAACACATTTAGGAATTCAAAGAAAATGTTTCAATGCTTATTATGAAATTTTAACGTAAAACAGATTGCTAAAGCTGCAAACGCATTCCTGCATGAACAGAGAGGGGCTGAGCAAACTGGGAAAAACTATTTAGACAGATTTTCATACGCATTCAATAATATTGTATTCTATTGTTTCAAATGCTTTTAATCAAAATATGGGATAATATCTTACAAAAACAAACTTTTAATCGAATATGAAATAAATTTTTACAATAACAAAATTTTTATCAAAATATTCAATAAAATGCTAAATTTCTTAAGATCTGAAACTGGCAAATATCATAAGTACGAATTAAAAAAAACTATTTTGGAGGTTGTCTGAATTTTTAAACGTTTTACTTTTACAATTAAAAGATAACTAAATACCCAAATAATGTGCTTGGCATAATTAGAAGCTGCATACGCATGAAAGTGGACTGAGAGTAAAATTGGTTTGATTAGCTTACAGTTTATTTTTTTACTTCAATAAAATATGTATTTTTAATAATTGTTTATTTTTTAGGATTTAACATCATCAAATTTTGAAGCATATCCTACATCAACTCCAAGAAATTTTCCTTCTCTGTCATATACCCAAGGTCAGTTCCTAGTTACTCAAATAAAAATATAATTAGTACTTTATAATTATTTTTGTTTCTTTTTTTAAAAAAATAACTGAGCCATATAATTTTAAGTTAGTAAATATTTGACAGAATCTGAATTTTTCTCCTTCCCTCTTTCTTGTTCTTAATTATTCTTTGATAAAATCTCCAATTCTTGAGATAATGTCTAATGTTATTGTAAAAAATAATGCGATAACATTAATAAGAGGTTATAATATAAAAATTGATTGATCAGAAACTACATAAGTTCTTATTGTTATTTTTGAAAAAAAAATATTTCATTTATTTTTAAGCCAAATAAATTAAGCTTGAGAAGGGTTATTCTAATTAATATCATGTTTTTTTGATAAGATAACCGAAATGCTTTCTTTGGATAAATGATGAGTATTACGTGGATAAAAGAAAATTTTCTCTTTTAAAAAGCAGCTCGATAACAATAATTCATTTTTACTTTTTAAACGTTTGAGAATAGAACACATTTTCGGAGCAAATATTTTGCGAGTATGGTACCTTAATTCCTATTCAGGAGGAGTATATAAATGATGATTTATTACAAATATATTATTCATTTAATATATAATTACAATAAAATGTAGTACAGTTAGATAGCATTTACATACAGTTATAATGATTTCTTTATGTAATAAACTATTATGTCAGTTTTTATTCGGTAAGATATACAAGAGTATTTATTTAAAAAGTAATTGTTAGAAATTTTACTTTATTTTATTTATTACATAGAAAAAAATTCTTAAACTTTCTAAATAATACCTAATAATTAGCTATATATACAGTTTTATAAGTATTAAAATAGCTTTTAACTCTCTGAGTCAGAGGAATAAATACCTTAAAAGTATTTAAGAATGTAAATATAAAACTTTTATTTTATTCTTGTATTTATTTTAAAAATAAAACTTTTGCAATGTTAATTTTTGGTTGCCACAATGCTTCAGTGGTCGCGGTAGCCTAGTAATCATGGTCGCATGCTCGCTGTAGCCTAGTAATCATGGTCGCATGCTCACGGTAGCCTAGTAATCATGGTCGTGTGCTCGCGGCAGTATTTGTTTGCGGCGAGTCATGGGTTTCAGTTCTGAAGCCAGTAAAGACATAACATGCACCAGGCTGATGTATGTTAAATTTGTTTGAGGTCCCAAGTCCTCCCATTGACCTGGTGTGTAATTTAGAGAGTGAGGTGCCAGCTCAGGTATCATCATCGTCACTTGACCGAAGTTCAGAATTACGAAGTCAGTCGCTAATAGCTTTCGCATTGTTTATAAGTGCGACGTTTATAAACAATCATTCAGTCAATCACAGTGTTTAACATCCTTCAACGATAAGTATATTGAATGTTATTCTGTGCATTTTATTCAAGTGTAATCTTTAGTTGATATTAAAATTTATCTATAATTACTGCAAGTTTTTCCGCTCAGAATCATATAAAATAATCCCACAAAATCATATCGATATCATGAAAATTGTGCTAATTTTAAACAAGTTAATAAAAAAAAATCAAAAAATACCCATTTAACAAATTTGTTAATTAATTACAACTAATTAAACAAATTAAAATTTTAAGCTATCACATTGATTCAAATATAATTTATTATTTTTCAGGAGTTAATTAAATTATTTAAGATCTTAAAATGACGAATGATTTTCGATAATCAGATGTTTAATTTTTTAAAAAAGAGTTCTGAAATTATGATTCCTTCTTGATAAGTATTTTCAATACATTTCTAATTATAATTTTATTTATAATACATTTCTTTCCATGACAGCTTAATATACGCTATCGTTAATTTATTGCTCCCTCGTTAAGTTTTTTTATTGACGTCGCACTAGAAGCAACACGAGGGCTATTGGTCAAGTGACAGGGACGACACCTGAGCTAGCACCTCCTTTCCTAAAATCCACTCCACGCCAAAGGGAGGACTTTGGGCTGAGACAGATTTAACATACATCATCCCAGGCTACACGGTGGGTCTTTGGCGGCCAAGGATCGAATCCACGACTGAACGAAAACCGCCGGCCATGAATCCGATACCATGACCACTAGGCTACGGCGGCCCTTATTGCTCCCTCATTTCATGATATTCAGAAATAAAAAAGAATTATGGAGCTTCCTTCTCTTTCGTTTCCTTAGTCATTTCTAAGTTAAATAGTTCTTAAATGAAAGTGCAAGTAATGTAAATTTACGATAAATAAGACAATATTTAAATCCAATCCTTTTATTTTTACCAAATTATGAGCTTGCAGTATTTGCTCCATTTCTGTCTATTCTATGAAAACGTGCCTGAAATCTAGTTTAGAATGAAGAAGAATTTAGAATTGTAGAACTAGTTTAAAATAGAAATCTAGTCTAGTTACCCATTGTTCTTGTTTATCAATTCACTCTCGTTCGAGGGAACTTAATTGTGATTGGAGGTTCGTGTGGGCTCTTCCACTCCCACCAAAGTGGAGTCTGTTTAAAAGATCTGTGATGACCATTGGACTGATATCAATGCTTACTTGTTAAAAATACAGCTTTTTCCCATTATATACCAACTACTAACCACTAACTCTAATATCCAATTCTCTATCCTTTTTATATGTATATCTCCTTAAACACAATCACTACACTTCGTACTTTTAATATAATTTTTATATATCGCGTTTCATTTGATTAGAAAGGAGTTGGTTATTTAACTATTTCAGAAAATAAACACAGTTGTAAATAGGCGAGAAAGTCGCCAGTAACCCAATGTTATAGAACGTTCTTGAATATGAATTTTTTAAAAATGTGCTATATGTGTTTCATTTTATCACCAATTCTTATTTCCCCATTATTAAACAATTTAAGTAGACATAGTTACAGGAAAAGTGTCTAAAGTAGGTTTTATGAAAAAGGAAGAAAATAAAATATTTTATCATTAAATTACGCTCGAGCTCGCTCGCACGCACGCACGGACGCACGCACACACACACACACACACACAATTATTACATATTTGTATTTCATTGTTTATTTTTACATTGTGCTACATTAGTGAATCTTTATTTTCAACATTGAATATTGTTTTAATATATTTAGGTCACTGATAATTTGTTCAAAGTATTTTTAGGGGAAAAAAAATCTTAACAAAAGGTAAAATTGAGATGCCGTAATATATTATATCATATGGTTGAACAAATTACTAAAAATAAATTATTATCATTTTTTGGTTCAATGTTAGTAAAAATATTTACAGAAGAGTACATTACGATGGATTTAAACGAGACATTAGGAATATGTTGCTAAATAAGATGGGCATATATCATATGGATAAATATGATATAACATCTTCATATTTCAAATCAAGAAATGGAAGCGAGAAACATAACTTTCTTTATCAATAAAATCCAACAGAACGCATTCAGAATTCTGAAGGAAGTGAGAAATTCATTGTTTGCCCTGAAATATCCATAAACATCGATTTTTGTTTCATGTATGCATCGTCAAACGTTCTTTACAAAAGTAAATATTAAATGGCATTTTATCTCACAATTCGTTTCCTGAATTGCTATATAAAAGTAGAATTTTGAAAAAATTTCATAACATTCCTCTTTACTTTTAGTATATATGATAAGAACCTGTATGTAACTGATATAATCTTACAAGTTGAAAAACTTAGACAAATTATAGTACGAGTAAATGTTCATAACCAGAGTCATAGAGGGAATCGATTCATGTTGAGAGTAAAGAGATTAAACTTGTTGTCTAGACCAGAAACTAATTAAGATATTAGTATTCAGAATTCGATCCTTCTGTTTGAACTATAATTAAGATAATGTCACCTACACGAACGAATCTCTTGGGCATAAAATTCGGAAAACTGAGCGCCAGAAACACTTAAATATTTCTTTCTAATTTAAAAATTAATTAAATTTGAATAAAAATGATCTATTTCTTAAAAATATAGAAACAGCGTAAGTTTTTAAAAGGTCTCGTATTACTTTTACGTGAGAAATTAGCATAAGAAGATTTTATTAAAAATCAAAAGATTAAAATATTTAACGACGTTTAAAATTTGTATTTTATATTACTTCACATCTTGTTTTGTTGTACAATAATTTTTGTAATTAGAATTTTCGTAGAATAATAAGTATTAAAAATATACTACTAAATTAAGTTGAATTATAAAATTAAATTTAATTCCTTACAAATACTAGAAATATTTCTATTAATTAATTATCAAGCATTTTAGTAATGCTTTAAATAATATCAATAAAAATTTCAATCAATATTTAGAATAATAATATTTCATACACAATTACTTTTATTGCTTATTACTGAAGCCAAATGAAATTTGCTATAATTAGTTTTAATATTAGTTGTTTTTCAATAAACAGCTTACAAATTTAGTCAAGATCAGTTCTATCATTGTTTTTTCCCCGTATAGATATATTTACTAATCCCCCCCTGTTTTATAAGGTAATTAGCTTATTTTTAAAAGATTTTTTTTAAAAATAACTTTTATCGAAAATTTCAAAATAATCAATTGTTGTTCTAATTGTTTTCTAAAATTATGTCTCCGATAAATTAATTATCGTGTTATGTCTGATAATTATTAATGTCGCATTTTTGTAATAACTCAAATATTAATTAATTTAATTTGATTATAAAATAATTTTGAACTATCACTTTTTAAGCAACATTAGTTCTGAATGTAATATTTCAGAAATACAAATATTGCTATCTGTAACTTATCTCATTATTTATATATACATGAATGTAACCTATAGCGAGCTTTCTATGTAAGTATATACATCAGAGAGAGAGAGAGAGAGAAAACTGTTTTCAGTTTAACTTATTTCAATCAGTTACAGGGACACGGATGGTTGTAACGTAATGTTTTGCTTAATAATATCATTTAAAAAAATTAACGGAGATATCTAAGTAAAATTTATTCTACATATTAATTGACCATTATGTGCATAATGTTGTTAATTATAGCTATTAATGTTGCTTTTTTTGGTTTCAGGAAGCCGTAGATTGAAATAACCGTAGTATTAAAAAGTTTCAATTAATATAACAGAGGTATCGAAAGGTTTTAACTATTACTAAAAAATAATCGAAACATACATTTAACATTTATTTATTATTTTTAAGAATTCCCTTCATAGTTACCATCCAGAGTTATACATTTCTCTAAGTGTTTCTCGACCTTTCGATGGCCGTCAGAGTAGAACCCAGTAGATTGAAATCTATCCTCTCTATACTGTCGAGAACTACTTCGATTTCCTAAAACCAAACAAATCAACATTAATAGCTCTAATTTACAGCATTATGCACATAGGAGTCAATTAATGTACAAAACTTTTTTGATCCAAATATCAGGTTAATTTTTTAGCAGTATATAAAACTTTACGGTACCCCCTCCTACTTAATATCAATTTTTAAAAATAATTTTCTATTAGAATAGAAACTTGTAGTTTTAGTTATTCATGAAAAGCTACTGTAATTCTGCTTTCCTTACAGGCCAGACAATCAACCACTATATATATTTTGCGTACAAGAATTATGAAAGATGCATAACCTTCAATTACTCATGCAATTCACAACCCAGACATCTCTTTACGTTTTGCAATATCAGCACACGTTATGATATTTGTTGGAATCTGACGCCGATATGGCAGGAAGGAATAATGGATGCTATATCTCGCGTCCTTTCTCTAGGTGGGGATGGAAGTTTGGATATTTTTCACGTGATTCTCCTGACATCCTACCATTTATCACTCACATTTCTTGAGGAGACTAGATGCAAGCTATGCTCGTCTTTATATGTGGATATTAATTTTGATGCGGATTATGAGGCTGTGATCGGAAAGAGTGGGGAGGAGTTCCAAAAATTTACTCTGCATCATCTTAGGGCTCTTTACAGTAAAAAAGATATTGAAGTTCATGGGTTGTCTGTTCAGAGAGGTGAGTTATGTATTATTTTTAACAGTATAATTTAATGTTTAAAATGTTGTGACAAAATTGTATTTTTACTGTGGGATATTAAATTTTTTTTTACATTAATTGAAAATTTTTTCTCGCACGTCTCTTTATTAAATATTTGAATTTAAAATTTGCATTTGAAATAAGTATTATTTTTATAACTAATATTATTTTGAATATTATTTCTTAAAAATGAAATGCCTTCAATTGATTTCTTAAAACCACACACACACACACACACACACACACACACACACACACGCACGCACGCACGCACGCACGCGCACACGCGTACGCACGCACACGCACGCGCACACGTATATATATGTGTGTGTGCAGTAATCTGTGCGATGCGATGAGAAAGTTAGAAGAGAAGAGATTCTGTGTGTTTAAAAATCACTATCGTCCTAAGAATTAAAATAGATGATGGACTTTTTAACCTAAATTAATATGAAGCCGTGGGCTGCATCATAAGTTGTTAATTTACCCTAAGAACTCCCTAAAATCTCGTCCATTGCAAATAGTAAATGATTAATCAGTTAAGACTTTCCTGCGACTTTACATTGTATTCCTTATTATAGTGATTTGATGAGTGATCAGGAATCGAACCCAATTCTCCTGCTTGTAAAATTTCAGGCTGTTAATTTGGAATAAAATAATAATAATTTTACCCTTGAAGGTATTAAGTGAATATACAGTATTGAACTACTTTTTAGTATTAATGAGGGAAAGCTACTGAACTTCTGTCCTCGTCCACAACAACTAGACTCTTATGTTCCACCAAAATTCTCAAGGATGTAAATATTACCTGTTTATTTTTTGAGCATCCTAGAACTATAAATTGTTTACATGCAATAAAACAGTGAAAAATTATTAAAACAGGTGGGTGATTTAATTGGCTGATTCTTTTTTATGCTTTTCGATGGAAGACGTGTCTTATTATCTGGCTAGTTTCCTTGTTACATTGTTAACCTTATTTGCCTTACATATTACGTTATTGATAAGCTTGGGGTGTTCCAATTAAAGATGGAACTTAGATAACAACATTTTATTACTTGGAACAGTTTACACAGCGTTTGCTTTGGACAAGATTAAATCCATTGAACAAGGACCCTTTCCCTTCTCACATTAATTACGTCTTGTATCGAATTCACTCGAAGGCTGCATGAAGCTGAAAATTAAAGTCACTTGGTCAAGTAATGAACATTGAAGTGATAATTAGTCACTAAAAGGAAGTTATATGGCTGCTCTTCGAATCCAACAAGTTGCTTTTCTTGGTATCATCGCCAATTAAACAAAATATAGCTGATGAAGATGAAACTCTGCGTTTTGCAGTTTTCTTTCAGTTCATTTCCTCTAATTGCTTTTCTACCCTTCCCTCAAATTCTTTTTCAGCTATACGGCTAATTATTTTCGTAGTTCTTCGTTTTTTTATTCAAACGAGAAAGTATTACCCATCATTCGCAGGAATTAACCTGCCGCACACACACACACACACACACACACACACACACACACACACACACACACGCACGCACGCACGCACACGCACGCACATACGCACACGCAAACACACACACACTTTAGCATCTAATTTTTGTTTTTTCTTGATTACTGCTATGTAAGTTGTGTTTTGGTGGTGTTTTTGTTTTTTATAACAGTTGTTGTAATTGAATAATTTTAAATTACTGGTTTTAATTTTTAAGTATATTTTAATTTTTATGTTGTATAGTTGGTTTTTTCTTATCAGATATATACATGTTTATTATGTATTCATGTACATTATTGCTTTTATATTATACTTATACAGCAATTTAAATTACTTTGTTTCGCTTTTGTCGTCTTTAATTTTCAGTTTAATCTCCTTATTTTTGCTTAATTGCCTTGCATTTATTGAAGTATTTTGTGTATGTTTTAATCAGTTTATGTTTTAATTATATTATGTTATATTATTAAATGTATTATTTTCTTTCGCTTAACAAACGGACATAATTTTCTGGTATATCTAATATATATATATATATATATATATATAAATAGTTTATTAAATTAATTATTTAATTTGCTATATAGGAAATAAAATGAGCTTTTATTGGTGTAATAGACAAAATAGAGGTTTTATAGCAGAGTTCTTTATTCAAACTCCTTAAGAAGTATCGTGGCAATAGTGGTGTCTTTTGTTGAATTAATAGTGATTCAAAAGTTTAGCTTTATATAATTAACGTACTTTGGTTCAGGTACCAACAGCATTGAAGTTTTTGCTACTTGATAGTATATGGCTCTAATTGTTCGCAGAAAATAATTAAATGGATGCTATCTGTTAGTATAAAAGTAATAAATTAACTAATGTGGCTTAGTAAAGATAAAATCAAACTAAATGGAAAACATTTTTGAATTCATTATTATTTTCTTTGCTTATTAACGACATTTTTAGATGCAACACAGAGCTATCAGCGTGTGACCTCGTAATTCTGAACCTCCGTTAGGAGACGAGTACGATACCTAAGTTTGCACGTCGTTCTTCAAACTTCCTAACCATGTGAATGGGAAGACTTGGAGCTTCAACGGGCATTAGGCCTGCTTTACGGTGGGTCTTTAGTGGCATCATGACTGGAACCCACGGAAACCGAGCTGGCCGCTAGCTCGGGACTATGACCATTAGGTTACCGTGACCACAAAAGAATTTTAAAATCTCTATGCTATTGCATGGCGAATAGCATTTAATTACACAGCTCCAAAAAATAAACTTTTTTAGTAAAAAGTGGTAAATAGATTACAGGAAACTGATTAAATCAAACAGTAACTGACACCAAATTAACAGAAATTCATAAATTACTACCAAGTATTAGAAATTAATTAGAGTATCTGTTTAAACGTTTGATTTCAAGAGATCCTTTAGAATACTGATGATAATAAGCATTTTAAACCCAAGTTCCTTTCCAATTTCGTTAAAAAAGCTTTAAAAATATAAAAAAATGTTCATTCGAATTATAATTATATAATAGAAGCTTTTAAAATACGTATCATAAAATTAATTATTTCTTTCTTTCAGGAAGCATAAGAATATCATTCCTTTTGAAGCCCGAAGCCAACAAAGAGGACCATAACATGGAAAATAATTTCATATATTCATTTCAAGTGCCAAATCATATGCAAATCATTATGAAAAAAAGGTTATTCCACCTCCAAATGCGTCCAATATCAGAAGAAAATTCAAAAAGATTATTTTATGCTTTGGATTTTTTCAAAAAACAAATGAACATCAAATATCCTTCATTTTCACATTATATAAACAAATATATTCTCAATGAGATGCAACAGTTTTCACCTGACAGATTGAATAAAATAGTTCCTTACTATGAAAAAGGAAATCTGTATTCTCAAAAGAAAAAGAATCTGCAGACTGACATCGGTTCCGATTTAAATATGATCAAAGAAGGCCCGGCTGTCGAAAATTTTTATTCGAAGGAAAAACACTCAAAAGATTTGCATGACAAAATAGATCAAATTCAAAATTCCGAAGAACTAGAATTTGAATCTCGACGTTTATTATCTTTGAGTGCGGAATCTCCAAAATTTAATCAAAATTCAAGAGTTCGCAGAAATACTCTGACTAATCCAAATGATTCTACATTTCGGTTAAAAGTTCGTTTCAGCTTTCAATATCCAATAACGACGGATGCTAACAAAGAGGAATTCCATTATCACTTGAAAAAACAACTAGCGAAAAGAATAAGAGTACCTCTTTCTAGCATCAGCGATATGAAAATTGAATCAGGTAATTTTACTTGAATATTTTATTCGGTAGACTTTGAAAAACCTTTATATATAGATATTTAATTTTATAGAATAATTGTATGAATTATCGTGCTTTTTAATTTAGAAAATTGTGCAAAATATTCTCATTAGAAGTTTATAAATAGCTCCGCATTAGAGTGTAAAAGGTTAAAATTTTTATTAAGAGTAGTTTTGGATATTTTAATGAATACGTTTATATCTTTTTTTGAAAAGAATAAATAGCAGAAAATTTCTCAGAGAATTTAGCTTATGAATTGATATATTAAGAGTAATTAATGTACGCCCACGCACAACCATTAATAATCAATCTAAAATAAATAAATTAAATAGCAAAATAAGGAGTATTCTATGATGTGTATCTCTATTGTGTACAATAACTTTTCTTTCAATAATTTTGCATAATGTGCTAAAAATATGCTAGTTCATTTTATATAATCTAATGACATAACTACTTATCAAGAATTTTTTATATTTTTAAAGTTTCTCTAATTATATTCCCTAGTATTAAGCAAATATTATATGTCCTTTATAGATTATATATAAGAATTAAAATATAAATTAAGAAAGTACATGTTGTCGTGTTAAAGATGAACGCATGTGAATTTAATTATCCTTTCTTTAAAAATAAGAATTAGCGTTAACTAAATGGATTTATTTAATTATAATTGATACACAATTTTAAACTATATAAAAGATTCATTGTTTATGTTGGACCTAAGAATCTTTTCTTTTAGAAAAAATTTTTGTTCCTCCATTTTAAATTATTTTTAGTAAGAAATTTGTTTGAAAAATCTTATTATTTAAATTACAATTAGCATTTTATAAAGTACTTTGTGTGTGACGAAATGTTTGAATGAAATTAATCTATAAAATATATAAAGGATGAGTTCATGTGTTATTAATGCAAATAAAAACACCATAGTAACGCTTAATACCAATAATAGAACGAAATATTGTTAATTATTTTATGCATTACTTGGAATTTGATTGAATTGTACAGGATTACACAATTCTCTATAATGAGGCAGCCGTGCGGATTATTCCAGCTTACGTAATTAATTATTGTCGTCTCCCATTAAATTCTGTAGCTTTGCTTTTCCCAGAAATAATTGATTGACAACAAATTAATTCATCATTTAGCATGAACTAAATTTCGCGTTATGAATTATGAATAAATGTAACAAGCAAGGAATGTATGTCATAAATAAACGATACGAACATTTATTTATTTACTTCCTTTATCTTTCTGGTGCAATTTCTACATATTTAATGAAAAAATAAAATTTAGGAAAAAGGATAGAGGATAGAAATAAGAAATAAAATTTAATTATCATTTTTTTTTTGGTAAAAAAATCACGTATTAACAATTTTTATATTATAGATAAAATTTGAAAAAAAAATCATTTAGGATCTGTCTTTAATTTGTAATAAAGAAAAAAACATATTTCCTTAGATTTGCATATTATATTAAAACACTTCATGTTACAGAAGAGGTACGGTTCCTGTTTCACACAAGTGCAAAAGAAAAAAAATGATTTTTTCTTTTGTAAGCAAATAAAAGGAAAGCAAAATACTATTAGTGAAAACTCATCATAATTGCAATATAAAAACGGTAATAACAAGTTGAAATATATTTGTGAAATATTAAAAAAAAAACCACTCGTATTAAATGTGATTCTAGTTAGCTTAGGAAATCTTAAAATTAATTCACCTTGACATACGTACACAAACCTAACGAATAACTTAAAATACTGACAGATAATAAAATAAAATACGCTTCATACTTGAAAAAGCTAAGCAGATGGTATACAAAACAAGTTCATGAGATAAAAAAAAAGTGCAACACAAATTTTCCCATAAAACATAAGTTATTATTCACAGAATGTACAAGTTATTCATTTTAAGACAGTACTTTAGATATAAAAAAATTTACAAAATTAAGTGATTTAAAAACGTATGAAAGGAATTTAAATTCAATTTTGTTTCAAAACACATTTGAAATTAATACGTTTTAGTGCAATAATTAATACTCTAATAAAAATAGTTTAAATTAAGAACCAACTCTTTAGAATTGTGTAATTTAAACATATATAGTTTGTAAACTATTGCGTGTATTCTTATACAACTTTAACGTCCTTAAATATTCTTCAGTGTCCTTATGTAATTCAGCAAAATATAAAATCAATTCGGTGAGAGAGCGAAAGAGATGCTTAGCTCCTCTAGAACGACACCTTTCACGCATCTATGGGTAAAATCAATTTTACCTCCCCATCAATATGAGCAAGAGTGTTTCCGCCAAGTTGAGCAGTAACTGTGATTTTCATCACTAGATGGCGTTGAGAGAAAATTGTCTATTTTTCTAGCTAATGTGAATACTGACTTAGAAAATGAATCCATAGAGTAGCTTTGACTGTAAAGTAGTTTTTGCAGCATTTATTTTAAAAAAGTTTTCTTTTTAAGACAAACAAATGATGATGAATGTCAGGAATTTTGAGTTGGAAAATAAATTACATTTTCAATAGTGAATTAAAATTGTGCTTCACATTAGCAATTAACAGGCATTTAAAATATTTGTATAAAAATCTTCATTTTCGTTTGAAAGATGAAAATAATGAAACAAAACATTCGTTTCATTTTTAAAATTCTTGATATTAGCGAACTTTTCCAGTTACTTTGAAATAATAAGTATACTTACTTATTACTGCTCAAAAATTCTGTGACAAGTTGAACAAATGGTCAATTAACAAGTTAAAGATTTTATTAAAAAAATATATTTTAATGAACAAAAATATAAATTTAAATTAACTATTAAAACAGAAGGAAAATTAAATTTTTTCAACTGAAAGGATATACGATTTGATTAAATTTAAATTCCTTTTCTTAACGATATGCAAATAAGTAATTAAAATAGAAATTAATTCTTTCAAAAATTTGAATACACCCATTTCTCAAAATTTCTAACGAAAAAAATTCAGAAATTTTATTTTTCTTTTAACAAAAATGACAAATTCATACATAAGCATTGCATTAAAATGTTATTTATAAAATAATAATAAATAGTTACTAAAAATAAAAAGTAAATATATTAAAACTAAGTATTTATTAAAAAAAATCGTTTGTTTCATAAAAAATACCATGTTTTTATTGTAGAATAACTATCCGTTTTCCATTTTAATGGCCTAAATTGTTTTCATTTAATTCTACTGAAATACAATTATATTTTGATATTTAAACTTCATATAGATTCATAATCAATTCAAATTTACTTTTTTAGAATAAAAATGTTATGCAACAAACACAAACGTGTAAGAAGGGCGAAAAAATATAGCCTCATAAGAAATACTAAGTAATGCCGAGTAAATACGCGGATTCTTCTTTTTTAAACCTTTTCTTTTTCTGGAAAAAAAACTTTTCCCCTTTAAGAAATAACTAACTAGAACTAAGTATTGAATTTTATATCAAATTACTCATGCAATTAAGGCGAACGCAAAATTTATTTTTCGAGTAAAAAAGAAATTAAATGAAAAGGGAGGAAAAGAAAAAAAAAATAGTGCTGAGAGAAGTTAGGTTTCAATCAAACAAAATGAAAATACAGCATATTTTTGTTACACTAAAAGCTATACAATATGCAAATTAGATGTATATTGATCAGTTGGAGCCGCTATTAATGAGCATGCGCGCCACTCGTGAGCAGAATTCCTAATATGTTAAAGAATGCATGAGATTCACATAAATAGAAAGAGTTAAACTGAGAATATTAAGAGAATTAGCTCATGTATCCGACAGAAGAGTAAATATATTTTCCAAACAGATATTCTGATTATAACAGATATTCTGATTGTAATTCAAAGCATTACGTCCTCCTATAAGTGCCATAAAAATATTGGCCCATGTCTTCTAACGTTTATAAAACCAATCAAAACCTTATGAGAGGTACCAAAGCCACTTGAAATACCTCACATAAAAAAGAAATCACCTCTGTATAAAATTATCTTATCATCATTCTATTACATATTTTTATTGAACTGACAGTGAAATGTATTGTTTACAAAGTGCATGTAAAAAATGATTGTTTCATGGAAAATAACCGCTTAAAATAAGAATTGAGATTTTATGAATTCGCGGTAACAAATACTTGCAGTAAAAATACTTTTAATGAAAGTCGTCTTATTATTTTATACTTAAATCTTATACGCAGATGCAGAAAATAGCTTTTAGACTGTAGCGTAGTTTTATATTATGAAACCTGTTACTGTTCTGAAGGTCAGATAGCATATTAACGAGACTCAAATATTCTTTAAGAACGTATATGATGAAATAAGATATAAAAGTATCTAATTCAATATGATCCTTCAATATGCATAAAAATATGTAAACAATCTATAATATTAAATTACCGTGAAAAAAAACTTCTTTCTCCTCTTTCCAATTTTCAACTTAGTTTCAAAATCAATAGAGAGGAAAAAAGGGCCTGATTGTTGAAGTAATTTGGCTATCATAGACTAAAAGTAAAATAAATTACTTGTTGTGAATAAATTAATATATTTCATATAAAAAATATATTTCGTTTATTCTTTGTTTGCATATTTTGTACCTCAGTAAAACATGGAACAAAGACTATAAATATTCCCTAAAATATCCCTCCCCTTAAAAACTGATTCGACTTTTCTTAAAAAAAATTATAGCATTTTAAATAAATCCGTATTGAATAAATTAAACTACATATTTTCATCTAAAATTACTAAATTAGTAACCAACTAAATTACTAAATTAGTAAGTTGATTACTAAATTAGTAACCAACATAAATCTTCAGTAATGTTCTACGTTTACTTCTCTGGAAATCATTAACATTCCTTTTTTATAGATTAAGATGTATATTTTTATAATAATGTAAAGTATTTTTCTGCATATACATATTTAAAAATATTTCCATTGTTATTTGAATCTTGAAATTTTCTGATGAGATGAAAAATATCTTTTTCAAATAAATATTCATTAAAATAACTATCATATTAAAGATTCTTTTTTCGATAATAAACAGTTTTATTGTCATTCATTTTTATTTTATTGCTGTATGATTCATTATTTTAAATTATTAAATGTTGATTTCCTAGCTTTAATAGCCTCTTTAAATTTCAGAGATGGAATATTTCTGCGTTTAAGTGAATGGAACACCTTTCTATCAGATATCTTTTTTAATGTAGACCATTTTAAAAACAGACAAAATTTAATGACTGGAGATGTAATATGTTTTTTTTAAATAAGTATTTGCTAAATAATATTTTCATTTATTTCATTTTCGTTTCTTTAAAAAAATTAGTTTTCAGAGTTTTTTTAATGCTATGTGTTACCTTTATGGTTTTTGGTCTTTTGTTGATATTATTGAAACAAAAGACTGAAAACAATTGAAGTAGGGTGTAATATTTGTTTTGATCTAAAAAAAAAGCAATAAAAACATATTTTAACTTGATATATGATTGAAATCCATCCGCATGTTTCAGTTCACCGGTGGTTCAAAATAAATAATTAAATTAAAAAAAATCAATAAAATAAAATTAAAATAAAAACCAGAATAGACTAATATTGTCAGAGTTATATATAAAAATTATTATAAAGGTTCAAATAAAGAGATTAATTTTTATAATTTATCATATTCCATGAAACCTTATAGGATACTCCTTAAATTTTTGATTCTGTTCAAATCTACGAAATTGTTTCTGAAATAAACTAATTACTGATAATATTTTGATTCTTTACAGAATGTTTGATAAATAAAATCACTAACAGAATATCTTTTGAAATTGAGTGAAAAGCAAAGAACATTAGAAACAATATACTTAAATTGATTTCGAAATCTTAGAATCATTCGTCTTTTCCTACTACTCTAGTATTTGATTTATACTTTAGGATATTTTTGTTCTTTTAGGAAACTTTGACTTTGCAGAGAAAAGTCGAATCACAAGATTTTTGGTGTATTAATTTTGCCAATAAATTTCAGCGTCTTTATAATATTTTAATAACGTATTAAAACAACGATGATCTTTAAGTCTCCAAACCTTCTAATCAAGCATATTATAGTTAAATGGGGTTGAATATGGATTTCCTAATAGTTTTTGAAGGAGCGTAACTCCCAAATTGATGTGGATCCGCTTATCCTAATCACTGAGGTGATTATTCAGAATTGTTTAACTAAACACAACGATAGCACATGCGACACACTGGGATTCAATTATGGTAAAGGGTTGAATATTAATAGCTACACAGAACAATTACGTTTAGCATATTGAATTAAATTTACTGCAATAGCTATCACAATACTACTACAGACGTCACTTGTTAAATCAACACAGCATCAGTGAAACAGGGCAGCACCAATTTGATTGGGTTAGTTAACAGTCCAAACGCTTATCATACGTTCTATTCGTATATTCTGCCTATGAGAGAGCTGTAATGAAACCTTCTATTTTAATTGTTCCGAATGTAGGGAAGTCTACTTAAAACTTTCTAACTGTAGTTAAATTGGAGATAATATCTAACTATGTGTGAAATTTGATAGTTGTTTAACCTACTCGTTAAAAGTTATTTATTTCAATCTCGCATTTATATCATAAGGGTTTGCAAGACATACATCCATTTTTAGAGAAGATGGATAAAATTTTTGTATCTTAAGGTTTGAATGTATTTAAGGGGCTCAATTTCCCCCCCTCTACCTTTTCAATTTCTCTGTCTCTAGCTTAAGGAACGTTTTTTTATTTTTTTTTTTTTTAAAAATGAAAGATCATATTTTCACATTTTTTTTTTTTTTTTTTTTTTGCATTTATTGCATTATTTTTTTTAAAAATTGTAGTTAGCTTTGTTTAGCAAATTAAACCCCAAACTGATCTTGCAAATCTCACCTGTGGGACCAAATATTGTTTTTTCAGGATTTTTGATAATTTTTTTTATGATTATCCTCTTGTTGGTTTATACATATTTGTGTAAATTTATGTATATGCTGTTTGATTTTGTTTTCTGTAGCCACGAGGGAAAGAGGGGGGGGGGTAAATTATTTCTTATACAAATATAAGAGGAAGGGGACTTGGTCATCTGCAAGGTTCGCATCAAGGCATGACATGTCCTGTGATCGGATAATCGGCTAGCATATTCAAAATCCATGTCCACAGGTGAGGACACAACGCTAAAAATATTTTCAAAACGTCCACCGGTGGTTACCCGTGAGAACTGAAAATGGCCATTGGGGGGGGGGGGCACTAATTTGTATTTGAAGTAACACCTGAAATGTTTCCAAACGAAGAAAGTTAGTGCACATTTTAACCCATAAATATTTTTGAGTAACTTTTCTAATAAAAATTCTCAGTTAAACAAATGACAATGCAAATACACAAAAAACATTGACAGTACGACCAGTCAGTTTCTTAAAAATATTCCTTAAACTTGGTCATTTTCAACATAAGAGAGGGAGGAAAAATACTGCGTGAAGTGACTCCCTTAATTAAAAATGCTACGTAAGATGGAATTTGAATAGCTACTAAGTTTATGGATAAATTTGTAGTCATAAACTCAAAGAAAATAACTTTGAACTACCGTTTCCAATTACTTTTCCTGTCATTCCATCTATTAGAATCTGTATCTCTTTCTGCTGCAATGTTTAATGTACGAACAGAAAACTTAATTTTGGTTACATCAACAGAACTACAAGGCTCACGATATCAAAGGATGGAATGGACTGTTGCATTATCTCATAAAATATTTATCTATCTCCTCTCTAACTCAACCCATGGGAATCAATTCTTTCCTAACGTATCTTGAAATATATAAGAGCCCTTTTTGTCTCGTACATACGCCACATAAAGAATACTTTTGTATCTAAAGAGCTGAAACAATAATGCAACCCTATCCACGAGTTCTGTCCTAAGGAAGTTGGCATGCATTCGCTCCACAAGTCATGCAAAGTCGCAGATATTATCTCCTGGTCGTTTATGTTGATTTTTCCCACCAGAAAAAAAAATCCCCTTTTTCTCTCTCGAGAGGTGAATTTTAACGAATGTAAAACGAGCCTGTGACAGGTGAATTTTAACGAAAGGGGGACGAGATAAAACATTTTTTTTACTATTTGCTCTCTCGCAGGAGATATGCAGCTACATAATATCTGTACTCAACATTTCGAATATGCGATTTTAAAAACATTTTCAGAAAACCTCTGGCATGTAGTCTTTTACTGCTTGTCAAGTGAATCTATTCTCAGGAGGATTCTCTAAAACAACTATTATACTGTAACTTTTTTCTGCCAAGAGCCCTTTGCATTTAAGCACTTATTTATATCTTTAAAGTAGTTATCTATTCAACTTGTTGATTATGTCGCATTCTTAGACAATCTTATTAGCAATTGTTAGAGTTCCTAGTTCTTAAGTATAACCAATGGCATTTTTTCATTAAAAGTTAAGTAAAATTTTTGCAATCCAACTAAATGTGATTCCATCATTAACTGTTTTATAAGGTTCAGTTATTCTTCAGGGAGGGACACTCATTCGATTTTAATGTTAGTTTTACAATTTTGCATTTGCATTTTAAAAACATCAAATATTATTATTATCATGTGCCAACATGTTATTGTTTTGAGGAAATGGCGTCAAAAAATGCGTGAGTATAAAATAAAGTATACAGAGTGTTAGATTCAAAAAAGTGACACAATAATGCATTATTATTGTAATAATTACATTTAGTTTCTTTAAGGTATATTTACAATGCTAAGATATAGTTAATTAAATATTTCATCGTCTGTTTTTATTTTAATATCCAAGCCAAATATTATTGTCTAATTTAGTAGTTTTCGTTTGCTTTTTTTTATATTGAATTTAATAACTAGTTTTTATGGGAAAATCGTCTATTTTTATTCTTTTTGTTACAACCATTGGCGACGTTTTTGTACTTAAGAATGTTTTACTTGTGAAAATAAAAATACGTTAGGAATTTGAATAAGGTATTTTCTTTTCTTGATAGAATTGCTTATGTTAAGCTTAGAGATTGGAAGTACGCTTACTTTACGCTAATTAACATTCATTTTGTATAATTCTACGTTTTCGGGAACTTAATTGAAAAAAAAAATGTTAGCACATGTTGAAATGAAATTAGCAAAGCTAATTTCAAAATTTTGTTTTTATTGTAATTATTACTCCTGATTTTATTAATATCAGCCATTGGTTTCTAAACGCTGTAACAGCTTTAGTCTTATTTTTTCTAATAAATTAGAATCAATTGTAAAATAATAATTTAAATTTTAAAATAGGTAAAAAAAAACTTAAGACCGCATGTATCCATTTATTGATTTCATGTACTTAGTCTCTGAAAAATATGAATTTAAAACAAGCATCGGCAAATTTCTATTTGTACTCTAATTTTCTCTCATATTGAAGATGACGCTCCCTGAAAATAAAAAAAAAGTGGATGTATACTTACATTTAGTAACATAATTTATAGTATAAAGGGATACTTATTGATTTACAAAAAATTTCGCTACTTATAAATAAAAACACTTTTTATTGATCATTGACATAGCATTATTGATGTCCTATAATTTACTTTTAAGAGAATATCTATGTTGTATAAGTAAAAGGACGGAACAAGCAGATAATATTTTTTTTCTCCTTCAGATCAAAAAATAATATTAGACATTTAACATATATATATAGATTTAACTTTCAAAATTATTCGGGCAATTTCGAAATGAAAGTTGAAGTTTTGCTTAAGTGATTGATTCATACTTCTACACTTTAATAAAGTTAATTAGCTAAAATCTAATGAATTTCTTACAGAGCTAAATATTTTTCATTTAAAAAAATATTTTTTTTAAGTCTGAAATTCATTTTCAATTGCTTCAGGAGGCAAAAAAAATTAAAATCCAACAAGTTAAGTTGTTATTTGAATTAAAAATATTAATTTGCATTTTGGGAAGGTAACAATTGTTAGTCCCACAAAATGTGAAAAAAGGCAAAAAATCGGAAGAAAACACGAAATGCAATGATGATGGAAAAAATTAAGAACATTGTTTAGAATTCTCCTTTATTTGTTTGCGTTCTTATTAAATATGATTCCTTTAAAAAAAAATTTCAGATTAATTAGTTTTTTTCTGTTATTTACAAATTATTATTTTTTTTAAAAAAAGTGAATTACAATGGAGGAAAGGGATAGTTAATTTATTAATAGTTACTTTTTGCATATGTAAATTCATATATATAATTAGATAATATATTTCAAAATGTTTAATAATCTTTAGAAATGCGGTGTGAATAAAAGGAAAGTCAACTGAACCAAAAATGAAAATTTAATTATTTACGAAAGTATTTGAATATAGAATATTCAAAAAGCTGAATGTGGAATGTAAAGTGCAATTTTAAAAATACTAGTTTCTGCTTCCTGAGGAAACTGATGCTCCTCAATATGAATAAAACTAGAATCTGAGAGTTTTAAATTTTTATTCTAAAATTTGTTCCTCCATATAAATGCATTTGAAACAGCCTGCAGCCCAAGTGTGCTAACGTTAAAAATTCTTGAAAAGGATATAAACCCTTGACTTATTCAAGTAGCAGTTTCAAGGCACATGGCCATATTTGAAATGAACTTGCGGAGTATAATAATCACGACTCATCATCATACAAGAGTAAAGAAGTTACATATATGTTGCCAAAACAGTCGTAAATTTTAACGAGTGAAATTTTCCTTCAACTTTTATCGTGAGACAGGGAAAAAACCGATTGAAATAACTTGTGCAAAATTATTTCATATTATATTGTAGCTAAATAACGGTAATAATTGAAAACCATAAAAGCGTTATAAATGGTTAACTACGGCCAACTTCTTAACGAAAACTTGATTTATATAAACGTTGCTTCAGATAAATACAATTGGCTGTAAGACCTCTTAGTTTTAAACCAGATTAAATAACGATGAAACCTAAATTAGATTCTCCCTACAAATTTCCAAAGGAAAGCATTCATGTAAAAATAGGAAAAGGAAAACATGAGGCTGTTTCTATTATTATTATTTAACATCAGGGTTACAACCATGCGATTCGAGTCCGACGGCCGCGAAATTCAATAGCTTAGATTCCACACTTCGACAATTTTATCTAAATGAGAGATTGAGTCCATGGATTTCTCTAAGTTTGATGTAAAATTTAGAGTTTGATATCTTGATGTAATTGTTAAAGTCGTAAAGTTAAATTATGAAATTCAGAAAATAATAATTTTAACATCAGAATCACAATTGATCTAGCGCTACATTCTTCGCAGTGTGAATTGGTATAGTGAAATTTCCACCTCACCTCTCCTCATTCATTGACAAAAGTTGCTACACCCTTATGTGTCGGTGGAAACTCCCCCGGCTGTCATCTGTATAATGCTCTTCGGCCATAAATTTTCCTTTCGCAGAGTTTGTAATAGTTCTAACTTAATTTTTTTTTTAATTCCCCTCCTTAATTTCTGCATTAAATTGTGTAAATTTATTCAATTTAATTCAGAAGAATTCATTGCACTGGGTATTAGAAGAAATGTCATGCTTTCTCAATTTCTGCTCTGACAGGAGATAAAGGCCCATATTGAGCCAAGTGTCCCAATAAAACCTTAAACACACTACTCAGTGCTGCATAGAATGAATTAATGAAATTTTCTTAAAATTTAAATAATGAGACGTGTGACTTTGTACAAATGTACTTAAAGAGGAATGTATTACATTTATCAAGGAGTATTATTACATACCTAATTCCTTATTTAAACAGCAAAAACAAACTGCTAATAAAGCTGAGATAAATACCAAAACAATTCTTTGATACAGATGAATACATTCTTTATACGCTGAAAGCTCTGTTAATAATAAATGCTATCTTTCTGATCTCAATTCGGGGTATGTTATTTGGAGATACAGGGAGGAAAATATACTCACTTAGGCTTAGCTTTAGTTTATATCACGTCTCGGATTGGTTTCGTCTCTTGTTCATTCCATTGTCCGGTACTCTTGAGACCTCTCTTCAACTCCAGAACTAAAAAAATATCCCCAATGTTCCATTAACCCTCCTTACCTATCGTCTGAACCATTGACTACTTAGGGACAAAGTGAGGAGTTTCCTAAACACAACACAGGTCAATTTCGTACTTTTGTTCCCTGAGATGGAATTCCCAATTTCTTTAGTTTATTTAGTTACTACGTGTCTGGCATGGAATAAAACTTATGATTCATTTGATTTACTGTAGGTTATTTCTAAAAAGATTTTTCAAATAGTGTACATAAAAAGAGTATATATTCGTGAAGCTGAAATTATGCGGGAAAGGAGATATTGTAAGGTCTTAATTATTTTTAGGAAATTACAGATATATATCTGGATAAAATTTATTCTGCATATCAATTGATCCTTATGTCCATAGCTTTAATTTGTTTGTTTTCAGGAAGTCATAGGCTGAAGGAACTCACAGCATTGAAAAATTTTAATTATTAAAGAAATTAACTTAATTTTTCGTTGTTATTCTTAAGATTTCTCTATATAGTCAGCAAAAAAGTTATACATTTCATCTAGCTTTTAATGACTTTTCCAAGGCCATCATTGTAAAACTCATCAGATTATGAGCTCTATCTTCTCCATACGGTAGGTTACTTTAATCTACGGCATCCTAGATCAAAATAGATCAATATTATAATTAAATCTACAACATTATGTACATAAAGTAAATTACTTGGCAGAATAAACTTTATCCCGATATATCAATTCTTTCTTAGTAAAAATTAAAACTTAAAAATACCCTCTAGTATTGCTTCAAAAATTCCGATAATGTTATTCCCCTTTCATTTTAAAATTAATTAGTGGGTATAATACTTTAATTTTTTAATGTTTTTATGTCAAAAATGCTTTTGTAATAATTTATTCAATCAGTCAAGCAAATTGAGTACAATTTAGAGGGACTATTCGCCTAGAAAGGTTTTGCATGAAACTTAAATAATGCTCTTTTTTTGTTTAATATATAGAGAATTTTTTTTAAGACAAATTATCAATTTCAATTTATGTCGTTCCAGAGATGCTTGAGACGTCTTAGAGATTGATCCTTCAGTTTTGAACTACGGTTAATTGACGAGGACGTTTCATGTGTGTTGCAGTCATTTTTTTGTTTTATAATTCTACAGCACTCCTCAGGAGAACATTGAAACCAAATTGAATAAAACGTGCAATATAACCCCCATTATTTCGCACAATAATTCGTGATCTTGAGTGATTAAGAGCCTACATCTGGACTCTTATATTGCTGATAGCAGACGAAATTATATTTTGAAAGTATCAGTATATTTTATGTTAGAGATTCTTTTTTTAATTTAAGTTTAATTAAATCGAAAACAAATATAGTTATTGTCTAAGTATTAATATTCACATTATTTTTAAATTAAAACTAATTAATTTTTTGCGGGTTGCAATCAGGAATAATACATTTCTATATATAAATACATCGATTTCGACCAGTGGAAGAGAATGTTGAAAAATTGTATAGTAAAAGATCGAAAAAATATCACTTATATGAACGGAAGCAAACAAAAGTAAATAAGAAATAAATAGCATATTAACAAGAAATACATTGACAAAAATCAAGATGGTTAATGCGATGTATTGATCTCTAAAATTTGTGGTATAAAATTTAGTATTAGGAAGAATTTTTTTTTTCCATCAATAGCCCCAGCTAAGAACGAAAACAAATAAAACATGAATTAATCTTTGTTGAGTATCCGACCTTGTAAAAATATTAAATTTCTTCTTAATTTTCTATCGTTCATGCTGAGACAGGAAAAGTTCTTACTTTTATATAATTCCATACCAAGCTATAAAAAAATAAAACATTCTCTAGTTCTGAAAAGATAAAAATGCAACCAATTAAAAAACACGTTCCATGTTCTTTTACGGAATAAAAGTTCCAATAGACGAATAATTCCTCAATTACACAATTCAGAATGATTCAGACTAATTGGGAGAGTAAAGAGTTTCACTTAATTCTATTTTTAATTTTGAAGAAGTTTTTGGGCCTAGCTCGCAACATAGACATTACTTGATCAACGTCTTTTACAACGTTTTTCTGAATTTCACTTCGTGTGTGTGTGAGTGTGTGTATCATCAAATTATCGATTGTTAATTTAACCAACTTCCCATCAAGCTATAACTCTGAAACTTTGGAAACCGTTTTTACTCGCCTAACAACGCAATATTTAGACATTTGCGACAAGTTTTAACTAATATTTCAATAATTTTAATAAGTCAAAATATCCCTTCCACTCGGCGCTTTTAGGATTGAAAAAAAAATTCTTGCCCCCATCTTGGAACACCGGGAATTCCTCATACGCCACATGAGGTATCGTAAAACTTTTCTACTCCCAAAGGGAAGATAGTAAGGGTTGCTGACTTTTAGTCAGTAATCATTCGCAAGAAAAAAAGATTCCAATATTTGGCGCCATGTCATATCACAATTTTTTCTGAATTCTGGTTCCATTTTTAATAGAATGACTTACAAACTTTCAGATGCATGTTTTGATTTTATATTATGAATTTTTTAATACGCTCACAAATGTCTGTTTTTAAGTAAATTTTAAAGTTAAAAATTATGTTTTCTAGAATTTGATGTACAGCATTTGAGAAGTACTAAGAAAGTAGAATTTAAATGATTGGCATGTCGACTAGAAATCATGAATTAGTAAAAATTATTAGATACATAATTTTTATTTGCTCCATTCGTAATTTTTTAGTCTATGCAAATTGCTAAAAATAACTTAATCTGAAAAAGAATTTATTGTATCCATTGCTTAATTATGAGAAAGATTGATGAAGGATGTGGTGCAATATAGGCTAATATCTCTTAAGTATGAGAAAAATATTATGAAAATATTAATAAGGCATTATATAATAAATATTTGTTTGTTAAAATAATTTCAGAATTTTTTTAAAAAAAATTATTCTTATTTTTGGGCGTTGTTTTCATGTTCTTTAAGAAATAATAAAGTTCGTTTGTGTTTTGTCCACGTTTTGGGGTCTAGAAGAGTATGACGCGTAATACATGTAGATTTATCTACACTTAGTCAATCATACTCAAATTAGCCTCACCTCACCTACACGTGGTTAGATCTGGTAATCCAAAAATATTTGGAAAATAAGAAGGAAAGGCTTGTATGTGTTGTAAAATTTTTCAGTAAAAAATATTCAATAAATGATTGATTAAATTGAAATTATAATTAAATTGTTTATGTGTTTTTCACGTCTTTGTGTGTGTTTTGAATTTAATATATAATAATTAATATTCTTTGTCATCATATAAAAACGTTGGTTTTTATCTCGAATTATTCCTTTTCATTTACAACTCACTCTCCTGACATATATGTTTAGTGAAGCGCTAGCAGAGCCACCTGTCTTGACGACTGAACATGCTCCTTACTTTAATAAAATATTTCTTTAGTTTTATATAACCTGATGTTAGTTTTTATAAAAGAAGTTTTTCGAATACAATATGATTCGTATATTCTCTTCCTTATTAGAATAGTTCTGTCATATACCTATACATATTTTGCGTCCATAATTTTTAATTTAATATATACAGACATCTGTTGTTCTTCAGTGTAATTTAAAAGTTGAACATTGTAGACAATTGGAAATACTCTTAGTATTGATGAAACAGGGAAATAGAAAATAAAGGCATGTAATTTTGATATTAATGTTTATAAAGTATACAGACGCTTTGATTAATATTGCTTTAATCATATATGTGATTCTCCTGCATAGTTAAACTAACATGTTCTTATACCTTTAAAAATATTTTAATAATAAATCGATTGAAAATAATGTATAAAATCGTCAAGATCCTGTGACAAATGAAATTACGTGAGCGTTTGAATCTCAGTACATTAAATACGTTTGCAAATAATATATATAAAAACTGAAATTTAAATCAAACAGCCGATAACTTAAATTTAATTTTCTAAAAACTTGAAATAATTATAAAACGTTTGGAATTAATACATTCTTCAAAAAGTGTGTCATTAATATTTATTCTTGATAATACACTTAGAAAAAAATACTATTTTTTGACATTTTTCAGTTTGGTTTCATGAAAAGTATGTATATTATCTTCTTCAAACTTTTCCGTTTGTATTAGAAATATGGCTTTAAAAATGCCCTCATTTGGCATCCAGTTAAAGACAGTTTCGGATCCTTACAAAATATAATATTTAGTTATTTGTTTAATTTTTTATTCAGAATTCAAACAAACTATTGCGTTATGTGTAAAACTGTTTGTGAACAATAATTTGTGAATGCGTTTTAGAGTAAGAAAATATTTTAGTTACGATTTATTTTACTGCATTACATGTCACTGATACAAAAGCAATTTTTAAAATAAACTCTGAAATATTATTTAAGTTTTTTTTAAAAAAAATATTTAACCCAGTAATTTTATTTTTAGATGTACAATATATATTACATAATCGTTTTGGAAATTATTTTTATTATTCAGAGTAACGTAAGCTGAACAGTTAAAAAAACAAATATAAGAAAAGATAAAAGAGATAAGCTCATTAGGGCTTTGGAATAAAGATAAGGTATTTTTTACCTAAAATATATTTAATGTAAAGTACAAATTCAACGTCCTTATCGAAATAGAATGTTACTTGTATGTTGCCTAACTTTATAATTTTTTTCAGGAACTCATGCGTCGTTCACATTGTCTACTTACAACAATGAAAACAACATTATGGATGATCAAACAGTTTTGGAAGCAGCAGATTTCTTAAAAATGCAAATCAGAGATAAAAAACTTCGCCTTACTGATTTGAATGGACAACTACTTATAGCCAATGTCCCAATGGAAGGTAAAATAAATACTTTAGAATATTTTTACAATGAATTTGCATTATGACATGCAATTCAAAATGGCGCTCTTCTCTCTGTCGTTAAATTTGATTTCAAAAGTCGGAAATGAGAATCTAACAATCGAAAGCAAGGTTATCAAGGTCAAAAGTGATGAAAGAAAACTTACCTCTTAGGTATAATGTGTTGATTTCATTAGAGGGGTCAGATGGACTGAAACTCTAATGTTCAGAAAGTTATTCAGGGAAAAGAATATGTCAGCATCTTTTCACAGATAAGTCTAACGTAGGATATTTTTTGTGTACCGGAAAACAATGTAACAATGTACCTGTCAAGATTAAAAAGTGTATGTGTGCTTAGAAGAAATCCATAATTTATATTTAACAAGCATTCCTATATGTGTTGAGGTTGAAATTGTTAGGATGAAAGTTAAATTTTGTCATGTGTGATAAAAGTTATACTTCATATTTTAATTAGAGCTTTCATTTTTGATGACAGACTGACATTTTAAAAAAATCAGTAAATTGCTGTCTTCATCAATAAATACTTAAAGAATAAAGAAGGAGCTTAACGGGGAACTAAAAATTGAAGACTGAGCTTAATTAGCAAGGAATGGAAAATATTTACAAGCGAAAAAAAGTATTAACTGTCTAATTAACAACTTTTGCAAGTAATTAATCACTAACTTTTTCTACTTCGCTTTAAACAAGTATATTTAAAACTGAGATTTTGGGAAAAAGAAAATACTTATGATACCTTTTCAAATATATTCATGAATATAAGGAAATATTCATTAAAACCTGTAATACTTACAATACTTAAAATATCTTATATTTTTAAAAGACGGAAAATTATTTAATTGCTTATAAAATACACCGCAGAATTGAAATATGTATTGTATTATAGTTATTAAAATATTTTGTATTTAAAAGTTGAGAAATTCGTTGCTAAAGATTTAGTTAAATGAAATTTAAAAAGGCATAAGAAACTAAAATTGAGATGAATAGTATAACTACTTACAGGCCTGATTTTTTATTGCTATTTTATACTATAGTTCTTAAATTCACAGGAAACTTCTTTGCCTTAATAAAAATAGATGATTTGTGTTTTTAAAGTTAAAAAATAATAATATTGAACAAGATTTTCTTTTTTTAAAAAAACAGTTTCTTATGAATGAAATAAAACAAGTTAATACATTTGTATCATTTATAAAATTAAAACAGTAATGGGTTCTCAGGCGCATTTTTCTTTAACTAACCTCTGATAATACTTTATTATGGCGTTTCATATGACAATCTCGTCTTGGGAAAGGATCGTGATATATGTAAATAAGTCTTGCTGTATAAGATATATAGTGAAGAGGATATATATGAGAGGATGTGTAGAGGAAATAGAAAGATTCACAGGAACACTGTACTAATTCGAGCAACTGTGAGGCAATGTACTAAACTTGTATACTTGGCTCGGACTCCATTACTAGAACTCTACTTGAATTAGATCCAATTATATGAAGTCAAAACTTTTAGTTACCTAGATGAGTAGAATTCTCCATTATAATATTTGGTTAAGGTCGCATGATTTATTATCGATTCCACATTATTAATTTATTTTGATATAGCATATTCTAACATTTAATAAAGTGTTGAAAGATTTTTAGCTGATTATTATTGCATCGTTATATCTATCAGACATTACGTTTATTAATCACAATGACGACAAATTGTTACAAAATGACTATTAATATCTAGATATAACTAGAGCAACTACAAGTTTTTAAATAACTCTTTAAAGTTAAAAGGGTCTAATTATATCTTATTTATCCTAATTTAACCTATTCTACATACTAAGAAACGAAAATACAAGAAAAAGCATGTATCATACTTTTTGAAAACTTTTGATTTGAATAATAAGATTATGAACATAGTCAAACATACGCAAACAAGAATCGCAATTTATAAATTTACATAAGTTTTAAAAGAAAATATGCGTGTGATGATTATTTTTTCGTCTGAGATGTTTTCGTGAAAATATTTGATATTATGTTTTAGTTCCTTTTAAAAAAGTGCAACTAAATTAAGCTTCAAGTACAAAATTTTTCAAAAAAAAAACACATTGAAAATGTTCATTGTATTACAACTTTACACTTTATCTGACGTAATTTATTAGTTGAAGAAATCTGTATAAAAGAACTATACATGGTAATTAAAATTAGATGGCAAAAAATTAAATATTTTGGGCTCTGCGATGAAAAGGTATTAGTTAGTATTAATTTCAGTTAATTGCTTTACATTTTTATTAAATAAAGTTTAAAGGTCAAAATATCTTGAGTTCAAATATTATATATATCAATAACGAAAGCTAATGAAACTGTTTTATCCAAAAAATTGTCTTTTTTAAACATTTTCTTATTTTTCAAAGGAACTTAAATATTAAAATATAATGATTATTCTGAATTTAGATACTTGAGTCTCAAATATTTTTATGTAACTTTTGTGTTGGAGTACGTATGGTTGTGAGTTTCATTAGTTTTTTTTTAGTTTAATTTCTTTTCATATGCTTTTCTCTAATTATCTGTATGTATTTGATGAAATTCCTGTAGTTAGAGAGAAAAACAAATCACAAAATGTTTTGAAATACGCGAAATATAATGAATATACGTACTCATGAGATATATAAGGCATATTATAATAAAGCCAAAAAAATATATTACTATAATTAAGATATTTCCAATACTAAAAAAAAATATTTAAGTACATTGTAACTTTATGTATTGAAATAAAACCCTGGACATTTATTACCGAAACATTGCCGGTTTTACAAGCATTTTAGTTTAATGGTTCTTGAAGTTAGAAAGAGTTTTAGGTCTTAGTCAATTGGTAAACCTTTAAAACATACCGCTTAGAACAGTAAAATAAATCTTCCCGACACCGTTTATACTGAAATGTTTTGACTGAAATAAGTGCGAAAAGCGAAAAGAGAAAATTTATCGCCCGGATTAAATTTCGGTTCGAACCGGGAACTAACTCGTATTGCGTTTTCTCTTGTTTGCTAGCATGTAAGTACGTAAAGAATAGATATTAAAAGAGGATTACAAGATCTTTTTAGATCATACTGATGTCTTTTAACTTTCAGATAACTCAGTGGATGTCTCATTGGTGATACTCATTCTTCTTGGAGTCATTCTTTTCATGATTGCAGTCCTAGTTCTTATTTTAGTTTACGTAGGGAGAAGAACAGCAAAATTCTCTAGTGGATCATATGAAACACGAAACCAGGTAATTGCTTTGTTTTTAAAATGTACTGTTTTGATAAAAGTTTGTTAGAATTTCTTTTTGTTTTTTTGTATGCGTGTTGATGTTGCCTCTTCTAGCACGACAAATTCTCATTTTTCAAACTGTATAATTGCTTGTACATTTGTTGTTGTTACGCGAAATCGTGTAAGGTTTCTCTTGTGGCTTATGTCAAATGATATTTTTTCTTTCTCTCTCATGACAAATTATGTACATAAGTAAATCCACAACGATATGAAATTAATAACCATAGCTGAAAAAAGAATATTATTTAAGAAGCTCAAAATCTGAATAGATAAAATTTTCTTTGCAAATACAGTAGCCTCTTTTTAATTTAGTATTTGACGGTTCAGCACACACTATAATACGTCACCGATCAAATCCTTTGCTTACGGATTTTTCATGCGGATTCGGGAGTTTGTTAATCTTGCCCACCAGGTTGAGACAGTCCTGCTCATGGTTTCGTCCGGTGTTTATCGTAACTATCAATTTTCATTTGAGTACCGTCTTTCTTGTTTCCTAGCTATTAACATATCATATTTGTATAATATTACAACTATGTACGTATATTGAATTGTTTTGAAAAATGTTCTCAAAGCCCAGCAAGTGTTCCTCAGCGCTAATAAAATAAATAAACATAAACATGAGACTAGAGTAGCTCACTATAACTTGCTTGAATTACCATTGTTTAATATTGTATTAATTTTTTATTTTGTATTGTGTTTTTTACCAATACAAGAATGTTCAGTTAAATTAATATTCAGGGTTTTAATCTAATTTATTTTATAGTGTCTAGAATGATGAAATACTTTGTTGGATGTTTATATTACTCCCACAGGTTCAAAATGTGTGTAAACACATTAAATATATGTTCTAAGTGTTTAAAACTTTATCAAGAATAATTTAGCATTAGTGACGCCGTTTAAAATTATACTGACACTCGATAATACGGCACGTGCCGAATTAAATAGAACATAATATACTGAAATAAATTATTATTTTTTTTATTAAGGATAAAATATATATCTCTAATACAGTAGACTTTTTTCCGAAAATTTTTTAGCGTTATTAAAATGAAACTAATTCTTGCATTTCATATTAAAACTTTTTTTTTATTAAGATTGATAATATACTGGTACAAACACACAC
>BMAW01100646.1:302441-393414 GCA_019974015.1 Nephila pilipes | reverse complement strand
TTGCGAAAAATTTGGGGAGGGAAAGACGGAAAAGCATTTGGGTGCGATTGTATCCGCCTAAAGATTGATTCTTTCAAAGTGTTATGTTGATCAAAAATTTTGCAAAAATATTGTTTTCAATGTTAGACTCAGGAGTTATTAGTCGATATGGTATATATATATATATATACTCTCTCTCTCATTATAGAAAAGATGACGTGAAATTAGTTTGATCTGACATTTTGTGAAACATCGAGCTAGATCGATAAATTTTCGAAAAAGTTCAATAATCTCTAAATAATTTATCATTTTACTTTTCTCTAATGATTTTGGATTCATTAATCTTACCAGAGATATTTGAGTTCCCAATTCAATTATTTAGTTTTATTACATTTTGAATAGTCTGTTGCAGAGTTTTGAAATTTTATTTTAAAAACAAATTTGTGTAAATCTCGTATTTTCTTTGCTACAATATTAGTGTGCTCAAACTGGAATTATTTCAGCATCAATTTAAATGTTAATAATTTTTCATAAAATCTTCTTTCAAAGTTTCTAGAAGTAAAAAGGATTATGATTAGCTTAGGTTTGGTCTGCTAATTTTGTTCAATGCATGAGCTTTGTGCAATATATTACAGTTAATATATTATGATATAGCTTATGTAAATTTTCATTTGCAGATTTAATACCTTCAAAGATACCTTCTTCCCCTCCATAAATTTTCTTACAAAATTTAGATTTGTTTTCTAAGTAATTTAAATATACTTTTAAAGTGTGACTGATTCTTTGAATTCTTTACAGAAAATTAATTTCAGCTGACGAACCTTATTTTTATATCATGATATCAAATTGAACAGTAAAATGCTTTTTCAATTAACATGGCTTGACTATCTTAAGTTAAGCAACTTTTATTATATTGTATATAAACATAAAAATTTGGAGAATACAATACAGAATGCTTTGCAATGAAAGAAAAGAACGTACTGTTATGTTTTTAGTTTAAATTCTGCTACAAAATAAATGAATAAAAATTTTGTTGACCAAATTAAGTTTCTTTTTTCGTCAAAATTTTTTCTTTCTGAATTCATTTTACAATAGCAGTTTTCTGAACTTTCCCATTCGATGTAGAAATAAGGAATATGTAACTACAAATATTTAAGCATAAAATTCAGATATTTTTACTGAATCACTTCATACTAGAATTTGGTGCCAAAATTTACTCGGTTACTCTGAAATATTTCTGACTAGAATAAACTCTTTTCGTGAAATACTTCTTTTTCTTGAATAAACTAACACCTTTTCCTATAAATTGTTACGATAATTTTCCAAATGCTTCGTAGTAAGAAGATAAGATAAATTTTTAAATGTTGTTTCTATAGCACTAAATGAGGATAAGTAGCACGTTTAACAATTTATAACAACAACTCTTCAAAGAAAAATGGAGACATTATGCTTACTCAGAAACTACTTCTCGCAAAGCACATAAGAATAATTTTCGTTATAAACCCGACGACAGTTGAACAGCATTCCATTGTTTGCATAATTAAATTTTTCTGGTATAATCAGAATGTGTGGAAGCTATTTCTCCTGTACTCTTCGAATCGCGAATAGCATAAAACACCAATGCAAAATCGATCCAAAATCCTATATGAAATAATATGTTAACATAAAAGACCATAACAACAAAGTAAATGGCGGCACATATATTATATAAAGTTTGAATAGCATATGGGTGAACGCCTCATGCTGAAAACAAATTAATCCAATGTCAACATTTTGCTGATGAGCTTCTGACAGAAATAAATTTTGATTATAGCATACGGTATCGAATCTGAGTGTGCAGACATATCATATTGTAAAGGGAATTAAAGCTTAGATTTTACTCAGATGCATTAAAAACCTGGTTCTAGTGTTGATAATATATCACAGAGAGTAACAAACTTTGACTTATCTTCCTATGAATAAAGTTTTAAATAATCTTCAAGTTATACTGTATGTCTCTCCTATTACTTTACGTTCTTTTGTTTTTTGATGTTATACCAACTATACTCAAACTCTTCAAGAGATGATTACAGAGAGAAGAGAATATAACACATTAAATCTGTATATCGAATTGTATAGCGCATAGGCTTTATGTAAATTTAATATTATCAAGCGTAATACTTTATATGTTATTTTTGCCAATATTATTTATAGTAGAAGGAAATTCGATATTTTCCTATCAATTAATTTAAAAATTCAATAACTAATAAAGCATTATTTTTAAAAACATAAGTGAGAAAATAACTACACCATACTATTTTTTGCTAAGCTCATTGCCCATTCAAGTTTTTTTGATGATGGCGTACAAATTAGTTTCTAGAGTTACTAAAACGGAACACCAAAAGGACTGTTATAACATAAAACAATGGAAATTAAATCTTTTTTTATACTTAAACTAAAGAGAGTATGGACATAAAAATACTCGAAAAGCAATCGTTTTTCCTTAAACAAATTTACATGTATCTAATAAATCTTTTTTCATGTTCATTGTTCTAGAATGATATTCATGCTTAAAGCAAACAAAATTCTTAATATAAAATCGTTGAATTGTCTCTAACTATTGAAATATTCTAACAGGCTTACGAAATTTGAACTTTGTGAGATTCTACATCAGGTAGGAAAATATTCCTACACATTGCTGGATTATGGTTTGGACCTGGTTCTGTACCGATTCACAGTGCCTGAGGCCAACGTATTACAGACCTCAACTGTAGGCAAACAATGCTTCACTTTACCAGACCAATCACACGGCCAATGTAAGTATATCTTAATATAATTAGAAGTAATTGAATATACAATCAAATATGTTAATCATGTTAATAAGTAAATTTCCCAGACTTATTTCTATACCATTCTAGTTATCAATTAGATCATTAAAAGAATAGGAGGGTACGATGAGCTATATGAAATTCGAGGTGCATAATGTTTATTAAGGGAACAGGGAAGGCGTACTAGAACAAACTAGACTCAAACTATGCGCGGTAATATACAATATCTAGAAGAAGCTTAGCGCCAACGCCATGGCTGAATCAATGCTTTTGGGAACATTGCGCCGGACTGCGCACCAGCAGAAAGATATTTTTGCTTGTTTTGACAGAAATATCCTCATTAGTTGAATAGAATTTTCAATAATATATTTCAGGTAAATTTTAAATGAAATCCTTATTTAATATATCTTATTTTCCTGCCTCATTCATAATGACATTACACATTGACATGAAATATTCTTTAATAAACCTAAGATTGAAATTTATTGTTCCTATAAAATATGATTTTAGTAGAAAAAGAAAAAACTTCAAGAATTAATTATGGTCGATCACAGACTTTTCAAACATAATTATAAGAATTCATAAATCAAAAATGTTGTTCCTATATTTTGTGCATAGAATATTTCAATGCGAATAAAAATACGGAATTTGTTCTGAATGTTTCAACATAAGGAAGATAATGACATTATTTGACGATATAAATACATTAAATTTTCAATATTTACTCTAGCGTATTTTAAATATTCTGCTGAAGACTAAAGTATAATTTGTAGCATTTTAAATTTTCCATAGTCCCTAAAGATTATATGTAGTTAGTATAAGCCATTCCCTTCAATTTTCAATGAAAACATAACTAAATAGTCCATACTATTATGAATAACCTGGTTAAATTAGAATAAATTTTATTTGTAGAAATAACATAATGTTTGAATATTTTACAATAAAGTAAGATGTATATTCTTATAACTATTTGTCTATATGCACAATTTCAACTGACATTGCGATAGATACAGGAGACTAAAAGTGCCGTAGGCTGAACAAAGATGTCTGGAGACCACAGAGGGTAGACTGATATATATTATAGCAAATATGCTTATTAGTGAATAACGAACCCTCGAACAGTTAAAATTGAAATCAATTCGGAAAGAGCTTTGTAAGGCCAGAGTTTTCTACTAGAATATCGTGTTATGCCTCAAATAATAATTAGAGAAGAATTGCGAGAAAGTTTCGAAAATTCGGAGAGCAGGATCGTTTCGAGACTCCTATCGAGAGTGGATTATCGTTACTTAATATCGCCTGTAGCATTGATCGAGGTCAATACTGTCAGCCGAATAGGGAATCAATGAGTTGCTGAAGATCACTACTGAACGGCATGCAGGATCTCCCCTATACCATGAGCTTTCCATTGTGAGGTCAGCCATGCTCGTACAGCCAATGGGAATGATAGTCAAAATGATATATTTCTAGCTTAGCCATTTCCCTCGTGATTGGTGCGATGACGTTTAAAACAACGTGGACTGTCAGAAAGGCGAACTTACTGGCTACCGACAATGCACATAAGAACTGACATTCTGGTGCTCCAAACGACGCGACCAAGAAACAGATGGCCTGTGTCGTCTTTCAGACGAGTCTTGGTTCTGGGATAATATTCTGATGGCGTGTACTTGAAGGTTTAAGGAGACCGCTCGTTACTATCTTGCATTCGAATATCCGGTATAGGGCGTCTCCTGGTGTGATGGTTTGGGGAGCTATTGGATCGGACACGTATATCTAGTTCGGATCGAAGGCCAATTTGGTACCTGATCATTTACATATCGACATAGTTGGTCAGTGGTTCGTCTAACCGAGACCTGCCAAAACGCCCACTTTCAACAGATAATACAAGACATGTGCGTCGTGTTTTGACCTTCCATCGATAAAGGTATTCCGATTGTTGCCCAGGCCTCAGTCTAGATCTTCACTTGATGAAACATCTGATGTCATGGGATGCAAGAAGGACGGTCCGCCACCCTCTCGTCCCATAAAAACAAGGATAGATGAAAGTGGGGCTGGGCATGGGATGAAATCACTTGTCCATTTCTGTATCTGTTTTATATGTTTACTAATTGTGTTGTATAGGATTACAGTATGATAGTTGTTTTCTTAAAATCACACAAATTAGTAAACTCTTCTTTGCTTCTTTCAGTGTCTTGAGAAAAAAATGTATAAAATATAAAATAACATTAGTTCTCAATCAAATCCAAGACAAAAACGTGAAAATACTTGTAAATATAGGAAAAATATTATGTAAAAGCATTAAAATTTGTGGAAGAAGAAAATTAAAAATATTGAAAAATTAAATTTTAAATGCCCATTTTTCCTAAAATGAAGTTTTTCTTCTGAAATGTATTTTATATTGTTAAGTGATTTGATACATAAAGCTTTTCTAATAAAACCTAAACAAAAGATTTTAGCTACAGGGTACGTGTCCCTTAACTGACTCTCTTGTCAAAGAAAATAGTATTAATTTAAAATTGATAAATAGAATGTTATTCTAAAATACACTCATCGTCAAAAGAAAGGTTGCGCGTATAGGAGGAGACAAGATTGCGTTGATGCATATTAAAGAACTGTTTATGCCTCGGTTGGATATGCGAATATTTAAAATACTGGCATCGTTAAGATGCCTCCACATAAAACACTCATTTCATTGACTGCCCATTGATTTGTTCAAGGATGGTACAAGAAGTCATAAGGCTCCGAAAGAAATTCTATTGTTGCAACACGGCAATTAATGCTATACTCTACGGCAGATATGCACTGCCTTTGGAGAAAGCAGCGCCAACAGCTTCATTTGAACGGTGACGCTAGAAGGCCACGTAATTAGATGTTCACCGCAGGCGTGTCATGCGTCGGTGTACAGCGACGAATTTCAGAAATCACCACTGCTTCAATAGAGACTACGAGATCAGCGGAACCCAAAACTGCCGCTCGATTTGCGAAGTGTGCAACTCTCTGCATTATTTTAAGTATATTGCGAACATACATTTCTGGATCTTGCAGAGACATTTCGGTTCCCACTACATAAGCCAGACTCAATTCCTCAAAGTGAGCATAGCTGCAAATATCTGTATTTGGCTTCTTTGATTTGGTAGAAGGATAACCGCACCATGTGGGAGCAACACGTTCAGCGTCATTAGGCAATTTGTTGTCACCCATCACACTATCAAACAGAAGGGTGCATAAAAAAGGGTATGGGGTGCGACTTTGTGATCCGATCATGTCTCTTCATTAAAGCCACTTTGATGGCCGGTACGTAATGAATCGTTTATGGTCACTTTTTAATGAATGCGCAACCCAATCCTCTATTTCACCTTTTAACTCACGTTAATGTTGCATGACATCTCTATTGCTTGCCTGGCAGCCATAAATCTATGACGGCTGCAGCATACAGAGCTATCTACCATATGAAATGTATGTGGGATGCTAGGTCGTTCTGTAATTTTATTTGACCTATATTCCACAGTTCAATCTGTGAATGAGTTGAATCAAGGCGGCCATTGAGAGCGTTTACGACTGCTTGCAGAGTGTGGCAGGATGAGGTTAAATAATGGCAGCCAACATCTATTACGAGAGTTATAATTTGATTTTATATGGCAATTAATATTTTGTCTGTCTACTCATGGTCTCCAGTTTTTAATAATTTCTTTTTGGTGAATTAGCATAAACATCATTCAATCAGAAAATTCTTGGTAGTGCAACTTTTGACGATTATTGACCAAATTTATTATAAAAGCATAGAAAAAATAAAATAAAAAGATACTGTATATAGATTTCTATTTACAGATACTTTTATAGAGCATACCGAGACTAATTGTCAATTTCAGATGAATGTTGCTGAAAGGTGCAGGCTGACATATGGATGTATACAGTAAATTACTTAAAATCAATTCTTTATTAGAAGAATAGGAGAATGATTTAAGGAGATAGTTATAACAAAATATGTCTCAATGCACGATAAAGTTTAATTTTAATAATTTCACAAATGAATGCAAGTAGTTATTTAAGGAAGCTTTTAGAAATTATTTCAAGAAAATAATTAAATACTTATCAATTTTGGAAAGAGATAACTATATTTTAACATACAAAATTATTATAAAATCAAGACACCAATAAAATTTACCTTTCATTTTAAAACTATATTTTGTGTGAGAAATCAATATAATTATTCTGACATTCTAAAGGTATTTCGATGAAAAGATAAAATAGAGATGATTATTAGAGGTTTGTTTGCGAATTTACAGGGACGGTCAATTTAGTTTTAAAATTATTTTACCATTTGAGTGAACCATTAGGACACTAATGGTTATCAGCAAAATATATTAGACAAACGAGTAATGATAAATTAGATATTTTTCTTGTTTTATTACATGTAAGTTACATTTGTTGAGCCACGTTTAAAACAAACTGGAATCTTGAGGTGAACTGACATTAAAGCAATGGTGGACTGAGCTGAATAGACATTATGGATCAAAGATCAAAGTTTCAAAGATTTAAAGTTGGTTATGAGTCAAAACTCTAATTGGGCATATTCTTTACCATTTCCTGTTACAATTTATCATTTATGGGATTCGATTGATTTTACTAAAAACTATAATGTGTATCCGAAGAAATAAAAGGTAGACTAAATAGTCAATCTTAAAATGTTTTTGTTAATTTTTTCATGTTACAATTTTTAAAATTCGCTTCTACAGCCATATTTTGACATTTTCTTACTTTGATTACATCAAACTATTAATTCCACATAATTTATCATCACCTATTTGTATATGTAAATTTGAAAAAAATCAAGTATGACTTCGTAATTAAAATGCTACTTAAATTAAAATCAGTTGGCATCATAAATAAAGCACAATTTAGAAATAATATACAAAACCAAATGCATTTATTTAAACCATCAAGGAATCATAGAATATCATAAAGTCGCAATAGCTTACGCTGATAGTTTCGTAGAAACTACTGACATATTTTTATTGAACAATGACAACATCCTATGTACCCACTAAGTATCACAGGGCTTACAGAAGTATAAACAGTATTACAGTAAATAAAACAACAAAAATGTGATAAACAATGTACAAACAAAATTAAGAAGATTATAAATATTTTCAATATATTTATTCTAAAAATATAAAATAACTTTACTAGACATTAAATTACTAGATTGGGCCTGTTAACGTTTAATTTTTAAACTAATTTAAGAATATTTCCTCTGTGAGACAAATTTTGAACGAAATAAGATGTGTAATGCCCTCATCCCTCACCTGCACTGCAGTTGCAAATTGTATTCGAACTTAAATTGAGATCTTTTCAGATGATATTTTTGAAGTTATGACCTGTAAGTGCCGTAATTTTAAGCTAGTGAAGTGACGGTAACACATTCTTATGACGTCTGGAAAAATCTTTCGTGATGCTTGCTGTATTTGATTTATATTTCGTTCTAAGATTTCAGGACACTTTCATCATTTTTACTACTGACATATTGAGAATATATTTGTACATATCAATAACTCCAGGACTAACATTGAAAACAACATTTTTGCAAATTTTTATTCATCAACATAACACCTTTTGTTAATCACCTTTAAGGATTGATACAATCATTCAACAACTTTTCAAATCTTTTTCCCAAATTTTTCTTTTCTTTTTCATAAGAAATCTTTTTGTTGCGATAAATAACGATAAACAACTTTCTGAATCGTGACTCGTTGCTGTTTTGTTCCATCGAAAACAATCATGACACTCATGAAAAACCTTTTCATGCTCAATTTTCATGAGGATAGTAATACACTTCCATATGATGTCATCTCAGCAATCTCACAGACTTCACTTTACGATCTTTCATTATAATTTTTGTCACTTCTTTCATTTCCAGTGTAACGGCTTCCACAGGTCTACCCGAGCGTTCGCGTCATTTGTGTCAGTACGACCACGTTTGAACTCGGCAAACCACCGACAAATCGTTGCTTTTGATGGACAAGAGTCCGGTAACATTTTCAATCCATTGTTTCGCTTGCACGGTGTTTTACCCATTAAAAACAATGTTTATCAGAACACGAAACTCGGTTTTCCATTGTTTAAACAAACTACAAAACGACTTTACTCCAACCTCGCTCAGCTGTTTCTGGTCTGATGGAGCTTAAAATTTTGACACGTTTTCAAGCAAGGTTAATTGCTCTAGAAGATCTGGTTACTGGTTTACTATGAGCGCCATCTGGGTTAGTCTCGTGAGTTGATTGATGTGTTATTCGTATATATTCAATATATTTGTACATGAGAATATATTTGTACATTAACACTTGCATGAAAATTTCAACTATCTGAGTAACGTTCTCAAAATTTTATCTTAATTCTTAGAATTCTTTTCTATTGAAAGAAATATGACTCTTTAATAGCTTTCGAAACTTTCCTCTTTTATATAGCCGTAGATTTATAATAAAAGAGCAGAATGTGTTACGACATGAAATAAAATAAGACATATTTGAATTATTTATTCGTATATTATTGTTTACAAAATTTCCTACTAAAAATATTTAAAAATAAAACTGCGAAATAAATTTAAAAATCTTAAAACGAATGATGTGCTTTTAGATAAACGATGAATGAGTTTTACAAATATTATATACCTTTGTGCCTATTAGTTTCTCGGGATTTAGTAATACAGTGTTTAAAGCATTGAAATGAGTTCATTTGTTGTAATTTCTTTGAAAATTAATGTCGAATGAATATTATTAAAAATACAAGCTTTGAAAATAAAAAGGAAGGGTTTTTATTCTTATGAAAATTATTCAGTTATAATGGATTTTTATTTTCCCTATCCTCATGACACATACACAAAAATAAAATAAATCGAAATGTTTTGAAAAATAGTATGAAAATAGTTGTGACAGTTAATATTTATCAAAGCTATTGTGATCCTGTAATGTGTGAGCCAACAATACAAATAATATTTGAAATAAAATGTTTTCATAGTTCACAGGAATAAATCTGTGGATGATATTTTCTTTACGTCCTACATAAATAATAAATAATTAAATATATTTTGATGAAATAGTTTTCAACTCTAAGGTTGTTTCATTAATGTAATTTAATACTTCAAATCTTTTACTCTCGCATTTGCTTCTCTAATATACAAAGTGATAGATTAATGGAAGATACGATTATAAAACTCCTTGATATGCTGCTTAGCATATAATCACTAATTAATGGTTTATAAATATATATATATATATATTCTTAAGAAAGATTAAACGTGAGAATTGATTTTGATCTGACATTTTTGTGAAAACATCGAGCTAGATCGATAAATTTTTCCGAAAAAAGTTCTCAACTTTCATCTCTAAATAATTTATCATTTTACTTTTCTCCTACCATGATTTTTGGATTCATTAATCTTACCAGAGATATTTGATTCCAATTCAATTAGGCATTTAGTTTTTATTACATTTTTGAATAGTCTCTGTTGCAGAGTTTTGGAAGTTTTTATTTTAAAAAACAAATTTGTGTAAGTCTAAATTCTCTCGTAAATTTTCTTTTGCTACAATATTCAGGTATCTCAAATGGAATTATTTCAGCATCAATTTAAATGTTAGTAATTTTTTCATAAAAATCAGCCTACTTTCAAAAGTTTCTAGAAGTAAAAAAAGGATTATGTAAATTGCCAGCTTAGGTTTGGTCTGCTAATTTTTGGTCTATTAGCGAACTTTGTGCAATATAATACAGTTAATATATTATATTATGATATAGCTTATGTAAAATTTTCATTTGCAGATTTAATACTTCAAAGATACCTTTATTTCTACACTCCTTAATTTTCTTAAAAATTTAGATTTGTTTTCCTAAATGAATTTAAATAATACTTTAAAGTGTATGACTGATTCTTTGAATATAATTCTTTACAGAGAAAATTGAATTTCAGCTGAAACCTTATTTTTATATCATGATATCAAATTAGACAGTAAAAAATGCTTTTTCATTCACAAGCATTCTTAACTTTTAAGTTAAGCAAATTTTTATTATATTTGTATATAAACATAACAAATTTGGAGAATACAATACGAGAAATGTACTTTTTTTAATGAAAGAAAAACGTACTGTTATGTTTTTTAGTTTAAAATTCCTGCACAAGTAAATGAATAAAAAATTTTGTTGCAAATTAAGTTTCTTTTTTCGTCAAAATATTTTTTCTTTCCGAATTGCATTTTACAATAGCAGTTTTCTAACATTTCCCCATTTTGATGAAAATAAGGAAATATTAGCTACAAATATTCTTAGCATAAAATTCAGGAATATTTTTATGAATACTTCATACTGAATTTGGTGCCAAAATTTACTCGAAATTCATGAAATATTTCTGACTAGAATGAAACTTCTCCTTTTTCGTGAAATACTTCTTTCTTGAATAAACTAACACCTTTTCCTATAAGATTTTGATAGATTTTCCAAATGCTTCGTAAGAAAGATAAGATAGAATTTTTTAAATGTTGTTCTATACGCAAATGAGAGATAGGGGTAGCACATTTAACAATTTATAACAATAAACTCTTAAAATTCCAAAGAAAAATTGAACATTATGCTTACTCAGCTTACTCACGCAAAGCGCATAAGAATCAATTTTCGTTATAAACCCGACGACAGTTGAACAGCATTGCTTACATTGTTGCATAATATTAAATTTTTCTGGTACTAATCAGAATGTGTTGAAGCTATTTCTCCATTACTCTTCGAATCGCGAATAGCATAAAACAAACCAATGCAAATCTGCATCACAAAATCCTATATGAGGAAATAGCATATTTAACATAAAAAGACCATAACAACAAAGTAAATGGCGGCACATATATTATATATAAGTTTGAATAGCAATGGGTGGTAGCCTCATGCTGAAAAACCAAATTAATCCAATGTCAACATTTTGCTGATGAAGCTTCACAGAAATAAATTTTGATTATAGCATACGGTATCGATCTGAGTGTCAGTGACCGACTATCATATTGTAAAGGAATTAAAGCTTAAGAATTTTACTCGAATGCATTAAAAACCTGGTTCTAGTGTTCAGTAATATATCACAGAGATATAACAAACTTTGACTTATCTTTACTATGAATAAAGTTTTTTAAATAATCTTCCAAGTTAATGAAAACATGTCTCTCCTATTACTTTACGTTCTTTTGTTTTTGTGATGTTATACCAACTATACTCAAAACTCTTCAAGAAATTGATACAGAGGAAACTGAGAATATAACACATTAAATCTGTATATCGAATTGTAAATGACGCATTAGCTTTATGTAAGTACAATATTGTATCAAGCGTATACTTTATAGTTATTTTTTTGCCAATATTTTATAGAGAAGGAAATTCGTATTTTCCTATCATTAATTTAAAAAAATTCAATAACTAATAAAGCATTATTTTTAAAAGGAAACAAAGTATGAGAAAATAACTACACACATACTATTTTTTTGCTAACTATTATACCCATTCGAAGTTTTTTGATGAATGTGGCGTACAAATTAGTTTCCTAGAGTTACATAAAACGGAACACGCACCCCCAAAAAGACTGTTATAACAACTAATAAAACAATGAAATTAAATCTTTTTATACTTAAAACTAAAAAGAGGTATGGACATAAAAATACTCGAAAGCAATCTCGTTTTCCTTAAACAAATTTTACATGTATCTACATAAATCTTTTTTCATGTTCATTGTTCTGAATGATATTGTAGCTTAAAGCAAACAAAATTCTTAATATAAATCGTTGAATGGCTCTCTAACTATTGAAATATTCTAACAGGCTTACCGAAATTTGAACTTTGGTAGAGATTCTTCACAATCAGTGGGAAAATATTCCTACGACAGCGGATTATGGTTAGGACCTGGTTCTGAACCTGCATTCACAGTGCCTGAGGCACCGTATTACAGACCTCCAACTGTAGAGCAAATTGCTTCAACACCCAGACCAATCACGGCAATAGTAAGTATATCTTAATATAATTAGAAAGTAATTGAATATACAATCAGAATATGTTAATCATGTTATAAGTAAATTTCCCAGACTTATTTCTCATGCCATTCTAGTTATCAATTAAGATCATTAAAAGAATAGGAGGGAGTACGATAGACTATATATGAATTCGAGAGTGCATAATAAAGTTTATTAAGGGAACCAGGGAAGGCGAGTAGCTTTAGAACATTATATCTAAGACTCAATGCTTTATGATATATATATTATTACAAATTATTAGAAGAGCTTAGGTTTTTGTGTGTCTAATAATGTTTTAATCATTCTATTGAACTATGAAAGTAGTTTTTTTGTGTTTTTTACCAGAAAATATTTCCCCCTCTTAGTTAATATGGAAATGATTTGCAATATATATTTACGTTTTGGTACAATTTTAAAGAAACACTTGCGAAATATGGATCCAAATTTCATATGCCTCTTTAAAGAGTACTTAGGCATACAATGACCATAAAATATTTTTTCTCTTTAATTAATACCTAAGTTTTAAGAAATATTTTTTGTATGATATGAAAGAGTATGATTTTGTATGATTAAAAAGAAAAAAAAATCCAAAATTTTGAAGTCCTATAATTTTTTCGAAACAAATATAGAGTAATATCATCAAAACATCAAAAATGTTGGTTCACTATATTTTCTGCATTGTTTTCAAATGGTAGCTATATATATATATATATATATATATATATATATATATATATATATATATATATATATATATACGGAAATTCGTATCCATTTTCAACTCAAAGGGAAAGATAAACTTTTTGACCAATTATTAGGTGTACAAAATTCCTAAGCCTTACGAATAATTTTTAAAACATATATTTCAGAAAAAGATAAAGTCTTAATTTTAGTATTTTATTTTCTCTCTCATGTCCCTTAATAATTTATACATTGTTGAAAATATAGTTAATAAGTAAATTAATTCTATGTTCCCTTCAATTATTGATTTCAATGCGAAAAAAACAACAACTTAGATATACTTTGTCACTAATTAACTTAATTACTGAATAAAATCCTGAACATTTCCATAAAATATAATTATATAGAAATTTAAATAACAAATTTAATTTATTTTGTATAAGAAAGGAATATTTAAACAATAAAAAAAAATACAAACTATGTTTGGAAAATATTTGTTTACCGTAAAGTAAGAGAAATGTATAAATTTGCTTAATAATTATTTGTCTATTAAGAAATGCATTAATTTCAACTGTATTTTACATCTGCGTCATTTAATATTCATGCTGAGACTTAAAATAATACATTGCTAGCCATTAAAATTGCAACACCAGGAAGAAGGAATGATCTGACGAACGTCAAAACCACATGAAAGGAAGAAGAGGCTAGGATATGCAAATGATTCGTAACTATTTCAGCGCATTTAGATGACATAGCAGAGAGAAACGACCTCTGAACCAGTGCATAAAAGAAAAGTTGTGTAGTGAATTTTCCATTCGGAAAGAGCTTTGTAAGGCCAGAGTTTTCTCAGAATATCGTGTTATGCCTCAAATAATAATTAGAAGAATTGCGAGAAAGTTTCGAAATTCGGAGGAGGCAGGATCGTTCGAGAGCTCCTATCGTGAGAGTGGATTATCGTTCTGTAATATCGCCTGTAGCATTGATCGAAATCCAACTACTGTCATGCGAATAGGGAATCAATGAGTTGCTGAAGATCATACTGAACGGCATGCAGGATCTCCCCGCCTACCCATGACTTTCCATTGTGAGGTCGGCCATGCAAAACCGTACAGCCACATCAGGGACCATTAGTCAGGAAATGGGCATATTTCTAGCACCCCCAGTTTCCCCTCGTGTGGTGCGATGACGTTTAAAACAACGTGGACTGTCAGAAAGGCGACCATTACTTCGGCTTCCCTTGACAATGCAACATAGAGAGAGACGACGATTCTGGTGCTCCAAACGACAAGGCTCGAAACAGGAATGGCACAATGTCGTCTTTTCAGACGAGTCTTGGTTCTGGGGATAATATTCTGATGGCCGTGTACATGTCTGAAGGTTCCAAGGAGACCGCTCGTTACCTGCTTGCATTCGATATCGGTATAGGGGCTCTTCATCTGGTGTGATGGTTTGGGGAGCTATTGGATACGCGACACGTACATATCTAGTTCGGATCGAAGGTAATTTGAACGCAGATCGTTACATATCTGACATATTAAGGTCCAGTGGTTGCGTCCTAACTTCGAGACCTGCCAAACGCCCACTTTCAACAAGATAATGCAAGACCACATGTTGCACGTCGTGTTTTGACCTTCCTCGATGCGTAAGGTATTCGATTGTTGCCCAGGCCTACATGGTCTCCAGATCTTTCACCCATTGAAAACATCTGGTCATGGGATGCAGAGAGACTGGTCCGCCACCCCTCTCCAGCTAAAACGGTAGATGAAGTGGGGCACAGACTTGAAGCAACATGAAATAAGTTGTCCGTTTCTGTTATCTGTTTTATATATGTTTAACTAATTGTGTTGTATAAGGATTTACATTGATAGTTGTTTCTTAAAAATCCACAAAATTAGATAAAACTCTTCTTTTGCTGTCTTTCAGTGTCTGAGAGAAAAAAAATTATAAAAATATAAATAACATTAGTTCTCAATCAAATCCAAGACCAAAAACGTGAGAAATACTTGTACAAATATGAGAAAAATATTATGTAAAAACATTAAAATTTGTGGAAGAAGGAAATTAAAAATATTGAAAAAATTTAAATTTTTAAATATTTATTTTCCTAAAATTGAAGTTTTTTCTTCTGAAATGTGCATTTTATATGTGTTAAAGTATGATACATAAAAGCTTTTTCTAATAAATACCTAAACAAAAAATTTTACTTACAGGGTACCGTGTCCCCTTAACTGACTACTCTTGTCAAAGAAAAATATATGTAATTTAAAAATTGATAAATACAGATATTTATTCTAAAAATACACTCATCGTCAAAAAAGAAAGTTGCACGTGGAAGAAAGCAAGATGCGTTGATGCATATTAAAGAACTGTTTTGCCTCGGTTAGATATGCGAATATTTAAAATGCCAGCGGCATCGATGCCAATGATGTCCGCAAACACGTGACTTTCCAATCCAATAAGGATCCTTTAAAAGGTTCTCCTAAAGTTCGTAATTTTGATGCTAACTAACCAATTAATTTATCACTTTGAAATTTAGATTGCCTTTGAGAAGAAAAGTAAGGCCATTTGAACAGTTGGACGCCTATGAGAAGGGTCACATCGTAGGATTTCTTGAAGAAAGATGTTCATTCCGTCGGATTGCGGATTTCATGCAGTTGACAGAATTGAGTATCGCTTACGACAAGGAAATTTACGCTTATGACAATCACACTCACTGACTTCAAATAGAGAATATCGAAGAATTGTTCAGAAAGCGTGAAATACACCAAAACTGCCACGACTCCGGATTTATGCGAAAAGTGATACCTTCTCTGCATTATCTTGTAAGTGTTAGTATTATTTGCAGATAGCTACATTATTCTGGATTGCTTGCAAAGAGACTATTTCGGAGATTTCTCCTGACGATACATCAACATCGCCAGAGACTGCAATGGTGCCTCGAAAGACAAGCATGAAGCCATGCGAAATATCAGCGTGTCATCTTTTGTGGTGAATCTTGCTTTTGATTTGGTAGAGAGGATAACCGCACCCATGTGTGGAGGCAACACGTTCAGCGTCTCAATGGGCAATTTGTTGTCACCCATCACACATCCAAACAGAAGGGTGTAAGGGTATGGGGTGCGACTTTGTACGATGCCCGATCACTGTTGCTCTTCATTAAAGCCACTTTGATGGCCCACAGGTACGTTAATGAGATCTTTTGACCGGTGGTCACTACATTTTTGTGAACGCGCAACCCAATCCTCTATTTCAACTAGGTAACTCTCACGTTAATGTTGCTGACATCTCTATTGCTTGCCTGGCAGCCATAAATACTATGACATGGCTTGCAGCATAGCCAGAGCTGTCTACCATAGAAAATTTATGGGATGCTGTAGGTCGTTCTGTAATTTATTTGACCTATATTCCACAGTTCAATCTGCTTGGAATGAGTTGAATCAAGGCGCCATTGAGAGCGTTTACGACTTCTTGCCACGAAGTGTGGCAGGATGAGGTTAAATAATGGCAGCCCAACATCCTATTGAGAGTTATAATGATTTTGTATTTTAACCAATAAATTTTGTCTGTCATAGATGCTCAGTTTTTAATAATTTCTTTTTGTTGGTGAATAATAACTTACTTTCAAACATCATTCAATCTGAAAATTCCTTCCAGGTGCAACTTTTTTTGACGATTATTGCAAATTTATTATAAAAAGCATAGAAAAAAATAAAATAAAAAAGATAACTGTATAAGATTTCTATTTACAGATACTTTTATAGAGCATACCGAGACAAATTTAATCAATTTCAGATGAATGATTGCTGAAGTAATTGCAGGCTGCATGTAGATTGTATACAGTAAATTACATTAAAATCAATTCTTTATTAAGGAAGAATGAGAATGATTTAAGGAGATAGTTATAACAAAATATGTTCTCGAAATGCAGTAAAGTTTAATTTTTTAATAATTTACAAATGAATGCAAGTAGTTATTTAAAGGTGTTTTTTAAGAATTATTTCAAGAAAATAATTAAATACTTATCGAATTTATGGAAAGAGATAACTTATAATGTTTAACATACGCAAATTAGTTATAAAATCGGAACCACCAATAAATAGTTTCATTTTCATTTTAAAAACTATATTTGCTGTGAGAAATCATTAAAATTATTCTGACAATTCTAAAATTATTTCTGATGAAAAAGTAAATAGAATGATTATAGAGGTTTAGTTTGCGAATTTACAGGGACGATTAATTTTAGTTTTTAAGAATTATTTTACCATTTTGATGAACCATTAGGACACTAATGGTTCATCAGGTTTTAAGAAATATATTAAGACAAACGAAATGATAATAATTAGATATTTTATTTGTTTTTATTACATGTAAGTTACATTTGTTGCAGCGCACACGTTTGAAAACAAACTGGAATCTTGATGAGCGAGCATTAAGCACAATACCGGATGATTTGCTGAATAGACATTATGGATCAAGAGATCAAAGTTTTCATTAAGATTTAAAGGTTGGTTATGAGTCAAAACTCTAATTGGGCATATTTCTTCATCACATTTCCTGTTCACAATTTATCATTTTATGGAATTTGATTGATTTTTACTAAAATTACTTGTAATGGTGTATCCGAAGAAATAAAAGGTGACTAAATAGTCTGGAAATCTTAAAAATGTTTTGTTAATTTTTTTCTTCATGTTTCATTTTTTTAAAATTCTTCTACAGCCATATTTGACATTTTCTTACTTTGATTACATCAAGCTATTAATTCACACATAATTTACTCATACACCTATTTAATATATGTAAATTTGAAAAAAATCCAGACATGACTGTTGATTAAAAAATGCTACTTAAAATTAAAATAAAATCAGTTGGCATCATAAATAAAGCACAATTTTAGAAATAATATACAAAAACCAAATGCATTTATTTAAAATAAGTCAAGGAATCATAGAATATCATAAGTCGCAATAGCTTACATGCATGATAGTTTCGTAGAAACTACTGACATATTTTTTTTTATTGAACAGCAAACAACATCCCTATGTACCACTAAGTATCACACAGGGCTTACAGAAGTAAGTATAAACAGTATATTACAGTAAATAAAAACAACAAAAAAATGTGACTAAACAATGTACAAACAAAAATTAAGAAGATTATAAATATTTTCAATATATTTGATAAAAAAAAAACAAAATAACTTTTACTAGACATTAAATTACTAAGATTTGGAGGCCTGTTAACGTTTAATTTTTTTTAAGCTAATTTAAGAATATTTCTCTGTGAGACAAATTTTGAACATAGAAATAGAATGTGCTCAATGCCCTCATCCCCTCCTGCACTGCAGTTGCAAATTGTATTCGAACTTAAATTGAATCTTTTCAGATATTTTTTGAAGTTACCGTGACCTGTAAGAAATTGCGTAATTTTAAAGCTAGTGAAGAAGTGACGGTAACACATTCTTATATTGACGTCTGGAAAAAATCTTTTCGTGATGCTTGCTGTATTTGATTTAATATATATTTCGTTCTAAGATTTCAGGACACTTTCCATCATTTTTTACTACTGACATATTGAGAATATATTTGTACATATCAATAACTCCCGAGACTAACATTGAAAACAACATTTTTTTTGCAAATTTTTTTTTTATTCATCAACATAACACCTTTTGTTAATCACCTTTTAGGGTGATACAATCGTTCCAACGCTTTTCCAAATCTTTTGTCATTTGGGAAGAGCGTCGTCCAAATTTTTTTTTTCTTTTCTTTTTTTTCGCAAGAAATCTTTTTTGTTGCGAGTAAATAGCGATAAACAGCTTTCTGAATCATCGACTCGTTGCTGTTTTTGTTCCATCGAAAGCAATCGCGGCACTCACTTGGAAAAAACCTTTTTCATGCTCAATTTTTCATGAAGGATAGTAAATACACTTCCATATGATATCTGTGTCATCTCAGCAATCTCACGGAGCTTCACTTTACGATCTTTCATTATAATTTTTGTCACTTCACTCACATTTTCCAGTGTAACGGCTTCCACAGGTCTACCCGAGCGTTCCGCGTCATTTGTGTCGGTACGACCACGTTTGAACTCGGCAAACCACCGACAAATCGTTGCTTTTGATGGACAAGAGTCCGGGTAACATTTTTCAATCCATTGTTTCGCTTGCACGGTGTTTTTACCCATTAAAAAACAATGTTTTATCAGAACACGAAACTCGGTTTTTTCCATTGTTTAAACAAACTACAAAACGACTTTACTCCAACCTCGATAACTCAGCTGTTTCTGGTCTGATAGACTTAAAATTTTGACACGTTTCAAGCAAAGGTTAGTACTCTAGAAAGATCTGGTTACTGGTTTACTATGAGCGCCATCTCTGGGTTAGTCTCGTGAGTTTTTGATTGATGTGTTATTCGTACATATATTCGAATATATTTGTACATGAGAATATATTTGTACATTAACTTACTTGCATACCTTGAAAATTTCAACTAATCTGAGTAACGTTCTCAAAATTTTATCTTAATTCTTAGAATTCTTTTCTATTGATGTAAGAAAGAAATATGACTCTTTAATAGCTTTCGAAACTTTCCTCTTTTATATAGCCGTAGATTTATAATAAAAAGAGCAGAATATTAGTACGACATGAAATAAAATAAGACATATTTGAATTATTTATTCGTATATATTATTGTTTACAAGAAATTTCCTACTAAAAATATTTAAAAAATAAAACTGCGAAATAAATTTAAAAAAAATCTTAAAAAAACGAATGATGTGCTTTAGATAAACGATGAGATAGAGTTTTACAAATATTATATACCTTTGTGCCTATTAGTTTCTCAAAGGATTTAGTAATACAGTGTTTAAAGCATTGAAATGAGTTCATTTTGTTGTAATTTCTTTCGAAAATTAATGTCGAATGAATATTATTAAAAATACAAGCTTTGAAAATAAAAAAGGAAGGGTTTTTATTCTTATGAAAATTATTCAGTTCTTATAATGGATTTTTTTTTATTTTTTCCCTATCCTCATGACACATACACACGCACAAAAATAAAATAAATCGAAATGTTTTTTGAAAAATAGTATGAAAATAGTTGTGACAGTTAATATTTGTCAAAGCTATTGGCAAGTCGCAAGTATTAATTACACAATACAGAATAATATTTTGAAATAAAATGTTTTTTCATGGATAGAAGTTCACAGGAATAAATCTGTGGATGATATTTTCTTTACGTCCTACATAAATAATAAATAATTAAATATATTTTGATGAAATAGTTTTCAACTCTAAGAGTTGTTTCATTCATTAATGTAATTTAATACTTCAAACTCTTTTTACTCTCGCATTTTGCTTCTCTAATATACAAAAGTGATAGATTAATGGAAGATACGATTATAAAACTCCTTGATATGCTGCTTAGCACTATAATCACTAATTAATGGTTTATAATGAGATAATAGTAAATAAGTCAAAAAGTAGTAAAAACGAATCCTACTAAGGAAATATCTAATCTTTAACGGCTGAATTCAGATATAAATACATTTTAACTGATTTTTTTTGCATATTTTGCCTTCTAATGTTTTAGTGAAACAATATTAGTCATTAAAATGGGAGACATTTTTTTTACATAATTTTCTTGGTGTTCTTAACTAGGTATATTGATAACTTCTGACTATACTTTTACAGTGGATTCTAAAGTGGAATGTAGTGAAGAGTAGATTAAATTATAAGCAAAGTAGTAAGAATGAATGAAAGATTTAGTATTGGATTTAAGTACATTTATGAATTAAGTTGAGAATTAATAAATTTAAATGCAAACAACTTATTTAATGAAACAAAATATCAAAAATATAAGTTCATATTCCATGTAACAATGGGAAGTATTTTTTTCTTACACTCATTGCAAGCAAACCTTGCATTTTTATGGCGGTAAACTCTTTGTCCTGTTTGAAGGACGGTTGAGACTCATTTCTTTTTGTCTAATTCTCAGAAGAGCAATTGCAAACTCTCGGTGACTAAGCATTTTTTCATGAGTTGCTGAATGTAAAACCCGATTGGCAGTCCCTGCCGTATAAAATGCATTAACAAATTACTCACATTATAATTAAATAAAAAATTAAACAATAATAATAAATTAAACAATAAAATAAATAATAATTCGTAATGTATTAAATAAATTACACCACAATAAAAAATAATTATTTGTAATGTATTAAATTAATTCCACCATTTCTTATTGTGAAAAGTTGGACGGTAGCTGCCTAACATTCTAACTAGCAGGTCAACGATACCCATTCCAGCATTACATTTATGGATTAAATTAATTTGTTGTATATCCCCTTTCTTATAATATTTCCGTGAATATCTTTTAGCCGACTGTATTTGGAGATGAGTGCAGCAATTTAAAAAAACCGTCATCATAGAATTGCCCTTCCAGTGGCATAAAAATACCGATTCGTCACTGTGGTAATTAAACGAACCTCTTATTACTACTTTCCTCTTCTTTGAGGACATCAATAAATATTTTTGAATACGATGTTCTCGAATAGTTCCAATAGCTTTGATATTTCTGTTTGAAAAAAACATAAGTAGTAAAAAAGTAAACAAAAATATTTCTTCAAGAAGAGGGTTTGCAACAATTATCAGAAGATTGTTTACAATCCTAAAACCAAGAAAGAATATTTCCTATGACTGCTTTCATGTATAAATTTCCATTTTATATGGATGACCATTTTTAACGCAAATCATCCAGATAATGAATCCAAATCGAAAATGGGCTTTTCTCAAATAAATATTTTAGAGGAATGGTGGCCGTAATACTGAGCCATTGGTTCGTCATTGCTAAGCTGGCTGTGTGATAATGCAAACTGAATTACTTTTCACAAGTTATCATAAATTGGTTAAATATTACTCAAATTTTTATCCAGGTTTCAATAAAGCATTATCCAGGAAATAAAAATTTATTTTTATGTTTGTGAATTTTTTGTCTTCGCTTAAATGTAGAAGTAGTAGGAACAGCTATGTCTTCAGAAGTGCTCCTGTAATTATTTTCGGTAAACACCTGATGATATCCACTTAATAAAAGTAACATAAAAAATTGAGCTACACCTTTCAACTTATTTTTTTTTTATCTTAGTCCCTTTTTGAGAAGCATAAATTGATGTCATTTCGACCAGATTCTTTATGTAATTCACAAAAAGGAATCTAAAAAAATATAAATAGATTCGTCTTCCATTATTTCAGGAAATATATCAGAAATTTGTTCTTTTGGTTCACTTTTGATGGGCTTAATAAACATAGTCCTCTTTTTCTACTTAGTTGTAAATGACTTCACTTTTTTAACTTTAGAAAAAAAAGGAAAAAAAAACCTTATTCATTTATTTTTTTGTTAATTCGAAACTCACCCTGAACACTGATCTCCCAAATTATTTTTGGCGTATTGACATTTCATTTGTTAAAATGCCAATGTACCCACAACCTTCAACGAGAACAACAGGACTGAGGATGTTATCAATGTTATCCTCTTTTGAAATGAGATTACTTTCAACCGAAAGAAGCTAACAAATTTCAAGTTCATTTTAGAAAAATCCGATTCTTCTTTGAGAATCATTAAATAAACAACATCAGACTCCAGAATGTGAAATTTATCTCCATGTTATGTCACTTCATTGAAAAATCACATTCATTATCTTTCAAAACAAAACCTGAAAAGCAAACGCTCTATACTTCTAATAAAATTGGGCTGTACTTTGACAAAATTAAGGGGTTCTCTTTCCTTCCTGAAAAAAGGAGATTCCCCTTTCAAAAATTTATAGACTTTCCCTTTCTTTCCCTTTTAGAGGGGATTCTCCTCTTAATTATTGAATTTACCATTTCTTCCTAAAAAGGGGGGTGGGGAGTTCCATTTTCTATCTTTTTTCAAGAAATATCTCAGTGCAGAAAATTGTATCATCGGATTATAGCGACCACAGACAAATATTCCCAATAGAAAATGTGAATGTTTAACAATTTATCCCAAGAGCATTTCAGATCAATACAATAAATTTGATCACCATTTTAATAATGAGAGCTATTTTAAGTATGCAAACCGATTTTAAGAAGCATTGGATGCTTTTTCAGATTTATATGTTTTATTAGCTGTGCTTTGTAAAAAATGATGAAAATAGTCATTTTTATATTTTCTAAATATTTCCCCATTGTTGATTGAAATGTAACATCTATTTCAAAATATTAGCTAATTTCTTACCCGTATTAGCTAATTTCTTACCCGTATTTGCTAATTTTTTTCAAGATTATAATGATCAAATATTATTTTTAAATAAATATTTAATTTAATGCTTACAATTGGGAACATTTTTTTATTTCCAGTGGCAGATTATAAAAAGTTACAACAAAAAAAAAATTACAAGGGAACAAAACACAAAATAGGAACAAGAAATGCTGCAACAAAGTTCATTAATCCAACATGTCTCTAGCCTCCCAGTAACTTTCTGAAAGAAAAGACTTTCGAAGCACAGGGCAGTGGAGCAGATGAGCGGAGTCCATATCCTTATCAGAGTTCCACAGGGAGCAAGATGATGAAGTAATAATTTTGAATCTAAAAAAATGTTTCCGTAAGCAATCATGTCCGGTGGCTAGGCGGAATTCCCCATCCACTCTATGTCTTAGGCCATTACTCAAATTGGAGACAGCATTCTTCCAAGCCTTGTGAGATGGACGATAAGAAAGGATCCTCCTGAGCATGGGCTGTGATAGATTTTTAAAAATTTTTTTAATTGTACTGAGAGGCAAAGGACTAGAAATATTCTGCTTAAGCAGAGTATCCCTCATAGCCAGATAGTCCACTGTTTCGTTACCTGGAATCCCACAGTGGGCAGGAACCCAAGGGAAGACAACAGTTTTCTCAAAAGAAGTCAAGTGCTCGAGGTGACGACGACAGTCCAAAATGTCATGCGTTAAAGTATGTTCATCAGATACGATGACTAGCAACGCAGTCTTTGAATCGCAGAGGACAACAGCTCTTGTGAACTTATCCAGGTCGCAGTGTAATTGGGATAGGGCTGTGCGATACGCAGCGATTTCTCCGTCAAATGCAGTACCTCTCCCGAAAGGGATGAAGAAAGAAAACATTTTGGAAAAAATTCTGGCACTTGCGTTCGGGCTAAAGTCCAAGAGAGACCCATCTGTGAAAATCCGAAGACACTCGGGTTCGGGGTAGTAGGTGTGCAATACTTCAAGAGCAAAAGCTCTTAAAATAGAATAATCTGCGCAGCATTTAGTAACCCTTTTGACACAGGTGAAGATTAATCCGGGTGACTGTCAATTTTATTGAGATTTGCGGTGGAACGATGAGTTACGGTTCAAGAATTAAACCAAGTGAAGTTTTCAACTGAATGACTCCTACAGGAAGCCCATATGGGTCTTTAGAATTCTGGTCAAGTCCCGACAAACCTCGTTCCTAAGTGAAAAACATCCAGGTACTCTAATGATCTTTACCGAGAGAATAATGGCATTCTCTTGAATCACAGTTATAAGTGGCCAATCATCAGTCAACAAAAGCATGGCATCTGTTGTGGTTGTCTTTACAGCCCCAGTAACAATACGTAGGGCCTGAATTTGAACCCTTTCCAGGGGTTTGAGTACATTTTTCCCGGCCACAACAAGTGGTTCACAGCAATAAGTCAAAAGGGGGCGAATAAAGGCGTGATAGGTTTTAAGTAGGGTTGCTCTAGTACAACCCCACCTTGACCCGGAGAAATGTTTTAAGGCCCTTACCCTCTTCATGGCACGATTGGTAATTTCCTCCACATGGGACTTCCATGGTAGTTTGCTATCCAACGTCACTCTAGGTATTCAAAATTATCACAAGTGGGGATTTGAGTGCCTTATACTCAAGTTGAAGATCCAAAGATTGATGCATAAGTGAAAATGTCAGGCAATATAATTTATTTAAGATTACGTTCATATTATTAGTATCACCAATCCCCCAGAACATTCAAAGCAGCAGGCAGTTTCGTCTATAAATGTTCCTGCGTTTACTTTTTTAGAAACTGTACAGAAAACCAGATAATCGACGTATAAGAAGCATTTGACACCATGAGTTTCCCATATTTTCTGAATCAAATCATTAATATATATGTTAAAAAGGGAACAACTACTAACGGCTCCCTGTGGGAGACCGTTTTTAGGATCTTGGATTTCGAAATTGCATTGTCGTACCTTACTCTACAAGAGCGTTGGTAGAGAAGCTTCGAATCCAGTTAGAAATATTTGCCCTAATACCTAGATTTGTAATCTTAAATAGGAGGCTCTCACGCCATACATTGTCATAAGCAGATTTGAGGTCAATATAAACTGCCTACAAGACCTGTCTGCCATAAAAAGCGTCCTTTACAAACTGGCTCAAGAGGGTTACATGATAATTGGTAGATCTAAAAGTTCTGAGCCCCGCCTGCTCCTCAGCTAGTAGATGTTTAATTTCTAGGTAATAGTTGAGCATTCTTACAAATATTTTCTCTATAGCCTTTCCTACAACACTAGTTAGCGATATTGGTCTATAATTATTGAGATGATTAGGATCTTTGTCCTTCTTATGTATAAGTATATTAATAGAGGTTCTCCAGTCTGTGCAGGTACAATACCAGTGCTCCAAATTCAAATGAAAAATATCCAGATGGTTTCAAAAGCCCAAGGGCCTAGATGAATGAAAATGGATACCATCTCCACCAGGAGATTTATCCATTGAGAGACTTCTTAAAGCATTAGTCGATTCACCCCCAGCTGTAGGTGCCTCAAAAACTGATTTTGAATTAGACTCAAATTTTGATTGCAGGAGTAAATTTTTCTGCTTGATTCCGGCCGAATTAATTTGAGTCGGTGCTTTTGTGAGGAGCTCCACAGAAATGCTGTGCAAAAGCCCTTGCGATTGCGGAGTCGAAAGGGCTTGGGAACCTTCGCCTGTAAAAGTTCAAATTTATAAATTCTGTCATATATATATATATATATATATATATATATATATATATATATATATACAAACACACAGACGAATCTATATAAAACGAAATTCTACATATCGAACAAGTATCTCTAGCAAGTTTTAAAATGTGAATGAAAATTTAATTGGGGTTGATTACCCCATCGATCGGGACATAATTGATGACTGCATCAAGATGAACCCAAAGGCGATAACGACAACAAAGATGAATTATTTGAAACACTATTAAGAAAAACAAGTAAGACTAGCATTTAAAGTGTTTTGTCCGAATTGTCTTAAAATTTATTTAGAATGTTCTCTAAGGAGGTTTTACTTGTACATCTCAGAATAAAAGTTAACATTACTTTGAAACGGCTTTAACAAATGATTATGTTCAGAATGCCGTTAGGGACTACTTTTTCCTAAAGTAAGAAACTATTTTGTCTCGTGTTTTCTGTACTAATATTGCATTTACAGTATATTGCTAATAAATTTATTTATTCCATATATTTTCAAATTATATTATTTGATAGTTGAATATTTTTTAGTCTTCACTATCCCAAGAAAATAATCTATTCATAATTCTTTTTACCTAGAAGTTTATAAATAATTTACAATGTACATTTTTTATATCGAATTATTTTCCAGGAACCTTTAAGTTTGATATATAATATACATATAATTCAAATAAGCTAATTAGTTAGGAATTGAGTGTTGGAAAGTACTTTGAAATTTATACTTATCGAGGATTATGGAGATTTTAATTGTGTGCAAAAATTAAGGACGAATTCGAAAAATTAACTTACGAAGAGACATAGCGGACTGAAAGACCAATCAGGAGATTGAATAAGGTGAGTTACGGTAGCACATACGCAAATGTGCGGCTAGACGTAATGCGTGAGTATTGGAGCTGTATAAAGCACGCCGGAAATGAAAGCCCAGCATTTCTGGGAAAGCGATTGAATGCTCAGCATTTGTGGGATTGCTCACAGCTTTGTTTCCCGACTTAGGAGAGAATTTCAAACTACAGGAACAGCTGTCCGACGGTTCAGCATGAGGTCATCTACGAGCAACCCCGCCAGTGGATGACTAGTACAAAGCTCTACAGGCCTGAAGGAACAGACTGCACACAGCGGGAGAAATCGCTTTATAGATGACATATGTGAATAGACGACCGATATTACGTTTTACTGTGGCCAGGAGGCTGCATAGTAGTGGTCTGTTTGCACGACGACCGGTACGGCGCATACTTTTAACGCCTTCTCATCGGAGGAGGTATTTTCTGTATTGCCTAGAACACCTAAATTGGACAGTTAATCAATGGAGTCGAGTATTCTTTACAGAGGAGATCAGGTGTATTCTGATTTTGCTGGTGTAGAGCTTCTGGATGAGTACACATCTGGAGAGGGCAAGGAACTTGCAATAACCCCTCCAATATGATCGAAAAAGACCGGTTTGGAGGACGCGTTGTTCTCGTTTGGGGGGGCATCATGCTTGGTTGCCATACCAACCTTCACGTCTTCGAAGAAGATTCAGACTCTGGGGTCCACTATTGTAAACAGATTCTCCTTTCGTTTGTACAAGTTTTTAGAGGCGCTATGGGTTCGCAGTGCCTTTTCATGGACGACAATGCTTCAGCTCATCACACAGTAGCTATTGAGGAGCCGTTGAAAGGAGAGGATATTGAACACATGGATTGGCCTACAAGGTCTGCGGATCTAAATCCCATCCGGCATGTATGGGACTTTCTAGGGAATGGGCATGTAAGGGAGAATGGGCTGCAATGCCTCACCAACTGATTGATAATATCATACTCAGCATGGCCTCAGGATGTGAAACCTGCATAGATGTCAGCGGAAATCACATCCTCTACTAAAGATTGGATGTATCTCGCAGGACACCTGTCACATGGATGCTTCGTTCTTCAATCCTCTTGCGCTTCATACTACATTTTCTATAAAGTTCCTTTTTATCCCTTTGATTCCTTTTTTGGTAAATTTTCCTTACATTACTCACGATCTTACGTTTTGGGGATCTTATGGTATTATTTGTATTGTTTTGGAAAGCTTTTGCACAACGTTATATTGAAAAAAAAAACCCAACTCGTCCTTAATTTTTGCTCACCAGTATGTATATATATTTACTAACTAGTTACCAACACTTTTTTTTTTGACTTTCTGTGAATAATGATGCTTTGTTTTTCGTGTATTTAATATTTAATTTTAAGGACTTCGTCTGATGAAAACTAACTGATTTAATAGTCTTGATAAGAATTTAATTTCTTTGAATTCTTTTATATATATCTTGTTTGCATTACCTATATTAATGTTTAAATTTTTTAAGTCTTTTGGATGGTAACTACATTCTTTTATTTTTACTTATTAAACCCTTTTGTACTACTCCCAAAGGTTACCTTATGAATCAAAAATCAAAACTTATACATATGTATATATCCTCTTAATCTCATAAATATTATAATCAATTTCATTATCCTCAGATTTAAATAAGTATCTATATATTCAGATTCAAGAATATTATTATAAATTTACAATAATTTTTAATAAGCAAGATAAGTAATCTTTGGGTTTTTTTATTTTTAGTTTTTTAAAAAAATATCGGATCATCTAACTAAACATTGTAAAATTTTTATAATCAATATATTAATATTCATAAAGTTACAAAAAATATTAGTCAGACTCTTACTCCTCTTGGTATTCTCTTTATTTGGTTACATATTTTATTATTAAAAGTAATATAATTTTCTTCTAAGGCTAATTTAAATAATTAATATTTTCATTTGAAATAACATTAAAATTAAATTTTATATAAATATGTTTTTAGAGCTTTAATAAGATTATGAATATTTATTCATAATATGTAGTATAAATAACTTTATTTTTAGCATAATTAACTATGTCTATACTATTTTTAATAATAGCAGTTTTACTGAAATTATCTGTAATATTTTGCAAATTTTTTTGTAAAATCTTTCAAGGTAAAATTATATTAGTTTTTGGTCCATTAGCAACAGTTCTAAATTTTATAGGAGTTTTGTGAAATTTTTGGGCTAAAAATATGAGGTAATTTAACTTCATTTATATTAAAAACCTATTTTCCTAAAATTTCAAATTCACTATTGCTAACAACATTAAACGAATTATTATTATCTACAGGTTTATTACTTAAATTGATATAGAATTTTTCCTATACAGAATTGCATGATAATTTGGTACTTTGTCTACATGTTTAATAACAAAAATAACTTCGAGATTTTAAATAACTACCTTTATTTATAATTTTAAAATAAATAATATAGTTATTATTCAACTCTAATTTATTATGAATTAGTTTTTAAATATATTTATACTTACGATCTTAATTTCATTAAATGTTTCATTTGGAAGACTATAGTTAATCGCTAATTTAGAGATAAAACTATCTACTTCTATATATACTTTTTTCTCCACAAAATAACTATTGTTAGAAATGTTATGGTTGTACCCTTTATGTTAGAGATGTTATATTTTATTGTTAAATATGTTATGGTTGTTACCTTTATATATTATAACTCGGAATTTTTTTGTCCTCAATTAACTCTAAATTACTTACAATAACGTGTATGTTACTCTTTGAATTCGTTATACATTGATATACTATTACCTTTTAAGTGAAAGTTATTGTAATGAATAATTAGAATACGACCCATTTCTAATTATACTTGATTTCTTAAATTAAGATTTGTAATGGCTTATTATTAATAATTACTAAGAATTTTATTAAAATTTATGTTATCAAAGGATTTATTCATATAACCTTTCAAATCATTATAATTATAATTTTTGAAGTTTTTGGAAAAAATATAGTTAGACATTTCATTGATTAAATAAATGCCAATACTACCTAATTTATTATCATGAAAAAGATAATCTCTGACAATACAAATTTCTCTTTTTTTTTTAATGCAAAATGAAAAAAAACCTACTTTATACTTTAAATATTTAAATCGTTCTCAAATATATGAGATTCATGCCGTGATTTTTTTCCTTAAAATCAACTTTATTCAAACATTATTTTTTACCTTTTGTTCCCCTAATCTTTCTATTATTAATACTATTAGTTTCTATGTGAAACACACGCTCGCACACGAATATATGTCATACTTACAAAAATGCAAGCAGCTGCTGTGAACATGTAAGAGAAATTTAATTCACAAATACCAATTCACGATATCGTAAAAGCTCGAAAGCATTTTCGTTAGAAAAACAGTTCCTAAAGAATTAAAAGAAGCGCCAATGAAGTCTTAACTGCTTAAATCGCAAGCAAGTCTCAGGCGAAGCGTTAAGTCGTGAAAAAATAGCTAAAAAAAGCAGCTAAGCTGGAGTAAACATCAGCAGAAGAACGAATTTAAAATGATTTCTCGTCTTGAATAAATCCATCAAACCTCCTTACCGTATTTTGACAATCCGATTTCACATTCGCGCTATTTTTCCTTCTTTTTTTCACACTTTCAGTTACACATTAACTTTTCCTCCCAGTCTAGAATTGGATTACGCGGCAGTCCCTGAAAATATGGAAGCTCTTTCAGGCTTGACTATTGAAGATTTGTCGGAAGGCATTTTATATGGAGTGAATAATTCTTTTCTGACTTGTAAATGTGGAAGATAAATACAGATTAAAAACATTTTCAAAAAGGAAAATCCTGTTTGGTGAAAAATACATGGGAAACTAAGGTTAAAATGTAATTTGATATAAAATTAGTTTTGATTATTCCACTTATCTTATGCAAGAATTTTGACACGTATCAAAATAATCTAAATTTTTGCACGGATGCTGTTAGATTTAATTTTCTATAGATTGCTAGTAAGCGATTGACGCATACACTCATAAATATATGTGTGTGTGTATGTGTATGTGCGTGTATGTGTATGTGCGTGTATGTGTGTGTGTATGTATGTGCGTGTATGTGTATGTGTGTGTATGTGTATGTGTGTGTATGTGCGTGTATGTGCGTGTGTGTTTGTGTATGATTTAAAAATGATTTTAAAGATGTGTGTCAACATTTGATTAAATTTTGTATACTTGATGAAATGTATATTAAATAATATATGCACATTCAACAATATATAGTAATTACCGAGACTAAAAGGAAGAATTTTAATTTTTTTTAGGATTATTTATCAATCTAAACCCCTTTTTAAAATCGCTGCAAGTCACAGATTGTTTCATATTTCCTGTTGAATAAACATAAGATAGTGGTTGTCGAAAAGTAACATTTTGAATTAATACATTTTGTATTAATATCAGGATCTAGTAAAATTTAAGTACTCTGTGATTTTTAATATCATTGATTTAATTAAATGAATGATAAATTTTCAAAACTATTGTAACGAAAAGTTGTTTTAAAACCTTACATTCAATTTTCCTTTAATACCCAAATTACATTAAGTTATATATTTTACTTAATTTTAAGTTTAATAATATTATTTGACAAGCAACAAGCATTTAATTTCTGACTTAACAACCATTGAGAAAAATTCTTTATTCATGCAAAAAGTAAATTATCTCTCATGTGGAATCTTGCTCTTTTGATTAGGTTATGTTTTTATAAATAAACTTTTTTAATGAAAATGCAAAAATAAACATTCTCTCTTAATTGTATTATGGAATCAGAAGTTTCATTATTACTCTACCTCTAGGTTTTTTCTGTCTTTTACACAGAAAACTTTCTTTTGCATTCTCTTTAGCCTACAGGAACATTATACTTTAAACTTGTACACAAGAATTTCCTAGTTCTCATTATTAAAAAATTCTTTTCCTAGTGAAAGAAAGAAAACAAGAAGAATGTATAAAACAAAAAAGCGTATTTCCTAAATTACTATTGCTAAAGCCATGTTGGAACCATGGGGATTCAAATGTGAAACAGCAAAACTGTCTTTTCTTTTTTTCTCTCTTAGAGACGATGTTTTTAATTAAATTTGCTATAGAATCTCTTACTGTTAAAAAAAAAGACTTGGTTTTTTAAACTGTAGAACAAACTAATCTTTTCTTAAGAAAAGCTTCATTAAATGAAGTTTTAAACTCAATAACGAATATTTTACATTCACAGAGTAATAAATCTTAATGCGAAATAACAATTATTTTGTACTTATCTTCGTATTGATTTTATTTGTACGTATCTTTATGGTTACTATTCATTGTACTGATGTGAAAGTCATTTGATGTTTTTTAAAGACTAGATAATAAAAATTAAAATTTTTAAGCAAATAAAAGAAAGCGTTTCTCAAAAGTTATAAATATGACAATTTTATGCACAGTTTTAAGAGATTCTTGCAAACTTTATAGTATTTTTTAATTAAAAAAAGAATGAGATAATATTAATTTTACACAATTATATAAAAATCCGAAAAATATATCTTTTTAAAGAATAGTTGAAAATTATTCAACAATATTTAACTTTGTGTTTGTGAAACTATTTAAAAATAGTCTTAAACAACATGAGATTTTAAGTAGAAGTAAATGAAAAAGATTTATCAACACTTTGAATTCCCTCTTTTGTTTCCAATTTCTTCAATTTATACCATGAAAATAATATTTTATGCATTCCCTTTTCGCACAAAGAAATTCAATGCTATTTTGTGGCATTGGGAAAGGTTTCTAACCCCGTAAAACTTTCCAACTGAAAAATCAACGTTTTCTAAAGAATTGGTGTTTGTAACACAAGAGATGGATCATTTACAATTCAAACATCGTCGCTGTATTGAAAAGGCTTTGACTGTCCCTTTCACACCGAGTTAGGACTTCAATTGAATCTTGTTTTCCCGATTTTAAGAAAATTACCTTTCTCACTCAAATGCTAATGTAAAGTTCTTCAATTTGATGTTATCTCTCCTCTTTCATGTACTCTTTAGTTGATGAGAACCATTTTACCATATTTTTTTGTCCTCTTTCATTCAATTTTCACAAAAGAATCGTCTTTGAATGTAAAATTCGGAAGTAAGGGAAATGTTAATATTGGTATGTATGGATTAATTGTTGCAATATTAAAGAAGATCCGTAACTCCACATATATTTGTAAATTGAAATTTATTAAAAAGGGAGTATATATTGCCATTCTTAATTCTTTTCAAGCTGGTCGAGAAGAAAATGTTATATACGTATCAAATAAAGTTTTGGAAGAAAAATCTTTCATATGTATTAAGAATCTTTTGCGTAATACTTGAAATATTTATTAGCTTGCCGTCACTTAATCTTGTCAAGATTAATTTTCGAACGGAAGAGATTAAATTGCTTCTAAAAATACTTATGAATCTCATAAAAGCTCTGCAATACATCTTCTAATTGATCGACTGATATTCTAAGATAAATGTATTCCCTTAGAAAATCAAAGAATTTGAAGGGGATAGGGCTAGGAATGGGTTACTAATGGACATACGATAATTATATTACGAAAAATACATGTTTCAGAATGACTTACCAATTCTTTTACGGAATAAGAATCAAATAAATTCCTGATTACGCAAAACGGAATAATTCAGTATAATTGGAAGCGTATAGAATTTTATTTTACTTTAGTTTCAGCTTTCATGAAGAATTTACACTTAGTCTACATCATTGATGTTATTTTATTTAAGTACTCTTTTTCTCTCTCACTTAGCATTTATTCTTATTATGTATATATATATAAGACAGTTTCTCTTTTCTTTGGTATGCTAAGTTTTAATTACAAAAGGGAATGTAAGAAGTTAATGCACTAAACTTTAGTCAGCCGGGCTTCTTCAATATAAAATTTAGTATCTGAGATAATCAAGTTTTATAAATATGTATATATATATATATATATATATATATATATATATATATATATATACTCTATAACAAGAAAAAACGAGGCACCAAGAAGGAGTTTCCCTATTGTAATGAAATTTCGTATGCAAAAACATTTCGACCGAACATGCAAATGAGTAACATTTGGTGTCCAATGAATGAATAGCGGGAGCTACAGCGCATAGGAACTGCGCAATCAGCAGGTGTTTATAAGAAGCAATTCTCAATCGGATGGTCAAATTTTCATTTGCATTGCGATTTAGGATACCTTTCAAAGACTACAAAAAATGTATCGCCGCCGGTTTCGAGCTCATTATGAGCAATTTTCAAAATTTTAAAGAGGTCGTATCATTGGATTGAAAGAGGAAGGTTGAAAAAATCGGAGAATCACTCGTCCTCTGGGTCGAAGTGATGTGGCGATTAGAAGACGCTGGCGAGAAAGGGTTTGCAATAGCAGATTTCAGCTTCATGATGGTAGTGGTTGACCAAGGGCCACAACCGATCGGGAGGACAGAGTGATTGTCAGATAAGTTTCCACAGCGCCTGATTCATCGTTATCAACCACCAGAAGTGCGAGTGTCCACCATGACCATTCACAGACAGCTAATAGAGCGAAATCTATGCTCGTACCGACCGCTACACTACCTACCACTCACGCCTGCACACTGTCGAGTCAGATTATAGTGGCTCAATCAGGTTAGAATGATGTTGACTGAGGGCATATAGTGTTTAGCGACGAATCCCGTTTCCAACTGTGTCCTGACGAACATCGAAGATGTGTCTGAAAACGCACAGGGCAGCGTGCCGATCCTGCTTTCACTATTGCACTCCACACAGGCCCTCAACCAGGAATTAGGGCCTGGGGTGCCATTTACCTTGAAAGCTGGCCTCCTTTGGCGTCATTAGAGGCACACTTACAACACAGCGGTACGTCGATGACATTCTGAGAACTGTTTTGCGACCGTTCCTTTTACAGTACCCTGGCCTTATTTTTCAGAAAAATAATGCCAGACCACCTTTTGCACGTTTTGCTATGAACTATCTTACAGCTTGTCAAACACTTCCTTGTCAGCCAGATCTCTCTCTCATCGAGCGTGTCTGGAATATTATGGGAAGGCGACTGCATCTACCAGGGAATGTTGATAACCTGGACCAACAATTGGAGCAAATTTTGCAAGAAATACCGCAGATGACCCCTCAGGAAGCTTTATCACTCTTTACCACGTAGTGCTACAGCTTGCATTCAGGCTAGAGATGGGTCAACACCTTATTGAGCTCGTTACTTTGTAACTATGTAACTTCGAAATAAATCATTCAATTTTTCTGAAATTTTAGTTATTTTCTATTCTGTATATATATATGTGTGTGTGAGTTGGATTTTCCAGCTAATTATTAAAGTATTAATTTTATTTTCCAATGTACTATAAAACCAGTTCTTCAGTTACTGGATAGATGATACCACGAATCAGCGTCATGTGATAGCTCGTGCAGTGCCTCCTATACCCGAACAAAACTGAGTGACATTTTGTTCTCGCTCCTTTCCTCCACTTTCCGCTTTTCTTCTCCTCCTCATCACCCTCGTTGAAGGTGAACTCCAAACGCCAAAGCGCGTTCCATCGTACATCGCCGATATGGGATAAAATTAATTAGGCTGCTTACCTGTCTCAGAAGAACTGTTTACAAAGGATATAATGTTTGGAAATAAGAAAATTACTGCGCTTATCGACACTGTAAGCATCGTCAGTCTACTACACGAAAAACCAGCAGAATAATCATCGATCTAACGAAGGTAGCGAAGAACAAAATTCTCTTGAACGACATTGGTGAAGCTCAAGTCACTACGATAGGATATTTCGAACAAGAATTTCAGATGGATGGAGAAAACTATATGCTAACTTGGCATGTGGTGCCTACAACAAAACTGAAGTCCGTAACAGTTATAGGTTCAGATATTTTAGATCGAGCATCAGTCAACTTCACGAAGAATGGAGTAGAATTTGTTAAATATAAAAATCAAGCATTCTTAATGCAGATTCTAGCGGAAAACATCGAAAAAAGTAGAACTGAATCACATAGGAGATCCTGATCCTATTGGGCCACCTCTAGAATGATGCGATATGGTCGGGAATTGAGGCATAAAAGTCACTTAAGATGTCTTGCGACATCTTGTTCCACAGTTGCTCTAAACGCTTCTTTAATTCGACCAAACTCGCAGGCTGTCCTAAATCATCCCTGATATGTTCAATCGGTGACAAATATGGGTTTCAAGCAGGCCAGAAAAGGGTTGAAATGTAGCGGAGGTAGTCCTGTGAAATCCCTTGCTTTGTATGGGTGAGCATTGTTCTGTTGAAAAATGGTTCCTGGTAACCTGCCATGAATGGCAACACATGTGGCTGAAGAATGCAACGACCGTACATCTGGGCTGTCATGGTACGGTGGATCACTATTAAAGGGGACCATATGTCGTATGCAATGGTACCCTATACCATAAAATCAGTTGTGGGAGTGAATGCCGCTGTACAGAGAAAGCAGAATTGAGACGTTCACCACGGGGCCTCCACATTCGTACTGGATTGCCATCATTACCCAAATTGAATCTGAATTCGTCGATAAACATGACCTGATTCAATTCGGTTGCAGTCCAATCCCTTCGAGCGTGACACCACTCCAAATGGGCGCGATGGTGAGTGGGTGTCAATATCAGTACACGTAATGGGGGCCGCAATAGCAACTATCCTAAAGCCAGGCGTCTTGCAATGGTATGAACTGACACAGAGGCTCTTATTGAAGATGCTTCCTGTGAATGATGGTGGATAATGAGACATTTGGTGCTATGCGTGCATGTCGTACAATGAGGCGGTCTTTTCGACTATTGGTCTGTCGAGGGCGTCCTGGGCCTGATCACCATGTAAGAGACTTCTCTCTTGTTCATTGATCTCAACACCTCCTCACAATAAAGTCAGAACGGCTTAGGTGGCGAGCTACTCGCCTAATTGACCATCCAGTTTCCATCACTCTTATGATTCTTCCCCTCTCGAACTCTGATAGATGCTCATATTGGTGGCGTAATGGCATCTCTAGTCCAAAAGCGTCCCTCTATAACAGATAAAATACACACAAACATGCTCTGCTTACTGGTTTTATAATCCAAGGAGAACGAAGTTCAACGCCCTTTGGTGGCATTATGCAATGTACAATCACGCTGCATTTCTAATCATTTACATATCTGCCTGACACGTACCTTCGTGCCAGGTTTCGTAACAATTTCACTCTTACTTTTTAGTGTTCAAAAATTTATGGATATATATATATATATACGTAATTCCCGATTTTGTTGAGGACTTGCTTTTGCTTCATCTCCAAAATGTATAGTTCCTAAATGACTGCATGCTTTCGCATAAGATATCACAAGCACAGCAATATCTATTGGAAACATTCAGGGGACAAATAATTGGGTATGGTGGTTTTGAAGAGTGACCTCCACGTTCTCATAACCTGAATTCAATAGAATTTTCCTGGGGGTACTTCAATAAGCAGGTGTATGCGACCCCTCCGCCAATATTGTAGGGTTTTCGATGAAGCATTACGGATGCTTGTGCAAATGTGTCACCAGCTATGCTGAAATGCTTATAACGTGACGCTCAAATAACGGTACAAATGTGCATTGATGCAGTTCATGGAGAGAAGCTTGAACATAGCAAATAAAAGTATATTGTTCTAACTAGATGGGTTTTTTTTTCTATTTCAAAGATCCTTTCGTTACGTTGCAGAGTAGGATATCGCGAACAAATAAATTCGCGTTTTCTGCATCCTGTTGGTACCATTACTTTCGACAATGTATCTTTTTGTTCTAAATCGATGACATTCTACAACTTTATAATTCACTTTGTTCCCTTATTCTGTACCATCTTTGAGATAAGAGCACTAACTACCCAATGTTCCACCAGGGAACACTGGCTGTGGTCTCATCTAGTAGCACATAGGCACTTTACTCTACCTGGGCACCAGTTTTATTACTTTAGATACAGTCATTTTTAAAATGGGGGCATGGAATTTACAGGGTCCCTTGAATATATATATATATATATATATATATATATACATATATATACATTGAGGAAGCACTAGCTGTGCCCTCCGTTGTAGAAATTGGACACACAGATAACTAAAAAGCAAAATGTATATTATTTAAACTGTTTGTTGTAAATATTTAAGTACAAAATCCTATTTTTTATGGATTATAAATATATATTTTTGAACATTATTTATGTAATATGTATGCAATATTATTTTAATATTTATTTTGTATATCGTTATTAAAAATAGAATTTGTGTATAAATATTGTATATTCTATTCCAAAGCTTATATTTTAAGTATGTTGAGAGTACACTAATTACCAATTTATGAATGGGAGAAACGTATTCTAAAATGAAGCTTTAAGGTATTTAATTTAATACTAATAGACAAAGAAAGTAAATAAAATTTTAGCCAAAATGAAAATACATTAAACTAGTTTTATTAATACTGCACTCGAGTATTCTGTCAAGCCTTTTTTTTTAAGTTTCACTGCTAGTTAACTTCTGACGTGTAGATTCGATTGATTTTGATACTTAAAGTAATAAAATTCTTTTTTGTATATTTTTTGTTAGGAATATCATTTAGAGAAAAACTGGATTGTTTTTCTTTCAAAATTTACTTTTTAGAAGAATTTCGTTGTTAGGAAAACTAATTTAGGTTGTTTTATGCATCTTAGCATATTCTATTTACAATTGTAACCAATGGAGGCTAAGTAGAATGTTTTCATTTAATGTACAAAAAATATATTGGGAAAGATATTACTCGTATGATGATGGAAAGTATCTTTCTTAATTATTTTGAAATTATTTTTAAGAAGAAAATATAATTAAATTTTTTCTAACATATTAAATATTCTTTTCTGCAACATTTCAATGCTTAGGCTATATTTTATAACATATAATGAACGAATAATAGTTCAAGTAATTAATTGCCAGATGGAGATATCTTAACTATTGCTGGTCAAACCCTTAGAGGTTTGGAATAATTACTAAGATATCTGATTTTACAGTAGTGTCACCAAGATCGAAATTAACGATCTTCTGATATAATTATACATAATCTGTTAATTATATATTAATTCATTTCAAAATCATTTTTTTTCTTGCTCTTGCTATAGCAATTATTTTTGTTAAGGGATTATGTTTTTTAAAACGCATTATTTTAAATAATTGTGATGAAATACTGAAAAATACCTGAACTAAAAGTTAAGTTTATTCTTTTGAGTTCTTAAATTTATTTGTTTCTTTTATTTTTCTGCTATTCATAAAAATTTAGTATCACTCTAAAAAAGTCATTTTAAGGCGGATGTATTGAAACATATAAACTGTCAAAGAAAAGCTTCAAATGTGATTTGAGATACTGAGAGTTAAAGTTCACGAAATCGGGTTCAAATCAATAAAAACCAATTTGGCGATAGAGAATGTCAACGGTCTGTTTAAGATAAAATACCAAAAATGTGACAAGTTGAAAGAGAAATAAGTCTTTTTTTTTTTCGAGGAAAGTTGATTGCAGAAAAGAACAGAGGATTTTAGGGTTTTCAAAGAAATATTTAACATCTAAGCTGGAAGATTCAGTACCCTCAAGTTGGCAATAAAAATAAGTAACAAGGAATTTTCTATTGCTGCAGAAATAATACTAAAAGAGTTTTTCACAGATAGATTCAGATGCATTTAATATTTTTTTCAACGAAAAAGAAATTGTTTTTAGTAAAACAGAAGTTAAATATTTTTTTTGTTTGATTTATTGACTTAATTAAATTTTTTCATAGACATTTATTTTCTTCAAGGAACAAACTATTTCTGGAGGATCTTAAAATAATAATCTAAAGACATATTTATATTAACAAATAGTTTATAGAGTAGTTGAGCCTTTTAAAGAAATATCGAAGGAAAAAAGTTTCAAGGCATAACACATTTCTTTTGGTATAAAGGAAAAAAAACCAAGCGAGAGCGTAAGTTTTAAGAATTTATTTAATTTTTTATAATAAAGATTCAATGATAGATGTTTATTATTTCGATTCCATATTTTTGTGTAGTGTGAAGTGATGTATTCTAGTTGAAACTGGTTAAGTAACGGAAAAATTTAAAGAAACATATTTGTTGTATTTTTCACTAAAGGAAATTAATATTTTACAAAATATATTTCATTTATCTCTATTCATTTCTAATGTTACTTGTATAATTCTTAATAACTCATAAGCAAACACATGTTTAAAAAGGTGTTTATTCTAGAATTTATATAGACTTGGATAAAATACAGTGTTTTAAATTTTCACGTTAAGCTGGAAATGAATAAATGCCTCAAATTAAAATACAACAGAAAAAAATCAAAAGAATTGTTAGCAAACAGAATAGTAATAAAAGAGTTTAAATTTCCATAACTTCCAAAAACATATTATTTCATCTGATTTATAGATCCTTTAAATAATTGCAATTTGTAGATAATTCTTGTGAACTTCGAGTATTTAGTTACAAATTTTAATTATAAAATAATTTTACGCTTTATTAAAAAAAAAAGTATCATTTGCTGTTTTGTACTAATTTATCATTCCGATAACGTATAGAATAATTTTAGAACCCATTCCGAGATAAATTATTAAGTTTAATCAATCTTACAGATAGGAAATAATTATTTTTTAACCTAAAGGTAAAAAAAACCCTATTAACAATTTTTGTTATTAAAAGTATTCAGTTTCTAGTAAAAAAGAACCGCAAATGAAAGCAAACTGAGAAAAAGCTATGTGAATTAGCTTCAATCCATCTCATTTAATTGGACTACACTAAATATTTTTGTAAGCAAATTACAAATCGAAATTAATCATTCCAACATTATAAACTAGAGGAGAAAAATGATGCAATTATTTAAATGAGAAAGATAAATTTTAGTTGCTCTGTTTTTTCTTTCGAGATTAATTATTGAATTTCTTGATGTATTAAAAAAAAGAGCTATTTTGCATTACTTTTTGTGACTCATTGAAGATAAACAAAGAAAAATAATTTAATTATGGAAACGTTTTAATCATCTTTTGTCATGAGCAACAAACATAAAAAAATAAAGAATGTTACTGATGAGATAGGTGCATGGTAATATTTTAGAAACAATTTTAACATTAAAAGGCATTTTTCGATCAACAGAGAATTACACATTTTGAAAAAGTATTGAACAGAAAGAGTAATTAATTCTCTTGCCCTAGTTTTTTTAGTTAAAGAATTTTCACTCTTGCTTTAATTCATAAGGAAATATTTTTTTGTGATTTCTTAAGAGCTCCTTACAATGATTTAAGCTGAAGATGTTAGATGTTTTTCGATATTAAATAAATAAATATTTTTTGCTTGAATCTTTTAAGCTTCTTATTGAAGTTACTATGATCTATCTCCATAAAAATTATTGAAAAAAATTAGGTACTTTTTTCTAATGAAAAAAATTATTTTTATTAAAATGTCATAAAAAACAAGGACTGATATTAATGTAATCATATACAATTAAACTTATAAAAGGGAAAATTTAAATTGGTATTATTTTCAAATTATGAATTTTTTCAAATGAATTTTAATTTCCTCATATCATAAACGTCATCACTAGTACTATACATACTGCATGTACTATATATATGCACGAAAAAACTGTAACTAAATTAAATTAGTTTAACTAAGTATATTAAAAAACAAAGAAATATATCCTACTTTTGAAATTTTTAAAATTAATAGATCTTAATTCTTTAATTAATCTAGTACTTAAAGAAAATTATATTAAATATAATGTTACAAATTACAAATTAAAGCTATACTAAAAAGAAAGACCATCCAGTAATAATTCAGTAAACAAGAAAAGTTGTTATTGCTTAAACAGGCGAATAATAAGTTGTACAAAGCCAACAACTGGACATGTTTGCGGAACAGTCATCGTAAAACTCGAATCCCAACGATAAAAAAAAAACCGATGCATTCCGCCTTGTTAATGTGCCTTAATGGTGTGATCTCCAGACTGTGACAGAGATTCCAAAGTGTGGGAAATGACAGTCGTTAACCAGAACTAAGTATGCCAAGAGTCACAAACGTTTTACGAGACCTATATCTGGTAATACCTGCACGCCGTCAGAGGAACGACTCTGACAGAAAAATGGGTTCAGCGCTCAAAACTATCGCAAGATTATAAGTCTACAGACTGTTTGATTTGACTGTTTATAGGAGACTGTATTGTATTGGTGTCTTCTCCAAACGATCAGTAGTTTGCATTCCCCTCACATCTACGCATATACGCTCATTTAAACTGGAGTTTGGAACATCAGTACTGGATTTTGTGACAATGGACAATGTTATGTTCTGTGACAAATCTATGCTTAGTCTGAACTATCATTCTTATCAGTTAATGGTATGGCAAGAACGTGTAATGTGTTTTCACCCGGGAGACATCACGGAAAGACATCGTTTTCTGTCAAAGGGAGTCATGGTGTGGGCAGGCATCATGCTGGAAGGCTGAATCGACCTCCATATGTAGGAGTACTAAAATATGAAAATATACTTATACTCGCCTGTTTCAAGGTGCTGTTGGTCCTGACTTCATATTTTTGGATGATTATGTGCCTTGTCACTTTGCAGGCCTGGCTGTCAGAAGAGATGACACACCTTTTTAAACTGCAGCCTCATCGCTTAATTTCGTCTGTTTTTCATTATAGTGTAAAAGCTTCTTTTGCCCAGTTCACTTTTTAATCGGTTCTTTGGAAAATAAAAGGGATTATTAGAGTTTTTTCGTATTGGTTCCTTACTTTATATTTATTTTACACTTTCACATAACGTTTCCTGACATTCCTACTTAGATTTCCTTCTGTATTCACATAATTACCAGAAACAAGTACTTTAATGAAATTAGTGATAACAAAAAAAAAAATAATAAAAATTAAGAGAAAACTAAAATATAAGAAATTAGAAAATTTGCCTTCATATTCACAATAAAAAATATCAACATATTTTACTAACTTCTTAGTTTCAAACGGTACCTATTAAATTTCGCACTGTAATATATGCGTATAATGCATATCTTACAAAAACGGGTAAGTTACTACAAACCGTTTTACAAGATACAATTGATAATACATTAAGAGAGCAGGTATTAAAATATTTATTGTATAGAATGTGTGCATTTAAAAAATGAAGAAATTTACTCCATCCATAGATTGGACTTTGATGATTTGTTTTATTCAATTGATATATAGAGGATGTAAAGATTCTTCTAGATATCTTAAAGAATTATAGTTTTAATACAATTATTTCTTCTGAAAGTTTAAAATATTTTGTTACTTCAGTTCTTTAAAAAATTACATTTTTTTTTTAATGATAAAAAAGTATAAGTAAGTTATACCCCATGGTTGATCAGCTAGTAATAGTTTGGTAAAATACTTATTTACATTTTAAAAAAAAGATCTTTACAGATAACAATAATTTTATTTTGTTTGAATTTCTAGATGACCTTATTATTTTTCAAAATGAATATAATCCTAACATTAAGCAATAATTTATATTTCTGTCCTTCATATTTAAATTTATTTCAAACTAATAATAATATTAATGAAATTGAGAGTTTACATATTAAATTAAAAATTACAGATAGTAAAATAATCAGTTATATTTTTTATAAAAGAAATAACTTCAGTTTTCATGCCAATACAGTATCTTATTAGAATTGTAATTTACATAATTAAATTTATATATGAAATATTATGTTTAACTAAAGACAAATTAAGCTATGAATCAATTAAATATGAAGAATAACACAAAAAAAATTTCTTTAATATTATACTGAAACTGTTTTTGCTGTTAAATTTTTAAATAACGGTTAAAATTAGTTAATTAAGAGATATAAAGTAAATAATTGTAGAATTATTAAAATAACTTTCTAGTATATTTCATTCTTAATTTCATATTGTTAAATACTTTCTTAAAGTTAATTCTATTTTTGTAATATGGATGGTAATACTAATTTTAGTTCTATTTTTATTGTGTACATGAGGGTACCAGTTTTGTTTGGAAACTAAATTATTTTCTTAAGAAATTAATTCATTTTCCTATATATTTGAATTTATTTCCATATTTTCAACAATAGTTGTTAGTAGTTTAACTATTTTTATTTTTGGGAATTTGTTATAGCATTTATCGCAATGTTTTCACTTAAGGAAGGAATTTCTTTGCAATACGCCATTTGCCACTTTTTTATGGTACAAGAATGTGAATGTTTGGGTTTTCATAATGTCGACTTTATTTTTCTCTTTGTGAATACAAGTATGATATGTATTTCTGTTTATTATATTTTTGTAAGTAATTTAGTGTTATATTTACCTTTAATTTCAGTCTTTCTTCTATTCTTCAAGCATTCTTGCATGCTGTTTTTTGGATATGTTTTATTTTCGTTCCCTCTTGTTTGTTTCTTACATTTATTGGTATCTACCAACTTTATTTTGAAGTAATTGTTATGTGGGATGGTTAGAATTCTAAAAAATATAATTCACTAGCATTTCAGTTCAAAGTATGAGATATCTAATTTTAATTAACTTATATCCTTGTTCTGTTTCTTTATATTTTTTGTCGATACTAATTAAATTTTTTTTTTCATGTTTTGGACTTTGATTTTTCTATGCTTATTGCGCATTTTGTATCATAGTTCTTAAAATATAATTATTATTAAGAATTTTGTTATTCTAATAATTATCATTCGGGCATGTTTTTGATATGTTTCTTTGACAATAGTTTATTTACAACATTAGTATTTGTTATTATATTTTAATTTTACTATATATATATGTGTGTGTATGTATGTATAATTTTTGTTTTTTTTTATTAGAATAATATATGTAACTCTTCTCTCATAATGATAAAAAATACTGTGTTATACAATATTTACATTTATCACTAATTAATTGGTTCAGATAAATTTTCCTCTTTAGTATGTTGAAGTTTCTGATTTATTACGATAGTTCAAGTTTTAACAAGATATTATGACTACAAAAAATACATTTTTGGAATTTTTCTCTTTTTTCCATTTTTTTCTAATATTAACAAGTAAGATTATCAGTTTTCATAGTCATAACAGACCATCTTCTATCAAGAAAAAGCGTTTCTAATGAAAAATCTATAATTTGAATCAAAACCTTTTTGTGTCACCTAAATATTTAAAATTACATATAAAGGACTGCTCTTACAGGCAATTGTTCATTTCTACACATTTACTAAAATATTTCTTCTTCAACACAGTCTTATCTATATTTTCATGAATTCAGCACTAGTAATTCAAAAAAAGTCTTTTTAAGGACCTTTAGTTCTTACTATATACTAAGTACTTATACTTGTATTCCTTTGGGTTGACGGTTAAGCATGTAGTTATAGGATGAATTCACCTCAGGATTTCATTTTTCTTGGATTAAAATTAATAATATATGTAAAATTTAATAATATATGTAAAATAAAATAGAGTATAATATGTAAAATAAAATAGAGAACATTTACAGAAATTCAATCTTGATGCTTTTTCTTTTAAAATTTTTACACAAATCCCGGCAATATATTTCTTTCTATACTCATAAAAGGAATGAAAGAGTTCCATCATTTTGATTAACTTGTATGCCACAGAAGATGTATTAAAGTAAATGATGCAAGGAATTGAAGTGTGAAAGCGGCTTAGATGTGGTGGTCAAGTTTAAAGGAGAATTCAGGGTGGAATGTTCGAGGATATGAATTTAGAAAGGTCTCAACGATAAGCAATAGATGTGATTTAGTCAACCGTAAAAGTTTGAATTTGTCAAAAAAAAAAATGCCATACGAAGTGATTCGTTGATATTATGCTATAAATTATTTTGCTTTTGCTTTGCTCTTGAACTTAATAAAAAATGTTCTAATGTTAAATTTTTGTCACCTTTAATTTTTTATTAGTTATGCATCAAGTTTCAATTTCGTATTCTGTATTAGGTTAGATCTCAAAGTTCTCTTTTAAAACTGTCAATTGCTCAAATGCAATAATGTTATACAAATTTGCTGCTTGAAAAATAAATGCGACTCAAATTATTACAATTAACTTTAAATTATTCAAATAATAATTAAGTCTTAAAATAAATTTTAATTAATTAAAGAAAATAACAATCAACGTATCTTTAAGAATATACTGTTCTTTATATATGTAGAATATTATCCATAATGAAAGTAAATCTTATTTCAAAATGTTTAGTTGTTAAAATTTATACAGAGTTGTATAAAGATTAAAGATATTAACAAAATCTTAGAATTTGATTTTTTGACAAAATTAAAGCATTAAACCTTTAAAACACTTATTTATAGAGAAAAGAATTTTACATAAATGTTTTTTTCGAAACTTATTATTTTTATAAGAAGTATTTAAATATATATATATCTTTCGATTCATTTCTTTTTTTTTTATTCTTAGCTTGTAAGTTTTTTAAAATGTTTATGACATCCATCACAGAATTTTAAGAAAACAATTATATATATTGCATTATTCTCTCCGGATATAGAAACAAAATTTTTTTATCAATACTTAGTTCAGTAATATTTTTTATCCTGTTCATTTAAACATTTTTATGCTTTTATATCCATTCAAAATTTATGTAGTTTGAAATATTATGAGTGTTAGAAATGTTTATGAATATAATATATTTAATGAACTCAGCATTGAAATTATATATTTGAATGAAAACTATTTGAATTTTAGTGATTAAACAAGTGGCAAAATGTTAAAATGGATACAAATCTTAATGCAGATTGTTTTTTTTTTTAATTACTTACCTCTTAGTAGTCAATCATTCATAACTATTGTATTTAATTCAAAAGAATGGTGTAAGAAAAATTCTTTTGTTTGATAATCTAAATAAAATGTTGATTTGGTATTTCTCTATTATATTTATAAACACCCAGTTTTGTAAATGACAAAACAATACTAAAATTACTCAGTAAATTAAATCGAATACTTGTTTTATAAATAAAAAAAACCATGAAAGGAAAAGCCAGATTATGTCTAGGATTAAATACTCTATAACGCTATGCTAAAATGATTTTAGGCTCAAATATATAAGTTTATATATATATTCTTACTTAAATTTTTAATTGAACACTTTTACCACCTTTGAAAATCTTTTGGAGATCATGATAAAAAAAATCCTTGCACTTTGTTCACGTTGAAAGTTCAGTTGAATAAAGTACTGAATAAAGTACATTTTTGAATATTGTGTTCCACAGTTTGGGAGGAAATATGACACCCCGGTTTTGAAATAAATAGACCGTCTCCACAAATAAATAGACATTCAAGAGTGAATTTAAAAGTCGAGCTAAAATTTATTCTTCCTTTAAGAGTGACAAATATCAATATGATTATCATGCCTGAGGAGCAAACCCTTCCGCTTTCACTAATTACTATTAAAGACGAGTCCGGACTAATTTCACATCAATCTCAGGGTATGTGTAGGAGTAATATTTCATAGTTCAATTCTTCTGATCTCTCTCTCTCCTTCTACTAACCTCACATGAAACTTATCGTATCTTATAAATGATATCACATCATTTTTATGTACTACACTTCAATATTTCTATCCTGATTTACATAATTCCCGGTTCCTTCCCAAGAACAGATTTTCAAATGAAATAGAATCATACGGAAGACCCCAAGAGGTTAGATAAAGGGAAATATGCTTGAAACACCCCTTATAAATATTTTTAAAAACTCATTGAAATGAGCCAAGGCATTTTTTTGCATTATATTCAAGAAAAATTTCTATTTAAAAAGCATCTAAAATTGTTCATAGGCGCAGCTCGAATACAATCAAAAGAGATTTACAGAATCCTTAATTTTGAATGAGGAAATTTCAAGGAAAAGAATAATTATACTTAGGTATTCAAAGAAAACAAAGATTTAAAAAAATATTATGATTGCTTAATTTTAATTATATATCAGCTATATAAAATTTATTTTCAGTATGCATAATGCTATATATCTTATAATTTTTCAACGCGGTGAAAATTGAAATAAGTCTAAAAAAGATCTGTTACATACCGGATTACTACAATACTCCCATCTAAGAGAATAAGCTATCTATCCACTTAAAGAATGTGTTTGTAATTCCCCTTCACTTCTGAAAATAAACTCAAGTAACATCATTTTCAAAAAATTCCAATTTATTGCTACTTATTTCGAGCAGTTTCTATGATTGTATTATACAATTTTGCTATAACTAGCGAATTATTTTGCTTCTTAAACATATCAATTTTCATTTGTAAGTATCAGCATTATAAGTAAGTTACTAACTTGATTTTTTTGTTCAACAGAATTAAAATTTCAAGCATAAATTTAAAAGTCACACAAATATTATGTTAATTTAAAACTATTTCAGCTGTAGAAGGGGGAGGTCATATTTAATATATTTTATAGCAACGGTTCCTAAAAAATACGGTTCTTCTAAATAATTTGTAAGCCTCCTTCAAAATTTAAGAGAGTTATCTCTTGTAGGAAGATGCAATGTAATATAATGAGTTTGCTATAAATCACTGAATTTCCGTATTAATAATATGTATATTAGATTCGAAAGTCAAAAACCTAAAGAATAAGAAGTATCTAGTGAATAATAATATGCATAATGAAAATAATTAATGCACACACCTACATTCTTATATAATTTAAAAAGATATACAAAATCATGTATAATCAAAAATACAGTATTATTATTAGTAAGTCATTAAAAAGCTATGCATTTATGTATATATTATAAGTTTAATATCACTCATTACTTAGACATTTTTTCTTAATAAAAAAAGAAAACTATCGGTTTGGGTCTATTTTCTTTACGTTTTTATGAAGGTAAATGGGAAACGTTCTCTTCCATAGGTTGTACCATTCATTACAACAGGAAGTTTTTTTCAAAGAAAATAACATTTAATTGCATTGTGTAAAGTTTGAAAGTTTAACTTGGACAAATATAATTTTATGTATATAAATTTTCATTTCTTAACTGTGCATGTTTTCAGTAATTTTAGAATGTGTTCACCGTTCCCAAAAGTTTTTCTTATTGAAAAAATATATAATTCTTGGATAACAATAATATGTTAAGAGTAATGAGACGTATATCAACACAAGAACTCTCTCTTGAGATTGTAACTAATCATTAAAGAGTAAAGTAACACAACTGTTGAGAAAAGTATCCACTTTCTACATCCGGGTATAGAATGGACGCAGCTGTAACACTTACAGAAATTAAATTATTATTGTGCATCGTAGTTTAAGTGATCTGCGTACAGCTTTACAGAGGTATTCAACAGATAAATATCAATCTTTTATCATATAATATTTGATGAAACTATGAAAAAATAGGTTACCCTATGGAGATAATCACATTTGGTAGTTCCTCTACATAACTGATATTTCGAGTGTTAAAGTTTCAAGGACTTCTCTATGATAAAAAGTGATAAAAATATAAAACCTGAGACTCAAAATGATCTAAGAACATGTAGTTTCAAAAGAGCTTGCTCGAATATAGCTTTATGTTAAACACTTATTTTAATAATAATGATAGTTTTTTAAAAGAAATTAGAGGTGTAGATAATTATCTTTTATTCGAAGATATATATTTCTATTGCAGTTGAGTGATGCAATCATTTTGAAAAATCTAAAAATTTAATAATTCGAAATATATAAAAGAATTTTATAAAACACAATTTATTCAAAAACTTTCATTGTCTTACTAGAATAAAAATATAAGCAAAATATTTTTAACCTACAACTGACCTAGGCATATCTACCATTAATCTATGACGGACAATTAAGTACAGGTCAGAAACACAATATATAAATAAGAAAAATATATAAATAAAAATAAATAATTTGAGTGGAAGATAGAGTGAATTACAGCTTTTTTAATGAATATGTGTTAATATTTGACTTTTTCTTTAAACAAATCAATATTCTTAAGTTTCTTTTACTGAAATCACTGGAAAAAGTTTGAGTTTGTATAGTAAGAGTTTAAAAATACTGCAGATATTCATGGATTTTTAAAACTAGTAACATATTTTGTAACGTAAATAATTTGATTTGTTAAGAAAAGAGATAAATGTTTTCACTAACTTTATTATAATTAAAATGCATCACTAATAGAATGCATAACTAATTTATCTCAAATGAAGTATTTTACAAGATTTTAGAGAAAATTTAATATTTCCTGTCAGTGTTGGATGTAAATAATATGAAAGACGATTGATAATTTTGTGGGTTTTCATATAAAGTTTCATAATATTTTTGTATTTTAAAAACAGATTACATTAAAAATGACTTGAATAAAAGGAACTCAACCATTAATTCATTTAAAATAAATATTTTTGAGGAAGCAAATAGTTCAGAATATTACTCTGTTTCCTTCACGCAAGATAATTTAATATTCAAACATATGCGGGTAGGAAACAAAAGTCTAAACACCAAGAAAGAGTTGTGATCGATAAATAAAATGTAGAAACCTTGTTTACTCATTTGGAGGATGACGTTTACTCAGATTTCGTGATAGACAAAAAAGAGTGGCATTAGTAGCGCCTTTCTGAACATGGCAATCACGTTTGCTTTAAATACGCTATGTAAATAATGTGTTATTTATCTCCCGTATTGGGCATTATGAATTAGTGCGCTTTGTGTTGAGTCAAGTATACCTTTAAGGAGATGAAGAAGGCAGTATCAGCAACTTATTGAGTTTGATTGTGTATTAGAGTTACAATAGGGTGGGTTTTCTTTTTGTAACATTGCAGAAAGACTTGGCACGGATACATCTACTTTGCATGATTATTGGCAACAGTGGTCTCGATAGGGTGTTGTCTCAAAAGACTGAGGTTCAATTGCACACTGTCTACTACTCAGTAGGAAGACCGCTATATATGCCGCATGGCTGTGGCAGATCGTAATACATCTTCGGAAGAAATTCTAGCTTCTTTTTGCACCAGAGTGAGACAGTGAACTAAAACAAATTTATCACTTGAAGGACAGATCTGAGTGCTGTAGCGTTGTAGACGCCCTGTAGCGTTTCTGATACTAACTCCAAACCACTATTATCTGTGATTTAAGCGGTTTCAGTCTAGATCTCATTGGAAGGCGGAGAGGATATCTGTTGTGTCTCAGACGAGATCAATTTCTGTCTTGTTGACACTGATGGCTGTATTTTGAAAGAATGTGGTCAGGCGAGACCCTTGGAACCAAACTGTCTTCGGCGTAGACACACTGAATCTACATCAGAAGTTATAGTCCCAGGAGCAATTTCCATTGACCGCAAGACGACTCTCATCTTTATTCCAAATGTCTTGATATAAATTTTTCACTGATGATTGGAACGGTTGAGATGCCATTCTTGATTGTTATTCCAACAGGATAATTCTCATCCCCATATCACTGCTGCCATTTATCTGCTTTACAGAATATTAGCATGCTGCTTTTGTCTGCTAGCTCACCAGATATTTATTTCATCGAGCATGCATGGGATATTATCGTGTCATAAGCCCGGCGTTATCCACATCCAGCATGGGTTGTTGTTTATTTGGTTGACTAAGTGCGAGACATGTGTAACTTCATCCTACAAAATGATGTGCGATACCGATACGACATAATACCTACATGATACCGATACAACATGATACCGATGATGGTATTGAATGCAAGCATGTTAGCATGCATAAATTCAATACAGTGGTAACTACAGCGAATATATCAATACAAGGTCATTTTACATTTGAAATGGCATTTCTCGAGCATATTTTAATATAAGTTTTTGAAACTATAATCAAATAAATATGTTACGTAGACATAGGCTTTGCCTAAAATTCATTCCTAAAACTAATTTCTTTTTGGTGTTCATTGATTCAATGGTTGGATTTCATTTACCACTAATTTATTTTGGTATCGAAATTAGCAAATAACGAAAATTAGAAAATAATCTTGCTCATGGTAAATGAAACGTTTCTTAACTTTTGTTTTCAATATTCTGTTGTACAAACTTAGTAATATAGTGTATACAATTATAAAACAAAATTTCACATCAAAAGTTTTTATGAATTATTCATACGCATCCGGAAATTCATAAACTATGATATCCATTTGTCCCACAAAAAAGATTTTTTATTTCAACAGAATGCCAAACGCATTTGGACTATTAATTATATCCATAATTCTAGAAAAGTGAAAATATAATATTAATAATACTTCCAAAAGCTTAGGTTTAAGACCGCGAAAATAATAAATTTGTTAAAATATCTGTTAAAATATCCGAAAAAATGCAGGACAGGAATAAATGGTTCTTATCAAGTGCCATTCTTTCATAAGCATCAAAAGGCAAGATAAACTTTTGGGACAAATAAAAATATCTAATTTATTTTGAACTATAACGAACCATCGTTTTCAATTCTGAACTAGATCAACGTAGAAATTTCTGTAAGGCTTTTATTTAGTACCAGGTAGTTTAAATAATGTTGATGCTCTTTTTTTGGGTAATAACTATTATTTATGTTTGAAAATTTATAGTTTTTCAGGTGTGCATGTTTGTGCAGTTCTTCTTTAGCAAATTATTTATAAATTTTCAATAAGAAGTTACATAAAAACAAGGATTTTACATATCATCCAGTTTTATAAAGCTTCTACGCTTCATAGAACGATTTCAGAGGGCGTTACAAGAAATTGCTGTTTCAGCTTTTATATGATGCATGTAAACTGGTGAGTGATATATTGCTAATGCACAAAATAGTAACTCATTATTACTTTCTTCTACATTCTGAAATAAAGTAAAATGATCCGTTAAGAATAGAATTTGAAAGAAATTATGAAGACTAGTATATCCATTAGGCAAGCTTTTGAGTTTATATTTTACAGTTGGATATATTAACAATTCTCATGCATTTCTTTTTGTACTATGTGTCTCCTTTAAATTTAAATTACCATTTTTAAGTGAAAGTTAATTTTAAAAAAGCTCTATTTTTCTAAAAATCATAGAAGCATAAGCAAAAGAATATTTGGATCATTCAATTGCAAATTTTAATGAAAATCTGAAGAAAACACTTAGAATTTGTGTGTTTTATTCATTAAATTTTAATTGAAGAATAAATAAAAGCTTATACATTACTAAGAAAGTAAATTGTTTCATTTTTTCAATTAGTATTTAAATATTATTTTTTCAAAAATGATAGTTATTCCGATGAAATTATTTATCACCGCATAATTTTTAATTTGTTGATTTGAGAAATTTTTTATTATAATTAAAACAAATAATTAGGAAGGGGGATTAAAAGAAAGACCTGTTCTTTCGAACCAGTTCATCTAAAAGAGCGAGAACACACGAGTCAGTGATTCGCCAGAAACTGTTCCGAATAATTCAGAGACGTCTTCCTCTCTCTGCATTTCCAGATGTATAGCCTTCTATAATACGAGTGTTACGGAAGGGTGTAACACAGCTGGAGAAGCCTGAAGGTATTACCGGCATTTTCCTCTACATAGATGGCTCATTCTCGTAATAAAAGCAAGCAAATCGGCTCCGAAACCATTTCTTCCCAGCTGTGAACCTCCCTATCAACAAACAATGCTAGAGACACACTCCATGTTCTTCTCTTGCACAGTTCTCCGAATAAGCCCATTAGCCGACGAACAAAATGATCAGTCTCCGATACTGCGAAAATATAATAAGAACGAAAGAACTACATCGAATGGCTCAAGGGAAACAAGAGTGAAAGAGAAAAACTCCTCCGAACGAACTCTTAAAGTAGAGAGCAAAAGACCCGGCAAAGCTAGTCTTGGATCTAGAAAAGAAGACCTGATTTCGTAGATCTTCTAGTAGACCTACCAAAGCAGGTTGTTATATTTATAGCAGTACGACTTCCTATGAATATTTAATTTTCTGGGTTATAATTGTGATAGAGACACAAATCCTAAACTAGATTCAATTTATCATAATAAAATTTACAGAATTGAAATATCTCTATTTATATTTCAGTTTTGGTGTTTTGCACAAGTGCTATTTTACTGCTTTTTTATGTATTTTTTTGAGCTGAAGTATTAAAACAATTATTAATTTATGCCAATTGTGTATTGTAGTTTATGTTTTTAGTCATATCTTATATTATAATGCATATAAAAAGTTATTTTTTCAATTATTTCAGAAAATCCTCTGAAGGTAGGCGGATACCTCAAAGAAATAAAAGCAGGTTTTTTAATAGATTTTTTTTTCTATAAAAGTAATAAATACTTTTGCCTATAATTCACAATACACAATGTGAAAAGCAAATATAAAGTGATTTCAAACTCTTTTTTGCAGAATTTACTCAAATTTATTTATTTATTTTGAATATGTAAATATATGAAAAATACTCATAGTGAGAAATTACTAAAGGTACTTTATTTGCACTATCTGTTGTTAAAATTATAAAAATAATGTTTTTAGTATTAATTTAACAAATAATGGTTTTTTGTGTTTTATTAAAATTCAACCTATTTGATTTTTCTTAAAATGTGTGAAGTTAAATTCAATAGAATATCGTTCAGATTTGGAATAAAGAACAAAACAAAGAACAAAAGAACAAAGTGGATCAAAGAACTGGTATAAGAACAGTGTTTTTGAAAATGAACAAAAATAGTAAAAAATAGTTCATCCCAAAGAACAGAATTTCCCATCCTTCGTAATGTTTATTGCATTCTAAATGCCCTAGCATTGATTAAAAAAATTAAGCTTTAAAACTCATAAATTTTCAGAACCATGTTTGATGAAATATTATATATATATATTATAATGAAGAAAATATAATAAGAAATGTATCTTCGTCTTTCAATATTTTGTTCTGATAATTTTGGGTTTAAAAAAAATATTATAAATTAAGTTACATATCAAATTCTTACCAGTGAATTTCGGAAAAATTTTGAGACTGTTATATTGCAATATAGCCAATAAGTATCTTTAAGAAACATTTTTTCTGAAAATAAAGCAGGAAAAATTATTCAAATTATTCCAATTCAATTATTTAATTATTCCATTTTATGTTAATCAAAAAAATTTAAGGAGTTTAATTAAACTGTTAACTCAATCACTAAGCCTCCAAAAATATTTAAAATCAAGAAGTAGTATTATAAGATCAATCCTGTGTTTTATTACACAGCATTAACACCATTTTGCTTAGTAAAATTCCTTTATTAGGATTCATTTTACATTCGTTTTCAGAGGAAAAGCAGTGAGTCACAAAAAATGAAAGAATCAGAGTTAGAATTTATATTACCGTAACTACAAAGGACATGGTTTGTAAACTCAATGATATTTCTCGCCTTGGGAGATTAGCGGTAGAAAGCAATTAGCGAAACAAAATTTGGGCGAATAAATTGAAGTTACTTTCAAATGAAGCTCCAGTCAGTTTCGAGGGAGGATATACTTCCAGAAAAGTCATAGCTGTAAATTTACTGCAAGAGACATCATATGTCAACGAAATTCGAAATTCTGGTCGAAAAATGGAATTAAATCTGGCAGCAGTTGCGATAACTTCCACACTTGGTAAAATGCAGGACGTGTGTTTTCCTGACATATTATGTGAGGCATGACGGTGTTTGAATATCATTTCGCATTTATTTATAAACATTTCCATCTGCTCACTAAAGTAAATGTTACTCGAATGGAAATATTTGCCTGCCTTGTTCGTTCTCCAATAAATGCAATTCTCGTATTCAGTTTTGAGAAAAAAATACATAAAAACTTAAGAGATTAGATAATTGGACTTTATTGGATGGCAAGAGTCGTATAGCAGTAATAGTTAACTTTCTATCAATTCTTAATTTAGGCGCTTTTAAATTAAAAATTATTTTAACTATTAAATTATTTCTGTCGAGAGACTCCCTAAAAACGTTGCCTTGATCAACCGTGGTAGATTAGCTTCATTAATTTGATATTTGAAAATTCTAGACTGTAGAATTTTTATACCGTGTCAAGTGTTTGCAGATCACTTTAAAATGTCTTTCTTATATATATATATAATGTTTTATCAATTCTGAAAAAAAGTTAAATTATGCATTTTGAAGTCCCTACCAATTTTTTGTATGCGTGAAAGATTGCCTTACTTTTGTAGAAACTCTGTAACTGATTTCTACTATTGTCTTTGAAACCATTAGCGCATGAATTGCAAAAATGTTAACTGCAACAACTTTAATATAGTATAGGGGCATATATACATAGAATATATACTAGATATAGAATTTCGAAGCTTGTGTACAAATCTATTGCGATAAATTGATTTTAATAGTGTAATATAAATATTTTATTGATCATATTGATATATCTGGTGCACTTTCATTTAATTTATTCGTGTTAGATTTGGAATTATTTAAAACTAAATATCTGCATCCTCATAAAATCCTCTCCATGAAAAATGATTATTAGTTTTGAGGCTATGTAAGAGATTTTTATGACGTACTCTAAGTAAAATTTCAATATGAAGCTGTATTTAAAAGGAATGTGGAACGATTATATGGTATGAATATGAAACGAAAATAACCCAAATATAAATTGACTCTATTGTTATTTATGAGTAATTAATTATAATTAGATTTTTTTCTTTTTACAAATTCCAGACTTTTTTATTGATTTCATATCACACAATAAAGTATATAAAAATAATTATACTAATAAGGTGACCAATCATTCTCCTTTAGGGAGGACAGTCCTGATTTTGTAAGATCTGTTCTTCCTCGAAAAGTGTCCTCCTTCTTGTCCTTCTTTTCGATATTTAAAAACTAATCTGGTAATTTCTGTATTCAGAGATGTCGCTCCAAACTGTTACGCAAATGTTGAATGCAAAAAATTTTTATGATATTCAAAAGTTAGATGATTCACTCTAGCAACTGCTATAGAGCTTTTTTTACAATTATTTGAGCTTCTCCGATCATTTTTTTAAAGTTTAGACATATGTCCCAAAATTCTTGAATCTCTTTTCAATTATGTATATTGCCTGATTATGTACGAAGTACATTACATTAATGTGCTTTGTACATAATCAGGCATCTATTTTCCACAAAAGAATTCAAAAGATTGAAAGGGAACAGTTTCAACTACAGGAGTTATTCTTATTTTGAAGATTTTGTCCTTCAATATAAATTACGATTTGAAGAAAAATTTACTCCTTTAATAATAAAAAGGAAAAGAAAATTGTCAAACTTAAAAGAATCAAATCCGGGCATAACGAAAAAGTACACCAAAGAAGTTCAGAGTTTTTAACAAACATATTTCCAAAATGTCGAAGAATGATCTGAAACAAATTTCACAGGAAATAACAGTTTAAATGGTGTTTTTTGATTTCATCGCAGTAAAAGTGCAGATATTGAAAATTGTGTTCAGTAAATTGAGCAGATATTGAAAATTGTGTTGAGTTTTTATCGAAAAAAAAATGTTTTATATTAAAATCAATGACAATTGTCTGTTTGAAGACATTAGAAGAATGAATGTATGTTTAAATTCTGATAAATTAGAACAATGGAGAAATCAACATGTTAAAATTTATAAAAGATGGGTGAAAAATATTTAACAATTTCAAAAATTAAGACATTCCATAAGAAAATATAGTTATCCTGGCTGAACTAATGTTGCTCTACCCTGGAAAGTAATGCAGCAGTTAAAAAATTTTTTTTCAATTGCTAACAGTTTTTGGACAAGGGAGAAATCAAGATTGAATGTTGATGCTCTAGCTGCAGCAATTACTGTAAAATTCTATATGAAGGATATTTCTCGCTCTGAAATTTCCGATAAATTATTAGAAAATGATAAATTGATAAAAATATTCAATCAATGAAAACATACTCTGTTAATTAAATAATTAAAAATTATATAAGCGTAATTAGTGCATTTTTGTTTGAATTAAAAAAAATGTTTCATTTATTTAAGGTGTACTTTTTTCTTAAATTCTTTCGTCCTGCTTTTCATTGTAAAAAATTGGTCACTTTAATACTAATAAAATACATTTAATTATTAATTTATGTATTTTAACATTAATGTATTGTAACATTTGTAATATTTTTCATGTCTGTGTACGGTGAAATATTTTTTGTCTTATGATTTATGAAGCTTATGCGCTCAAACAATAAGAACGATATATAATTTTTGCTTTTATCGAATGTTATGAATTATACTGTAGATTTAAAAAAAACTGTTCCAAATGTCTATTAAAATATTTAGAAATTTACTCTTGTGAACTCAGAAAAGAAAAAAGTTAAATGCTAATTTTTCCAAGATTTTTTTTTTTTTTCAATTAAAAGATATATCTTCTGTATGAACAATGCATGCAGTAAGCAATTAGATTTAAAATTAAATGTCAAACGTATTTTATTAGGAAATTAAGGAGGCAAAATATATTTTAAATAAACTAAATATGAAATTGTTTTAAGCAAATTTAAAACAAGTGATGAAAATTTCTTTCTTTTTTTTATAAATATAACGTGAATTATTCGAGCGACTCTCCTTAATTTGGGTTTATCAGTTTAATCTGTACTCTTTCGCTTTTTTATTACAAGTCCTAAAAACCTTGTATTAAATTACACATTTTAAACTTTAGTTACAATTATGCAGAGCAATTAGCGTTCGAGAAAATGATTTTAATTAATACCAAGTAATAAGACTTTTTATATCATGAAGATTACAAGCTTATGGTTGGAGGCTATTTATTTCCTGAAAGCCAAAAATAGACATTGCAAAAAGAAAGTCACAAAAGACGACCGAGAAAGTCTTACATTTTAAAATCCATTTTAATTCATCAGTTTTTAAAGAAGGAATTAAACTCACTTATGGTTATTTTTGTCTAAATGAAAAATCTAACTTTATAATTCTGAAGAGTTTCTTTATTTTCTCTCAGTCAGCACGAACCATTTTAATTTGAATAATTAAACACTAATTAACACTGTATATTTGATAAATAAAACGCCTTTCCTTTCACCACCTTCATTTTTTAAAACACTTCTTATTTTTCGATTTTTTGAATTTAAACTTAATGATATATCAAGGTGGGTGTATTAATAATCTTTGAAACACACAAATGTAAAAAAAAGGCTTTAAATTCTGATGGAAGTCAGTTTTCAAAAAGAGAAAAATGTAATATTTATTGAGATTCCAATCCTCTCAAGTTCCGAATTGGATGCATCGATATTAAAGGCGAGTGTCGAAAATGGATATGAATATTCTAAAGAAAAAAATGTACTTTTATTACTTGAGCTATTCTAATATCTGATTAAACTATGTTTCAGTATCAAAACATTTATTCTAGAAGGTCTTCTCTTCAAGTCTAAAATTAACCGAACGGAACAAACGAAGGACGTTGCTAAAGTAAACCAAGAGTAAGATGGAAGAGTGACAGCAATATTTTTCTCCATTTCGATGGATAATGAAATTTATCTTACTAATTATTTTCATAAGATATACCAAGATATAATCCAAAGGGCTACTATGGGATTTTTTATTACAATATTTACGTTATTTTTACCTAAAAGTTAACAAAGTTGTTGCAGAGCACATTTGATTTAGAGAGATGAGTTTATATAAAAATAGAAATGTGATCTGTTATTCAGATTTTAGCAAAATAAAAAATCTTACCATTAATTTAGACAGTTAACGATTCATTTCTGTTTTAAACTCACGCATTTTAAGATACAAATGATTCGTTGTTTTGCTCATGAAATTAGAAAAAAATATTTTCTTAAAAAAATATTTTCTCCATTTTTTTTTGAATTGTAGATTTTTCTAGTGTAACTTTGTATTTTACAGAATTCCCAAAAAATGTTCATATTTCATGTTCTTCAGTGTAATTTATAAATTAAAATTTTCCAAATAACTTATATTTATATTATAGTATTTTTTAACTTTTTAACTTCAGCGCTGATTCCTACTACTTAAATAACGAAAGTTAAACACGAAATTCAGTATTGAAAAAAAAAAATCAGTATCAGAAGTAGCGAGCAGTTGATCATTTTGAAGAAATTATATCTTGAAAAGAAATACGTGAAAAAATTGTAAGAATTTTCTAGAAAAAAGGAAACTATTATAAGAAAAAAAATACTTAATCGTTATTACCTTGTGCTATGGGAAGAAATCTCGTAAGGAAATAACTGAATGTATGAGATTTGAGTTGTGCAGTATCTTATTAAATTTTAAGCAGAAATAAGGCAACATAACACTTTCTGAAAATTCCTTGATAGGAAAAGTGTCCTAAATAATCGTAATCAAAGACTTTAAAATAAATAATAAAATTTTATTGTGTAAAATCCACATTTAATTATAAATATTTTTGATTGAAGAAAGAAGAGCAATATTTACCTGCATAATAGCATTTGAACTCAAAGGAAGTAGTTCTAAACAAGGGTTCACTTGCTACACAGCAAATAAATTTATAATTACTGCAACGTAACTAAAGATTTTAATTTATCAAGGGACTTGAGTTGTTACAACTCGGTTGTTGTTAGGAAAGATAGATGGTACTACAAGAGTGTTTTTTTTTTCTCATGTTCAAGAAGGTTAATTCAATGTATCGTATTACATGTTATTGTGCTGTTCCTTCACTGTGACCATGTAACCATGTTAATGTCAATAAAAAACATTTAAGACCTGCTCAAGGTAAGCAATTTGAATTTGTCGTATTTAATATTTCTCCTACTCAGTCCCAGCTTCGTCTGTAGGAGACACTAAACACCACTCTCAAAAAATGCCGCCAAGTTAAATAAAAGGCATCATTTGTACCCAGAATTAGTTAATTTTCATGTTAATAGATGGTAGTTCTGGAAAAAAAAAAGATTTTTAGTGAACATTTTGCTTACTTATGGTAAAATGAAAATGGTGTTTTCTGAGAGAAAGAAAATTATACGCTTGCACATCTCTAAGAGTTCCTATTTTTTATTATTTGTGTAGTAAAAAATTATTAAACACACTGTTGAATTTCTTAAACTTTATGTTTATATATAACATTATCAATTTCTTACTCAAATCTTCCCACTTCTGATTTAGAACGCTATTATTTCAGTGTCGCCTGTAGGAGACATTGGGTCAATGGCTATCAAAATTACTCGATTTGGAACTATAATTATGGCACATTTTTTTTTAGCTCGGAATGATATTCTTTAATTGTTAACTGAATTCACTAAATGTAGATATTTAAAGGTTATAGGAAAGAATCTATATCTGCCAGAAAATGAAAGGAAACATAATTAGTGATCACTGTGATTATGTTTAATTTAAAATTTCCCAGAATTCGAATGTATTGGGCAGAAAAAACTATAACTCCCATTCTCACAGACAACATTTTTTGGAAATTATGAGTTTTCAATAAGAGACAACTTAAAATTGAGAAATTATTTAATAATATAAGATAAAGAGAGAGAGAAAAAAACGCAAATGAGATAAATTTTGGAAATTAGGACTCTGCAAACAGATCGCACAGGAATATTTTGTGATTCAAATTTTACATTATGCTCATTATGCTAATTATTATGAATTACTCATTAAATTAAGATTAATGAAATATTTTTAAATTAACATTATGATGTCACTTTGTCCCAATGTCTCTCAATGTCTCCTCCAGAAGATACTTAATTTCTCAATAATAAAAATTAAAATAATTTTCTTAAAATTTTTTCAGTATTTTTACATGCATTTAGAATTGATACGAATTATTCTAAAATTTATAGTTCAAAGTTAACCTTCGTTCTGTGGCCGCGGTAGCCTAGTGGTCATGGTTTCGGATTCGTGACAGGCGGTTTTCGTTCAGTCACGGATTCGATCCTTGGCTACCAAAGACCCGCTGTGTAGCAGGGGCTGATGCACGTTAAATCTATCGGGGCCCAAAGTCCTCCCATTGGCGTGGTGTGGAAGTTAGGAGATAGGGTTCCAGCTCAGGTGTCATCCTCGTCACTTGACCGAGGTTCAAAATTAGGAGGTCCGTCGCCAATAGCCCTCGTGCTGCTTCTAGTGCAACGTTAATAAAAACTGAACTAAAACTAAAAATGATCTTGGGTCTGAGGAGGTTAAGTAAATGAATGTGTAAATATCGGAGATGTAAAAAGGGTGAACCAATGACAAAAGATCATGTGGTTCAAAATATGCAGATGTATTCTCTTCCTGTATGATGGTACAGGTAATACTAAATCTAGAGAGTAAAAATATGAGGTGTTGTAGCCATTATGGGTAAAATTCTTCGTATATTTTCTTTATGGACTATAACTACAAGCCTCTAGGTGAAGTATAATGATCTGGGGGTTCACGCCAAGTTCAGCAACATGATACTAAAATACGAAAAAAAAAAAAAAACAACTTCAGACGTAAATATATATGCTTATTGAATTAAATCTCTCCTTATTTCTTCCACAAATAACTTCTTTCCTGAATTTGATGGCTTATTTCTAGATGGAAATGTTAAGATCAATTCGATCTACATTATTCCTTTAGCGGAATGATTCATTTGTGTTCTAAAATTATCGTCCACAAAATTTCATCCTTAATTTTGTTAAGAGTTCGTGCATTACACTGTAGAGGAGAAAGTAAGGAATAATTAAACTTTTCCTTCATCAGTTAAAGATCTTGGCTAATGCTTATGAGATTGTGGCCAATGATAAATATCAAGACACTGCGTATTTTAGTAGAATCAACTCCAAGACTCAAGCATTCCATGATACGAGTTAAGGAGGATTAAAATAAAAATAATTGTGAAAGGTTTTTTTTTTTTTTTTTTTTTTGATATAAAATGTATGATTTTTGCTGAATATATAGCAGATAAATAAAACTTCTGTTAATCTAAGTAACTGATTACAATTAAAACAACACAGTTATTGATTCCAATCGAGATCAATCCAATTTTGACTTTCTTATATTTTTAGTTTTTATTACAGCTTTAATGCTGCAAATTGTTATAAATGTTAAATAAATATTATGAGCTAAGCACTGTAATTTTAAAAGCTCTTCTAGAGAACTAAAATTTTTAAATTTGATTGATAATAAGCAAAAATACCTGAATATATCAAAATTAATGTAAGTTTAATCGTTAATTTATTTTATGCATACTTTTTTGTATGTTAAAAATAATTTTGAATGTTTAAAATAAGGTCAGTGAATTAAAAATAAAATCTCACTATTTCTACTATGAGAACTGAAATGAAGCAAGCATATTATCTTCAATCCTGTTCCTCAGCTGTTCTGCAACTAATTAAGGGGACTTAGTACCTGTGAACCTTCAAAAATTCGATTTTTCAAATTTGATTTTAAAAAATAGTACTAAATGTTAGGAGCATTTTAAAACAAACCGCGTCAAAATTCGACAGTTATTACGCCTTGTGCAACAAAAAATGTGAATGCCTAAAGTGGCTTGTTCTATGTAATGCAATGTAGACAAACCTCTTTTTCTCAGTTTGCTATTATCACACTTTCCCACAGGATTAAAAAAAATCTTTTGCATGCAGAGCTTTAAAATTTTACTTGAGTGTTGTACTTGTAAATCTTTATTCCGTGAACCTCAATTTTGTTAATAGGATGGTTAGATTTTATTTTATAACATGATACATGAAAAAAAAGTTATTAAATACAAACTTGATAATTTTTTAATTTTTCAATTTTTTTTAATGTAAGGTAAATTTAAAATTTGAGGTTTACAGAATAAGGTCATTATTTAGCTTTAATTTGGTATAATAATTATGGTTCTACTGTACATATTTCAAAAGTTATCTTGTGGGTAACGTAAGGAAAGCTAATTTATTTTTCAAATTTTTGTACGCATATTTCATGTTGTATAAGAAAATATATTAATTTAATAGCAAAACCTGACCCAATATTTTAAACTATGCACTTTATTACACAAACTGGCAAAGTTTCATACTGAAATGAGTAAAAATTGTTGTTTTATGAAGAATCGAAAAAAGTTTGTCAAAATGTTCTACTTTTGATTTCATAAGGTACTAAGTCCCCTTAAATAAAACAAGTGAATGATAAGAAAATGTTATTCTCAGATAATTAGCGGTGAGAGTCTAAATGAAAACCAAAAGCTTTTTTTAAGATTCACTGAAACCTTGCATAGGTTTCTTCATACCCATGATATTTTAAAGTGAATTTAATTTGGCCTATTATTATACTTCACAAAAAATTATGAAAAGCTCATTCTTCATGTTTTTGATTACTAATGTACGACGAAGAAAAAATATATTGAACACGTTACGCTTGTGCATTTCACTGTAAAGTACAATATGAGAAAAGTTTAATTGAGAACAATATCAGATATTCAATAACATTGATCAATTTCAATATTAATTTCAAGGCTGAAAGCTCTACATTGCACATACATAATTTTCCATGCAAAATATTAAAACACTTTCGTATATAATTTAAGCAAAAAAAGTATCGTTTACTCATTTTATATGAAAATCTAAAAGAAAAAAAAAATCTGGACAGATGATGAAGAATTTTATTCGTTATTTAAAAATAGCTGGGAAAGGTACAATAAAGGAATAAAATGAAATAATATTTACAACACTCAACATAGTGGAAGGCTTTAAAATCCCAATATCTAACTAGCAATATATTGCTAAAATCGAAATTCTCCCATTTTTAATTTTCCACAGCTTCTATTTTCTGTATGGCTTAATATCTATGTTGCGTCAATCTCGAAATGAAAATTTGGTATTGATGAAAACACAATCACATACATACCTGTATGCAATATAAACACATATCTATATATAGTATACATGTATATCTGATATACATGCATATCCGATACATTTTATACAACTGACAAGAGTCCTTTTATAATATGTGCAAGTCCTGAGTCACCAAAGAATAGTTCCTTCGAAAAAGAAATATGTTAGTTGAACAATAGCATATTTTCCATTCTTACCGAAATATACAAATAGCGTTCGTAGGGATTGATAAGAGACATATAAACCTCCAAGGAACCGAGGCGTACGCAACAGATATCTAACATCGCAGTATTGATATTAAACATTCATAAGACAGATAGCGATAAGAGTGAGAAATTTCTTCAGCGTTTTCTCACCAGCTGAAGTGCTGGATCATTTGAGTCGTCGTGGATGAGTTATACATTTCAAGAAGAGAAAGATGGTCGAGGAAGAATAAGCAATATCGTACAGGGAATTGGCGAGAAGTTTAAGGAATATTTTTAGAAATGGTTCACACACAATAACGACGCTATGTATATCCTATGTATCTGTGCAAAGTCGCACATAATCGATACAATTCTGCTCTATTAAAAGACGAGTAAAATCATCTGAAGTACAAATATATTCATAATATGCTTCTATTCATTAATTTTCGCCCATGTGTAGATGTACAAATTAAGTTTATAATATTTTAAGGATTGATCTAATTTAAACAAAATTATAAATAATTATTTTAAGCGATTCAAGGAGTTAAAAAACTAAAGTGAATTGGAAAAAAACTTAGGATAAATTAAGAAAAGCAGAATTTTACATATACTACATCTCAATTAATTCATATATTTATCACAAAGAGTATCAAAATCATCTTTTTTTAACATTTCTTTCTCAAATAACATATTTGTAAGTATTTATTCTTTAATTTAGGGAAACAACTTATGCACTAGAGGTTTTTGTAATTGCTTTATGTTTCAAATATATATGTTAGTGGGTTTAAATGATTTTATTTTATCAATCCTATAAAAGTTAAGAATTACACTTTTTCAGACGTACGTTTCATTTTCTATTTTTCCCCACAGGAGTTTTAACAAAACCTTAAATGAATGCTTTTAAATTTTTCCTTTTTAATCAACACAGAAAAACCAGATGTCAAAAACAAATCAATGCAGATTTTACTTAAGCATACTGCAGCGATCAAATGATTGAAAGTTATACAGAACAAATTTTATAACTCTTGCCTTCAAAAGACTTTATATCAAATAATTTCAGATTATCTTTTATAATTTTGAAATGACATTTTCCCCTTCGATAAGTATGATCTTCTATGTCCCCCTTCTATATATTAGCTCTACCGAAAAATTCAGTCAATTTGGGAAGTGAAAAACCATTTTTCATATAGTTAAAAATGTTTATAAAACAATATATCATCCGTTGTTACTAGGATTGGTCTTTAAATATTCCGGTTGGAGATCTCATGAGCAAAGTAAAAAAAATCTTTTCTTAATAGAGTAGTCATAGGTATGTCTCCGCTACCTCGAAGCAAAAATGAACCCCTTCTTGATCAGACGATTACTGTTGATGAAAAATGTGTTACCTACAAAAACATCATAATGAAATGAACATACCGTGAGCCCTGATACTGGACCCTTCCCCTGGAAACCGAGCTTGAACTTGAATAAGAGAATGCTTTGTATATGGTTGGATATCTAAGGACCAATTCACTATGATCTCTTGAAACTTAATGAAAAGATCAATTCAGAGAGATAATGTCAGCATCAGAATGATTTAAATAAATCCCTCTGATCAAAAAGGCATACGGCGTTCATTAAGAAGCTACTCATGCTGCACAATGATAATGCTGCTTTAGTGACCCGTCAGAAAATCACAGAACTCGCTTGAGAAATTCTGTTTCATCTTCAATACCAATCAATCCGTTTATCATCACACGTTTCTACAATTGAAAATTTTTTTTGAAGAAACAAAACTCATAATTGCAGTAGATATAAATCGAGCACTACTACTTAAGATCTTCAGATTTTTTCTTCGCATAGCACTTTGAAAAAGGTTGTTTATAAATTACTATAATGCTGGAAGGAGATCATTAGTAACAAAGAAAATTATATTGTCCAATAAATATTATTAAACGTATAAAACATGTATTATTTTCGTTCACTTTCCTAACAGTCAGAACCTTCCGGTAAACCCAATATATTTTTGTATTCCATTTAATGTGTTTATCGAACAGACATTGATAAAATATTTTTTTAAAAAAATATTTTAAAAACTCCTAGAAATGATATGAAATAGTATTCAATGTATTTGAGCTTTTTAACCTCAAGGCTTTAGTTGAATAATGAAGATAATATGTATTAATTATACTAAAAAAGAATATGTTCAGCATTCATTTTAATGACAATAACTGAAACAATAAGTGGAGTTAACTGGTTTAATACATTAAAGGTTCATGTAAAGATCAAAATATTATTCAAAGATAGTTAAAAGTAGTTAAAGAGCTCATTAATTAATGTAGAATTAAAAAAAAACTTTGAGTTTTCGCCTAGTTTCTCTAGCTGGGAATAGGTATCCACATCGTCCAGTTTCAATAAAAAAACTCATCATTTTTATGAATATTCATCATTAAAATTTTAATATCACCTATTTTACGAAGTGATGTAACACTTACTCGCACTGATGTTTTTTCACTTCGTATTTCAATTCTTCATTTTTTACGGCCCATTTGAAACAAATTTGGCAAAATGGAATAGCACAAAAGGTTCCACACTACTCCGAAAAAATGACGTCAGTCGATAGCAAAATTGCTTGAAAACTCAAGTCTCAGATTTTTTTATTGATAAGATACATTGGAAAAAAGAATTATGTTACTTTTTTAGGAATTTGCATACTATCCGAGTTTCATGACTCTTTTTAGGAATTTATCTGTAGAGTCATTTCATCAAATGTTACTTTACTCGCCTCGTCCAGTCTTTTTATAACGGTAATTGTTTTTTATTACCAGAATGTAGATCCGAATAAAAACTGTTCAGAATAATCAAAATATTTTTTTTCCCATTTTTTAATAGTTTTTATTTTATATCGTTGCGAGGATTATTGTAAGAGAGATAAGCACATTTTTTTTATGTAATCAATAATTTCCATTAATATGTGATATATTTTTACTTAAAAAGTAAAAGAAAATTGTTATAGAGAAAGAAGTCAAAAAAATATTTGTAGCCTTTGTCCAAAACAACTCTAACCTTTCTTAATAACTAAGAAAACACAAACACCAACTTAAAAGCGAAGCATATAAGTAATTTCACAAACTGAAATAAAAGTTACTTGTTCTTATACTTTAATGCTTATTTTTAAGTTACATGTCATATAAGGATTTATATCTGTTAATTCGATTACAAAAGTTTCAGATCATTATTAAAATAATTTTTATCCATGAATATCTCTAACTTAGAATAGTTTTTTTTTAAAATTTAAAACCAGTTACAGAAAGGAAGATAACGTATAGCTTACTCTTCATTTGCGAAATAGAATTAAGATGAAATTTATTTTCATATGAGAGAAAATTAAAGATGTAAATAATGACGATTATTAAAAATGTCCGCAACAAAATCATTGAGAATCGAATTTTTATTAATAATTAATCATTAATAAATTTTACAATTGATTCAATTTTTTTGAAATGCTATTATTAGCGTTCATACATTCTTTTATACACACTATCACACACACACACACACACACATATATATATATATATATATATATATAAATACACATTAATAATAACACATATATATATATATATATATATATATATTGGAGGAATTTCACGAACTTTAGACATATTTAGTTTGTCAGCATGGTTCGACAAATTTTACCCAACATCCAGCAAGACTAACTATCCAAAATTACGCATGTTCAAGAAATGGTTCCAGCTCACGTGATTAAACAAAAAGGTTTAGCCTTGCAATGTTTTGCTCTAATTAAAGTGGACAATGCATAGCTATGGGACATTTTGGGGACGGACGATCCTCATCTCTATAAGGTACTATCAATACTCCAAATTGTAGTATTTGGACAAGAAAGAATCTGTTCCAAATGTAGCCATTGCCTTTTCATTCACAAAATTTCACTGCGTGGTGCTGGGTCACGGTAACATTTACCGGCAGAGTGGACCCTTTCGTTTTCAAGGATATTGCTCCTTCGGGAAACATTATGAATCTCTTTTGTGCAATCAGCTCATTCCAGTACTGCAACAGCTTGGATGTGACGATAGCACAATTTTTATGCAATATGGGACTCCTCCGCATATTTCAAATCCAGTAAAGAGCTGCTCCATATACATTTTGGAAATGACAGAATCAATCGACATCATTTACCAACAACTTGGTCGCCACGATCACCTGACTTAAGCCCTTGCTACTTCTGGCTGTGGGGTTGCTTAAAACACGTTATGTACAGGGCTCTGATTGTAAACTTAGTAAAATTGAAAACACGCATTATGCAACAAATTCACAACTGAAGCACTACAATCTGTTGTGGAACATGCTGTTTTTCACTTTCAACTTATGGCAGAAAAAAAGTGGAAAATATATAGAACATTTCTTAAGCAAGTCGTAGCAGCTTATTCATGACTTTTTTATCTTGATGGTTTCATCACTGTTTGCTTTTTCTACGGCTTTTGTCCAAGAGACAATTAAAAACCGATTTTTTCTTATTCACTGTAGCAACACAATGTCGCGCTGCCTTTTCTGCTGTGGTATCATTTTGGACTTTGATCAAACAAAGATACAACAACATGTCCTGTTTTTTAATTAGCATATTATGATTAGTACAGCGCCCTCTATCGGCCCACTTTTGAACTTGAAATTGTACAACAGTTTGAAATTATACAAAATTACAAATTATATGCTCTAAAAGCAAATTTATAAATGTTATTAAACTTAAAAACTACATTTGTTACAGAACTATTAGAAAAAATCAACACTAATCATCAAAATAACTAAATAAGTCAAATAAAAAATATTATCTTAAATTAAAACATATAAAATACAATCATGAAAAAAAGCAATAAGTTTTTGCTGAAATAAAATTATACATAATAATTTTAATTTAAGCCATAAATAAAAATTTAACTAAAAATTATAAATTTAGTTAAGTTAAAATCTACCCCGAAAACACAGAAACTCTCAAGTGAAAAGGGAAGAATTTATGGGAAGCAAAAAGGTGGAAAATACTATACCACAATAATTTGGAAAGGGAAAAGTGTGTTTAAATTAGTTTCATGGATCCAACCATCACACCATCAGTAATTATGTTACTATTAACGGCTTAGACCAAGAATAATAAAAATTCCAGAAAAATAAAAAATAGAAAAATAAACAGGAATTCTAAAATAAAAAAAAGAAAAGAAATATTCATTAAAACCAAAGTAAATGAATATAATCTTAAAAATAAACTAAAAACACTAATAATACACACTTAAAATATTTATTTAACTGATAAAATTTTTCTTCTAACTTTAAAAAATTTGTTGTGCACATCTAATTTCCATAAACCATGATATTACCATGCTGCTAACCTTCAATAATATTGTTTGGCTATACAAAGAAAAGTATTTTCTAATATATAGCCTTCCACACGAATTTAAATTATTTCAAAACCTCTGCCATAATAATTTTAAATTTAACAAGTTTTACAAATGAGTAATTATTTTTAATATAATAGCTTGATCCATTCTGTTCTACATATCTATCTTAAAAATAAAATAATTTTTTCGTCATGCTGTGTACGGGTACCTTTTAAAAATACTTTATCTCACTTAAGGATGCTCATAAATGCCTCAGACTAAAAATAATACAGAAAGATCTTGCGTTTAAAACTGAGTAAATGAAATTTACTTATAGTATTATTTTAATAAACATAAAATGTATTATAAAATTAGCTAACTTCAATATTTGTATTCATTGGGAAAGTTCTTAACAACATCAGTTTTTGAATAATGTATTTTGCCAGGTTGTATCTATCTTAAAACAATAAAAAGAGAATCGAAGTATAAAAGAAAAGTAAATCTTTATGAAATCCATTACTTGGTGAGTGATAAATTTCGAACCGGAATATAGTACCTAGATTTGAAAATAACCTTGGGTACTTACCTAAAGCATAATGACTCTCAACACAAAGCTGCATAAAACGGAGCTCTAGGAATGTTCTTTGAGATTTTTCTAGTCAGAGCCATTTTAATTTGCGGTGGAACCCTACGAACGATCGAAAAAGAGAGAAAATTTCTCCGATGAAGCATCAGTGGAGGATATCCGTCCTCTGAATCTTTTTATAATGACTTAAGAGACAGGTACTTGGACTGAACTTTCATTTGGAGGGAAGACAGGTTATTAAGCTGAGGATGATAGCATCCATTACTATTCAACGAGTGTACCTAGAATGACGGTCTAGGGGGAAAATGTTCCCTCTTTTTGATAAAGGTAGGTTATTTCACCCCCGATATTTATTTCATTGAAGAGAGCGTTTTTTTTTGCTCGCATCCTATATTTTTTAGCAAAGGAGATACCATTTGGAGTTTTATCTTCAAAAAACAACTTTTTTTGTTTTAATCCTTTTAAGAGCTGGCTCATATACTGCGTTCCGGTATTTCTTGATTGAAGATACGTTATAAAAGAGAAAATAAAGAGTTATACATTTCTTTTCTTATTAAATTTTAACACCAGTAACTACTAGATGTTATAATTAACGTTTTGTTAAAATTAGAAAGTTTTTTAACAGTTCGATTACTTCAGTAATGGAATATGTAATAGTTTTTTTTTTATTGAAATAAGTGATTAATTTTTATTTTTAAGGAGGTTATTGTGGTTTATCCCACGGACAAGTGCATACATTTTGCGGAATGAATTATTTTTAGCCTCTTTAGTCAACGCTCAAGTAAGTGTGTATAAAAATTACTTTTAAGCAAAAATTGTAAGAGTGTAATTCAGTATCAAATTTTAACAAGTGATTTACACGTATGAGCTGCGCGTTGTTAAAGATTAGAATTAAATAACTTGTGAAGATGTATTTCATAAAATTTAAAGTAACAAAACAAACATATTTACAGCTGAAATACTTCTCATCACAGGTTATGAAAATGTTATGACGATCCATATTTAGTTTAAAAAATAATTATCTGAAACACTCTCACCATATATACCTCAAAATTGAATATAAAAAAAAATTATTCACGCCAAACTTCGGAAAGTCTGAGTTAAAGAGAAGCCTGAAATAATGCTCTAATCCAAGACCGGTTTAGAGGAACTCCTTCACTTTAAAAGCAAAAACGATTGAGTGCAAAATAATAAATAAACATTTAATATAAGAGCCTGTATTTACCAAAAATGTCAATCATTAATTGTTAATGATGAGAAAAGCTCTAAATATTGAAAGCTTCATCATTGCTAAATCCTACAATCTCACAGCTCACTGATTTTAAAGTATCTTATAAGAAAATGTTTCCTCCGCAATGACTCCTTTAATTTAAATATAAATCTACCATGAGAAACATTAAAGCTCATGGTTTTTCAATGTCTCAATTGTAGTTGTCTCACCAATACCCATCTATATTTATAATTCCTGCAAAATCCTTCCCATCTATATTTATAATTCTTCAACAGAATTCTAGGCTTTGGGGTGTTAAAAATTGGAGAAGCATCGATACAACATCTAAAATGAATTCTGTTATCGGCTTAGTTATTGATGCTGTTCAGGGTTTATGCAGTTTTTTTCTCACTAAACACACACACATACACACAATTTCTCATCATTGTAATGTGAATATCCTAAATATTTACAGACTATGAATGACATTATTTCCTGACAATTTCTATAGTAAACCCAATTAAAAGATAAAAATGTGTATTAATTCTGCAATATAATTTCTTTGTGAACAAAAACAAATTAATAACTCCTTTTAGTCTTCTTTATTCTGCGAATTACTGATTGTTATTTCTAAAGAATTTTAGATGAATGCTATAAGGTTATACTGAGGGAAGAACTTTTTAACTACTTTGAAAAAAAAAAACAAAGAAAAATAAATAATTATGCTCGGATATTAATGAAAAATCATTAGATATTGCTTAATAAAATTCTCAAAAATGTAATGAAAATGTGTTGTCATTTCAAATATATCATGAAAGGAAGTGCCCAATTTAACTTCTTGACTCCATTTGCCGCATTAAAAATATAAATGTTCGTATATGAGGACGTTTAGTTTATTATAATAATAATTACTATCATTAAAAACCGAATATATTTTGATAGAACTTATTCACTTTTAAATTTTTGAAAAATAAAAATAAAAATCTTATAATTTAGCTTCACGGATAACGATAGTAACGGTGTATAGTTAGAAATATAAAAATAGCGTTAAATATTATTTCGACTGTCAGTGCTGCTCGATTATGTGAACAAATCATTAATTTTTGATAAATATAATATCATATATAATAAATATTTAAGTTTCAATAATTTGCCTTAATTTAAAAAAGACATATGTTTTTATTTTATAAGAAATTTACAAAACATACACATATATATGTATACGATTTTCTTTCGAGGTGGTGTTTTTACTTACGAGTAAATATAACCCTAAGTATAGTTTGTTGCATTTCGTGTAAGAGTATAAGGAAATGCATAAATTTTTATCACCAGAATTATAAAAATGGACAAACAAGCCAAAACACGAGGTAGATCTATACGACGTTCTGTGTGTGAACAACCACCGAAACGTCCAAAAGCTGGACTAAAATTGATCCTGAAATAAGATTATCAGTATATATCATTAAACTAAAAAGAATAGAATTGAAAAGTCTTCTAAGATGTCTCGACAAAAATTGTGTGAGATGAAATTGTAACATTTAAGATAAATGAGAAGAACCGGTCCCTGAGAATGTATGAAATCATTTCATTTATGAATTACTAATAATTCTTAGCGGCCACAAAAGTGGATTTAATTATTTGCTTTTTGTGCATTTTAATTGTTTTTCCCATTCAATTGGCTTTTTGAATTCCTATCATAAAATGCATATATAATACTACAGTGATACTCAGCGACGTTTTCCTTATTGTGGAAATTCCAATGAGCTTTATTTGAAATTTCTACATTGCATTCCTAACCCTCTCTCTCACGAATTATGAAAAAATGCAAAGAAAAAAAATCATTCTATGAATTAATATACTTAAATTCTTGTTTTAAATTCTGTAGAAAAAATTATTTATTCAGCTTGATCCCATTAAGGGAAATATTAGAAGCCTCTTATGAGGCTTGTAAGTTTAAAATGTTGCAAACATGCCTATTCAGAAAAATGAAAGGAAACAGACAGGCGAAAAATTTAAACTAATTTTTATATTTAGTTTATTATTTTAAAGGTTATTTTAGCAATTATTAGTTAATGCAATGAAATTACAGATATATGAGAAAAAATTATCTTCATTAAAAAGCCTGGAAGCACTCAGGACATAGTACTTCCTTGTATCGAGCAAATATGAATCTAATTTTCCAAGGACAGCAGGATAAGTGGTACTTGACAGCATATTCCCCCTCAGATTTAGCCGGATAAAGCTTAGCAGGAGCTTGCACTTTTAAGCGTTTTCTACTTGGCAGCATATTCCCCCTCAGATTTAGCCGGATAAACCTTAGCAGGAACTTGCACTTTTAAGCGTTTTCTATGTTGGTGGATCCCGCAATGTACTTGGTCTGGCTTTCCTTTTGCTCTGAATCGAACTACTTTTATAAATAAAGGAACTCGAAATGGATGATTTAAATTTCAATAAATCCATGGATTCATTTTCAGTATCTGAAACCCATAAGATCCAATAACTTCGATCGCAAACACTTAACGCATGGGGAAAAATTCTCAAGTACCACCGTTTATGTCGTAGCTTATATCTATATAGACTTAATAATAATCCATTACAATACTTTTATTATATACTGCTGTTTGTAGAAAATGCAACACCATGAAAGAATCATCAGAATCAAATGAAATTTAATGCAGAAACGACTTGTACTGATACAAATAAATGATGAAATTTTCAAAATAAAAGAAACAAATTAAGCGTCCGAAATCAGTATTTGGTGCAGCCACCATGCGCTGCAATAAGTGCTGCTATACGACGTGGCATGGAGTCAAACAGATGTTGAATATCTGCTTGAGGAAGAGAATTCCATATCGCTTGTATGCGCAACCAAAGTTCGTCTTTGGAAACTGCAGGACGCGGATCACGAGCGAGACGCCGACCAACCATATCCCACACGTGCTCAATAGGCGACATATCCGGTGAATAAGCAGGCCAAGGAAGAAGTTGCATGCGTTGTGCTGAACAGAAGTCTCGAACAGTCCGCGCAACATGTGGGCGTGCATTATCCTGCTGAAAGATAGCTCCAGGGATGCCTTGAAGGAAAGGAACGACTTCGGGCTGTAGCACTTCACGGACGTACCTGTTGCTATTGAGATTACCCTCAATTCGTATCAAATTGGATCGTCCATAATACGAAATCGCACCCCAGACCATAACTCCGGGTGTTCGACCACTATGTCGTTCAATAATACACTCAGGAAGGCAGCGTTGACCGGCATAACGTCTAACACGAACACGGCCATCATGGGTCCACAAATTGAAGCGTGATTCATCTGAAAAGACAACTTGGTGCCAATCAGCTCGCCTGTCTCTGTGCTCAAGAGCCCACTGCCGACGCAGCCGTCGATGATTCGCCGTGAGGGGAATCCTGTATAAAGGCACCCTTGCACGCAATCCACGGCGCAGCAGACGACGACGAATTGACGAAGCCGACAATTGTACACCTGTAGCAGTAGACCAACGTGCTGCCAGCTGCCTGGAGGAAGCTGTGCGATCATTCACCGCCATGCGGAGCAGGTGTCGATCATCGCGCTCTGACGTCACCTTCTGTCGTCCAGTACCTGTTTTTCGAGTTGTTCGGTGCTCGTCGGTCCACTGCTTCCAAACTCGCATCACTGTGGAACTGTTCCGCTGCATACGAGCTGCTATTGCGCGATAGGAAAATCCTCCTTCTCGAAGGCCGATTATCCTCCTTCGTTCAAACTCCGTAAGTTGCTTGAATTTCTTATTCTTCCGTCGTGGAGGCATACTCAGGTCTCACTAAACGTTTGCCACTAACAAATAATCATAGACTTTTTTCAACGTCCCGCTACAGCACTTTATTTATACGCTTTCAGCATCAATTCAGAGGGCGCTGCGCGCGCCGCGCACGCGCGATGGCTCTGAAACTTTATTAATTTGCATAATATCCTATAATTGACATTTGCTGCGAATTTCATTTGATTCTGATGATTCCTTCATGGTGTTGCATTTTCTACAAACAGCAGTTTACATTTCGATGGAAGCAGGTCTTGGAATTACGATAACATGTTTTTTTTTCCTGCTCTAACATTTAGCCCATACTACAGGACTTTCTCCAAGAAATGTTGAGGTTACTTGAGCAGCTGAGTTGTCAAACTACCTAGTTATTGTTATGTTTTTCTTACTTGTGGAAATGAAAAATGTGCCTCTCGAATCATGTTTCAATTCATTGAAGTTTCTATTTATTTGTAGCTTCTTATATCCTATTTAAACGTATTATTCCTATTGAATTTTCCATTCAACAAATTTCATCAAAGGAGGAATTTTGAATAAATCGTCGAAAAATACTTTGAGAAATTTATGCACTATAAATTTACAAAGCCTCAATACAACACCTCCAAATTCTTTACAAAATTTCTGAGATTCAGCATTTACACCTTGATAAATTTCAAAGGCATAAACATAGCCAGAAATTCCATTTTTGTCCATTTTTCACATTATAAATAATGTTTAGTTAAATTTTTAACAAAGTTAGCTTCCTATTTATTCCTTTTATATTAAAAAGGATAATACAAAACTACTTTTTAAGGAATTTTATTAAAATTTGTTCAGTTTTATTTTTTTAATAAAGTTGCCCTTTACAACCATGTTTTCCAATAGATATGGAGTTTATTTTTAATAAGTAAATAATTTTAATGGGATTATATGACGCATGTATGTCTTATAACAGAGAAAAAATTTTACTTGCCTCATTTGGAAGTATATTACCATAACAAACAAATGATGTTATTTCATCATTCACTTCTTTCACAAAATTAAAAGACTTCCATTTTTCAAGACTGATGCTGCCTGCAGTTATGATACACTAAAACCATTTGAAGCTCTATTTAAGGCTTAAATGTATAAGAGGTGTCACTCATACGAAAAAAAATTGAGAGGAAAATGATTTTAAAACACTGTTTCTTTGAATTATCGTAGGAGTCTCATATCAGGCCCAGGTGAGAAGGAAGGTTAAATTGCGTGTGAAAGTATTTTGATCAATTGCCTAAAATTTTTGACCACTCTTTTAATTATTATTATCCGAAATGATTGATAATGTGGATTTTGCGAGTAATCTTACCTGTTCCGAAATATATATTGTATGAGTGTTTTTGTTTATTTTACCTTTATTATCAATTAAAGTCTTAACTATACTTATTTTCTTTCAGCAATTTAAATTTAAAATTACATTACAAAACTGTAAACTTATTGTTTTTTTTTAAAAGAAAATACAGAGACATCTCTCAGAAATGGCATAATAGACTCTTGAATTATGTTATATTCATTTTATCCCTAATGCCGAAAATATTGTTTTCTCTAAAAGTCTTTATTTTTGAAACCTTATAATAAAAGGTTAATGTAAGCCCCCTTTAGCATTTTATTCCATTATGTTATAATAGAAACATTTGAGGCAATAATAAATGTTTAAAAATTACTCAAAATTTCCAAATTTCTCTAGCGAGTCGAAAAATCTAAATTTCTACGGGATTAATTTTAAAATTGAACGAGAAAAGCTAAGGACTTAAATTCCTTTTGACATTGGGTCTTAAGTTTAGCTACATTATTTTAATACTATAAATTAATCATTACATTTTTAAGCGCCTTACACTCGAAAAATATCATTGAGAAAACAACGCTTTCGATTAATTTATTCAAAGTGAAGCCCAATTCAGTATCCAAACTATCATTACTCAACAATATTTTGTAGAGATTGGGTATATATTTACGAAGGGAGCCTCATAATATGCGATTGCTACCAATTTATGATTAGAATAAGCATGCCTCCGTAATAATATAATTTCGAAGCGGTCTAGCACACTGAATTCTTGTCAACATCAGTGTAATGTCATTGGGAGTGTTTATCATGAGGTTCCTGCTCTCCTATGAAATGTCAACGCGTTTGATGCACCCCATCCCATTTACTCATCAGCACGTTCATTGTAGCATCCTTCTTCCATTTGCATATTCATTTCAGAATTTGTACACTGCTTAATTCCAAGCAACAAGTGAGGAGCAAATATGTATATATAGATTCCCTTTGATGTTCAAAACCCTTAAAAGGCTAACAAAAGTAAAGAAACTCCATGAATTCTTATTTGGAATAAACTGATTAAAATGATAAATTAATCGATGAGAGGCATGTAAGCAATGGTTTTCTTTAATTTGTTCCTCAAACATTTATGGCCTCGGTAGTCTGGTAGTCATGGTCGCGGACTCTACTGGCGATTTTCATCAAGTCGAAGGTTCGAGCCATTAAAGACCCGCCGTGTATCCGAGGTAGATGAATGTTAAATCTCTCAAAGTCCTACCGATTGGCGCGGTGTAGAAGTTACAAGAGGGGGGCACCAGCTCAGGTGGCGTTCTCGTCACTTAACCGAGGTTCAAAATTACGAGGTCTGTCACCAATAGCCCTGGTGTTGCTTCTTGTGCGACGTTAATCAAACCAAACAAGCTTTAGTTATTTATTTTGTATTTTTGTGTTAATTTTTTTAAAACTATAAATATGGACATTACATAAATGGGCTTAAGCTTATTAAGGTAGCAAGGAAAAACAGACTTAAGTAATTTTCTAGTTATTCAGAATAAATTTCTGTACGTCTTAATGAATATTTATATTTATTGTTGTTATCCTATTATTAGTTGTATTTATTTTGATTATAACCACTCTAAAAAAGTTTAATTTCATCCATGAACAGGTTATTAGTAAATTGTTTTTAATATATACATAAGAGACAATTTCATAAATTAAATTCTATTAGTTACATGCAAATATAGTGACATTTCTATATGAAAACTTTTTCATTTTCCTTATCTTAGGAGTTCTTTTGAATTAAGGAAAGGAAGTAGCTGATTTAGAGTAAATAGAAACCTTTTTTATGTTACAAATTACGTTCATTTTTATAGAAAAAAAATATTCTCACATGAGAAATTTAATTCATAACATGCATTAATCTTTATTTAAGATGTTTCTATTTATAAAAGTTGATTATATTTAATATCATTTATTATTTTCATTTGTTATGTTTCAGATTCAACCTCAAAACCTTTTTGTAGGAACATCATAAAAGTTTTTATCCACTGGTGAAGCAAGGCTTTTTCATGTGTTATTATTTAACAATATTACTATAAAAGTTTAAGTTTTAGAAGATATTACGTAAGTTATCTTTTCATGAATTTGTGAGAAATATCTTTTACTGAGTTTTTGAAGATTGAAACTAATACAGGGTTTCAGTTTTGCAACTAAAAATCAAAATTTTCAAGAATATAAAAAACTTGCTAAAAACTAAGGTAATTATTTTATGAAGAATATTATTTCTTCCACGATTGATAAATGAAAAAAAAAGAACGAAGTCTTATAAAAATATTCAGGAAGAGTTATCGAAGTTTTAATTTTTATTTGAAAATTATTGTAAGAAAAGTGAATAAATTTTCTTTCATTTTTAAAAAACTACTCATGAGTCTTACTGGAGAGTTAGTGAGCTTCAACTTTATATTAAGTATCCATTAAAATAAGAACAAAGAGATTTTAGAAGTAATAGTTACATCTCAATTAACGTAACTATTTAAGTCAGAAATTTCTTTAAGCTGAATTTGGTAAAAAGATTTAACGCCGTTACAGAAAAGTTATCACTAATCGAAATTTATCTGTTTGTGGTTAATTTGTAAAGAATACTTAAAATAAACGTAATGTTTCAAATAATTCACGCATCTTTTTAAAATTAATTTTTCAATCAGCTTGTTAACTATACCAACAGATTTATTACTAATAAAACAGAAAATAATTTTCAAGTCAATGAAAGTTAATAAAATATTATAAAATTACATTTTTTCGTCTTATTATTTAAAATAATCTCGATATGACGCTATGGGTTGAGTAAAAGGAAATAACTATAATAATCAATTAATATTAATTTGAAATAAAAATAAGTTTTAGAATAAAACTATAAAACTAATTTGAAACATGTATTTAAAAACCGCAATCTGGTAAGAATGACAATTCGAATTCTTGCAAACAAATATCGATTGCAATCTGAATGCTCATTCAAGCTAACAGTATTTTTAAATTCTATGCAAGGAGTTTGTTAGAAAAATAAAACAGACTGAATACGTCAGTGCAAAAGAGCTGTTCTTTTGATTAATAGTTTTGAATTTTTTAAAGAAATATCACTAATCAAATCGTGAAACGATCAAACAATAGTTAGTTGCAGAAGAATTCATAATGATAGAATTTGCATATATTTTTAAAAGTGCTTTACCAGTGACAAAGTATTCTTTCTAACATTTATGATATAATATTTTGAGATAGGTGAAAACTATAAAAATTGCTTTAAATATTGTTACAAATTTTATTCTAGAGTTGGAGAAAAAACTGTTTTCCATACCTAATTTTTTAATCCAAATTAATCTAAACGTTAATGAATACTTTGTTTATTACCATTTTTAATTGTTCCTTGTATATTTGGTTGTATAAAAATTAGATTAAATATTTGAATGGATTATAATTCATAAGAAGTTCTTAAAAGTAATATTTTGTTCGTATTTTGAGTAAATATCTGTAAAAAGTTTTTTAATCATTTCAAATATTTTGTGAAATTAATAAAATTTTATCTAACGTTTAAGAAAAAATTTGTTCATTTTCAAAAAAAACTTACTAAATAAAAAAATAAAATTCGTATAATTGTTTTTAAAATTAATGTGTTATTGTAATTTTTCAATAAAAATAATCATACAATGATATGATAAATTTTAATATTTAATCACAGATACATATTAATTGAAATTGAATGAGAAATTGCATAATTTAATGAAAAGAGCATAACAAAATATTTTTATGTACATGACAAATTTAGCAATTTATATACTTATATATGTATTTTTATTGAGTTAAGTCAACTTAAAATTGGATCATTATTAAAAGATTTCCTATTTCTAAAAATTCTGAATTTAACAACTTCTATTAAAAAATTCGGGACAAAATAAGTTGAGAGAACAGTTGATTATTTAAAATTTTTATTCCTCTTAGAAGAGAAACATAAATTAACTTATTCACGCGATCGACGGAAATAAGAATAAGAATTACGCGATCGACTGACGAATAAGAATAATTAGGAATTATTCTTATTCACTTCACTGGTATTGGAACTTGGCGTTCTTACATAAATAATAACTGAAAAAAGTAAAAGCAGCTTAGTGAAAAATAAAACGTATAAAATGAAATAAATCAAAAGGACTGTAAGCTGTTTTCATACAACAGATTTAGTTATTTAGCAGAAATGCGCATTTTGAACCATCGCCTTTAATGGTAGTGCCATTTTATTTTGAAAGAGAGTGAGAGATAGGAATACGTCAAATTAATTTTTAGGGAATATGACGTTTAATTTAATTCTTTGAAATGCAAGTATGAATATCCAAGAGAAATGAAAAGATAAGGAGAACGATGAAAAAGAATGAAAGGAGAAAAATGATGAAAGAGAGAGAGAAAAAAAAGAAAGGTAAAATGATGTGAAATAAAAAGGTAGTACTCCTTTTCGTTTTGATTAATCTGTCCTCCGCAATGATGTGATTTTTCTATTTTCATTTCCAAAACTGTTTAAGATGTGACGCTGCAGATTTTATTTCGTTTCCTTAATTACAATTGGCAAAAGAAAACTGGATTTTTGAGTCTGACGGATGAAATGATTCATTAATCTATTTTGAAGAGTTTGCTAAAGGATAACTGAAAAATTCGAGAACGTAAACACGATATCATTTGATTCTGTATTATTTCTAAGGTTAAGCTCATGGAAATTGAGCTGAAATTGTATTAATAAGCATAGGTCTTTAAATATTTTTTGGGGAAGTGCGTGTGTAGAGGAAGCTAAGAATTCGCAGAATTCAGTCTCCTTTTTCATTTGTTGCGAAGAAATAAAAAATAAGACTTTAATAAATATGTTACGCATATAAACATTTGATTCGAGAAAATATCTATTCTGCTAATAATTAGGATGTTTTATTTATATTCTTGGATGTTTCTATTCTGCGAATAATTATGTTATTGTGACACATAATTTTTATCATAAAGTTTATCATTTTCTGTCATGGGATTTGATTTATATCAATGGTTTTGCATATTTTATGAGCTAAAACTCGAGTAAGCCTGTTTTGCCTGTAAAAAACAAAACTAGTTTTGAAAAGATTTTATATTTTTTGGATAATTTTTACTTCACTAAATAAAGCTAAAATATTATACGAATTTTATAGCAAATATAAGAAATTAGTTTTTTGGGGGGAGGGGGGGAGGGAGATTATATGGGGGATTTCTATTTCTATTTAATGAATTAGTTTTTACAATCCATTATTAACGACAGAGGAATCAGAATTTTTTTTATCAGTGTGTTTGTGCGTTAGAGTTAATTTTCCATTCATTTTTATCAACCAAATGCATTAAAATGTCTGCATTAATTAAATACTTTAAAATAGAGATAAAAATTAATGTAATAAAATTTCATGATACATTTCTGTATTAATCAATTATTTAAAATGGTTAATAAAATGTTCAATTTTTCCAGAAAGTTTTCACTTTAAAATTGTTAATCAATTTATGTTTGATAAAAAAATAATAGTTTATAACAGAAAGAGAGAGGATTTTAATTTTAGCAGTAAATAAAAAAAAAGTCATATTCACTGAAAAATTTCAATTAAAATAGATAATTGAAATAATTTTAAATTCAAATGCTTTTAGAGAAACTAAATAGAAATTAATATCAATAATTAATATTAATAGAAATAATTTTATAGAAATTAATTCTCATGTATAAAAGTACCAGAATTTGCTCATTATGTCTTAAAAACAAATAGGCAAATTTTAATGAAATTTGGTATAAATATACAATTATAACAGAGGAAGAGAGGTATTTTAAAAATCGGTTAATGTATGCATGATTATCAGTAAAGCTCATAGATCAGGGATGTCCAAAATCCACGTTAAGATATCGAATTAAAAAAGAGTCAAATTGAGGGTCTCCTCTCCAAGCCAGACAGGTCACGTTGGTTGTTGCTGATTGGTTTTATTAACGTTGCACTAGAGGCAACACAAAAGCTATTGGCCCGTAATTTCGAAACTAGATCAAGAAACCTGAGTTTGCATCCCCTCCTCCTAATTTATACACCACTCCGATGGGAAGAGTTTGGGCCTCGACAGATTTAACATCCATTAGCCCCGGCTACATGGCGGGTCTTAAGTGGAATCAAGGCTCAAACCTACGATTCTACGAAAACCGCCAGCCGCGAGACCACAACCATGACTACTAGGCTACCGCGGCCACTCCAAACAGGTCAAACAGGTAGCAGGATCCCTCCTACGAACATATAACTCTCTCTTATGATTCCTTTGGGCAACCGCAGACCATGAAACTCTGTTTCCAGTGGCAGCAAACAGCTCACATGAGATCTGTTATGGTGTACCAGTATTGAGTCACCGCGCTGAATGTGCCAAATAATGAGCCTCATTCGTCGTTGTGGAATTTGGTTGACCTAGTCCAGGTTTTTTCGATTTGGATCCAGTGTCCTAACACCATTTCTACAAATTGTAAATGACAATGGGCGTTTCATTGCACTAGGTAGCAACATGCGCTTGTGATTTGCCTGACTCCAACCTTCTGGCAATTGCCCACCTCATTCCGTCATCCATACATTCGTGGCTACTCATATTACCCGATAGCATATAAAATTCAAACAACTCTTGCGATAAATACGGCAAATGTCGACTAGATTATGAGCAAACAAATCACATGTTGGTAAATACTTCAAAACATACAGCTTTATGATCCAAAATTATAGAGTAATAAATTTAGTTTTTTTATGAATGAATAACTTTTCATTTTTTTTTTAATTTTATACCATTTTATTTTAATAATGAAGCAATTTAACTGAAATGTTCTACCCCAGTTTTAGATTTAGAGACACATTGATCATATTTTTTCAACCTCGTTTTCTTAACTGATTATTTTTGGGAACAATTACTACAGTAATCCTTTGATAGCATTTTTCAAGAATTACAGGCAAGAAAAATTATAAACTGAGTGTTAACATTTCCACTAAGTATGACATTCTATTTTCAGTTGTTTATAATAGTTCAATTAAAATTTCATGAAATTTTATAAACTCGGTTTGAATATGTGTAGTAAATAACACGTCATGTTTTCTGAGCTTTTTTGTTTAAGCTAAATTTATTGCTAATTATAAATTAAATTTAAAACTGTGTAACATCTAATTTTTTAAAAATTTATTTTAGATTAAAATCTGGGTTTTTAAAATGTAAATTTAAACTTATTAATAAATCTTTTGAAACAGAATTCATTTTAACAGAGAAGCCGTGTTAATATTGCTGGAAATTTATTAGTCGATTTAAATATCTTCCGACAAAATATATATTTTGATACCATTTCTAGACTTCATAAATATTTCACCGCTTAATAACTGTAGGATTCGATGTAAACTTCCTCAACTAGAAGCTCTCTCTTCTGATTCAAGTGCCAAATTATTTGTGAGATATTCCATCAACCGATCATGCGATGGTGCTTAACATTGATACTTGCAAGTATTAGACCATCATCAAGTAGATGTTGTAAATTGAACTAGTTGGTTCAAAACTTCCGTAGATTTATTATGCAAAAGGTGCAACTAAGGGGTTGGACACGAGATTTGGAGCAATATATCAGGGTTTATTAGCTCGGAATGTTTGAATTGATTGGGTACATTGAAAAGTTGTCAAAGTATTAAACGTGGAATAATGTTGCAAAGGAAATAAATTTATATACTTGTTTTATTTATCTTTGATTCGTGAATAATTTTGCTATTGAATAGTGATGTGGGATTTTTGCAGTGGTCTAAAATCAATTATTAACACTTTAGGGTACGATACTATTATCGAAACGCCAAATAATAATGAATTACATTTTAAATTTTAAAGCTTTACGAGGTATGTTAATTATTTTTCTTAACTTTTACTTAAATTCTATAACAGGCATGTTTACAAATTTTTACTGATTTAATCATATTTTAAGAATTTTTATTCTATGAATTTTAATTTTGCACAAGAAAAATTTCAAGAGTTTATATAAGAGAAAATATGATTTTTTTTTATTGTTATTCGTGAATTAGAAAAGTAAATGACACAAAAATTATTAGAAAAATAACTAAATAATAATATTATTCGTTAACTGGTTATATATCTAAAAATGTTTTTTTTTACGAAACTAATCTTGAACATTTATTATTTTAAGAAACCCCGCCTGATACGTTTACTTAGAATAGTTTAACTGAATTTTTTCTTATCTCATGAAGATAGGTTTAACATTAAAATGACTTTAAAACATCTTCACTTAATCTAATCTCAAAAGTAATTTAATGAACTTAATGATTAAGACATGTTTCAAATCTTTTCAAATCTAAACAGAAGTTAGATTGAAAAACTTTTTAGAGAATGCAGTTTTGAAAAGCTGTTCCGTACCACCCATAACTCGCTACTTTTACATACATTTCTTAAGAATTCATTTTTAAAATTAATTTTTTTAAAACTAATATTTTAGCTAAAAGAATCCATTTTTAACATTAATTATTTAAGAATTTGAATCATCCATGTATTCTGAGCTCAAGGTTTATTAAATGAAGTACGGAGATAATTATTGAATTGAATTACTGAGATGCAAATATCGTCTCTAGGTTACCATGGTAATTAGTTAAAATTACCAAATAATTGGAGAAATATAAATAAATAGTATTTAAAATAAATTATACAATAGTTAGAGCCACATTTTATGAGATTCTTAACACGAAATAGACGAATAATTTCTGATAAACTGTTTAATCGATAAAATAAAATTACAAATTGGGGAAAGAAATTTTCCAAAAAAACAGATATTCTTAAAATGATTGTAATGGAGAATATAGTTTTTAAAACTGTGAGTGCATGATCAATAATCACAACATAAATTCTTTCTATATTTTATTTATTTTCTGTATTTGTACTCTCAATCTGTTCTGTTTCATTTAATAGAAATAAAACAGCGTAAGTAACATAACTTGTTAAAAAAAGAATTAAAAATCGGTTATTTTTTTATTATCTAGTAGGAACACATCATTAGCGAGAATTTTAAGGAAATCACGGTATACATTAATATTGTAATTGAATGTTAATGTACATTTTAAGTGAGGTGTCACACATAATTACATAATTTGGTATCTTTTCTACTCAACAGAATTTGATTTTTAAAATTTCTATTTTCTGACGCACCCTAATCCAGACATCTGGTAATTTAAGATCATTTTAAAAGATTTTCAATCGTGATAGACTCCCTGTAACCCAAATATTTCTCGGATGGTATCACTTAAGCATTCATAATCTGTATAATTTAGAATAGGGAACAGTCTACTTCTTAATAAAGTACTAATTACTAAGCTAGTAAGATAGTAAGTGTTTTTATAGCCGAAGAAAATATCAAAATATAATTATACATTTTTAATACAAAAATAAAAGATGAAAATGCATCTATGCTATTTATTTTGAGTCATAATTGTTGGCTCAAATGTCACTCACAGCAATATCACGTGGACTTGTGCCAACATGACCACTTGATACTGACACCTGAACTTGTTGGTCTTGTTTTTCAGAAGAAAAAAAAAATTGAAAAATTCTTGATTCATACAACTAATTACTTCTATCTAGTTTCTTTTATTATTTATGTTAGTAATTGTTATTACTGTAGTAAAATATTAAAAAAAACCCCAAGGATTCCCTAAAATTAATTTATGTATTTAAGTGGAACTACTTCTATCTACACATGTTTAGCTGTGAAAAGGGGAATGTTTAACAGCCAAATAATAAAAAAAGGAAATTGTCAGTTTATTATTATCAGATTTATATAGATACATAAAATAAATTTAGATTATATCCCAAATAAAGGAAATGCATGAGCCGATATTCAATAAGAATTTATTAAAATCTGATTGTATCTATTTCCAAAATCTGTGATCATTAGCTTGTTGTCAAACACAGAACAGTGAAACTTAATAAACGTATCGACGAAATATGGCTTATTGAATTATTTTTGCTCACGGTTTTGCATAATGTATTCATATATACTATTAAAAACCACAATTATAAAGAGTATGAATGAATAATTCGTATATCATTGTATAATCTTCAAAGAAAAGGAACACTCTTAATTACTTCAAAATTTTCATCGTACCTGGATAAAATTAACACTAATGTGAATGACTAGTGATAAATTATATTTTAATGCAATTAATTAATTAATATTATTAAGTAACTTATGTAAAAGATTTTCTTGCAATCAACGTCCCTATTTTTCGCATATTTGATTCCTTACCTTGAAAATAGCTTAAATTTTAAAGTTTAGTAAAATTCTCCTTGAAAGTTTTTGAGCTAATGAGGCATAAATAATCTAGCTCCTTTAATATTAAGGTCTATTTTAAATATATGATGATAAAGAAATTTCTGTTTAATACTTAACAATATTATTTATACCAAACGATGATTTTTTGCATTTTTCAAAAACTTAAGAAAATTGAGAAAGTGAATTGTTATGTTAGTTATTATGAAAAATATGACTTATTAAATGCAGAGACAAGAAAAATCGGAAATCGAGGAAGTCAAAAGGGGAACGCCTTAAAGATTATATTCCATATAAAATCGATTTACTGATCACGCAGTGTTGAAAAGTAGGAAAAATTGTATGAATCGTGCGTGTTTACTTTAAGTATCTAGTATATGGCTACCTTATAGATTTTTTCTTCGGATATTTCTAGAACTTTTAATCAGATTCCAATAAAATTCGGGAAATATTAGCTATTCAAATTAATAATTACCAAATTCTTCAAAACAATCGAACTCTATCGTGAAAAGTTTTATTTAGAAGTCGATTTATTATGTTGGTTGAGTTATTTACTTAATCCATTATCATGATTTACCATGATATTTATCATAGAGTATCGCAAAGTCTTACTTATTACTAAGAAATGACAGATATATCTGGATGAAATTCTTTTCCACTTTAACTAAAGCTTATGTATATATACTGTTGTGAATTACAGTTGTTAATGTTGGTTTGTTTCGTTACAAGAAGTCGTAGATTGAAGTGACCCGCAGTATGGAGAAGATAGAGCTATAAATTTGCTGGGATCTACAAGACGGCATTTAAGAGGTCAAGAAATGCTAGGAGAAATGTATAACTATGGATGTTAACTATGTAAAAAGTCCTATAAGAATAATGAATCAAAATTAAGTTTCGATCTAGATTATTTTTTAGTAATTATTAAATCTTTACGATACTGCGGGTTATTTCAATCTACGGCTTTCTAAAACCAAACAAATCAGCATCAGTTACTGTAACTTACAGCATTATGTACAAAAGGATAAATTAATATGAAGAATAAATTTTATCCAACCATCTAGGTTATTTTTAGCCATAATTAAATCTTTTTGATGCTTTTTTGTATGATTGATATCAATTTTATCTACCTGAGATACCCATTGAGAAAACTTTTTAAGGGTATCTCCTTTTTTTAGACTGTTTATAGATTTTTTTATATGTTCAAAATTTATCTAAGGTTTAAATCATTGTTTAAGGTAAAATTTGTGAGTCATTGCTTTTATTTATTATCTTCTTCTAGGAATATTAAAATTCTTAAAATCCTTTCAAAAACATGCTAAAGCATTTTTAATTAAAAATATTTTTTATTAAAAAATATTTTTTTTAAATGTTCGTCATTAAATTCGAAGCATACATAATCTCTCTCCCTGCCAACATTTTATTATAATTATACTCTATAAAGGTTATAATTGTTTGCATTTTCAATCTAGCTGTATTTATAGTAATATCTTACATAACATTACAAAATTAATAAGAAATCCTTAGTTCTCCAATTAATTCAAGGCATAGAAACAAAAATTTTAAAGAACTGATTATTTCCATCAAAGGAGGTACTTTTATTTAAGTTTCATAGCCAATCATTGATATCTGATTTCAATCCTAATAATAAATATGAATATTATGTTTCAAAATATGAATAATGAAGAGTAAGCCTATAAAAATATTCAAACATTAATTTTTAAAAAAATCACAAATTTTGTTGAAATATTCTGAAAAGTTCGAACTCTCAGAAGCTTTTTTTTTTTTTTCAAACTAAACAACTTTTAATTCTGTAAAATATCTAAATGCAAAATTTTGCTAAATTTTTATTTTACAATTAAAAGGAAAAAATTCAGTTGCATTAAAGTAAAATTCGGTATTTATTTATTAGCAAAAATATCTTACCCAATGAAACCGACATGAAAGTAAAGTTTCAAAAAAAAAAAAAAAAAAAAAAAAATGGAGAATTGCTGCTTGTAACTAAATATTTAAGTTTTTTGCATATATTTATACATCCAATGGGAAATTCAGTATGCAAATAATCAAATACTTCTGTGCATAGCACATAAAAGAAAATATACTTCCATCTATGATTATATTACAAGAAAGAGTATATTTTTATCCTTCTCATTTTGAAGCTTACTGTTTTTGTGCTGCTTTGTATATTTTATTCAAACAATCTTTTTCAGTTCACACTTTGAAAATATAGACAAAATCCATGTAAATAGAAATATGCATTCTTGGAATTCAAATATCTATTTCTATGCAAAAGATATTTACTTTAGGATCAAATAGTTTTTCAGTATCTTCTAACCAAGTTGAATTCGTTATAGTGTACTTTCTCGTGTCGAAAGGCATTTTCTTCTTCTCAGAAATGAAAACAAAAGCTTTTTTTTATTCGTGGTCCCAAAAAACATTCTTCATTTTGCGCTTCTAGGTTTTATGTATAGTTTCTATTTTTACCCAACATAAAAGATTTATATACATATTTCACTTCGACGAAAGGCTTTAAGCGGGAAATGCAATCTTTATCATGGAGGTTATGCGAAACGTAAAATATTTTTCATTTCATAGATATCGTTGAAATTCCAATTTTCCGATCCTTACTATGAAATTGTTTTTTATACCAATGGATGAAAGCATTTCAATGGTTTTTTTAATATTTTAAATGAAAAATAGTGAAACATAAAATTCATGGAATGATTGAATTCTTATCGGAAATTTTTCAAGATTTTTAAGTGATTGCCTTAAATATAAAATAATTAGGTTTACTTATTTGATTATTACATGTTACTTATACTTATTTTTAATAATTATAATTTCATTTGATAATAGAATTTTCATATATTAAATACTGTGTATCAATAAAAAAAAGCATTTTTTAGTAAATTATTTTAAAATATATAAATTTTGAATAAAAATGTGCACTTAAAAAAACTGGTGAATGATTAGTGATGTTATATTTGAATTAAGTAATAAGCGTGTATAAATTCTGTCACGAATTCTATTCAATAAGCTTCTAGAAAAAGGATTCAGAATTCAAACGTGAGACTCATAAGAAATTTGATAAAGAGCTTAATTGTTAGAAACATACTTGCAGCTCTCG
>BMAW01100646.1:246714-281756 GCA_019974015.1 Nephila pilipes | reverse complement strand
TTCTTTGAATATCGAATTCTTAGGAATACTTCTTTGAATATCGAATTCTTAGGAATACTTCTTTGAATATCTCATGATTGATTGATAATATTTTTAAGCGTAATAAGAGAGTGATGTTCGAGTCAAAGTTATAAATATTAATTAAATTTAGATTTATTTCGGAATAAGTTACTTACCTATTTAGTACTTCGAATTAAAGCCTTACATTAACCTCAAGAATGTTCTCCAATATTTTGGGCTTAAATTTCGCAGATCTGCAAACTTACTTTCTAATGTTTCAGAACTTTTATGAAAATTATTTTGATCGTTTTAACACTTATCTCTGAAAGTGTTATGTTAATTTGCATAATGTAAAATTATTTATACTTACAATTATTTATGTATTAAAAATTTATAATGGACATGTAATTTTCACTTGTTATGTCTTTTAAATTTCTATTATCATTTACTACATTCATAAAAAATAGTATAAAAGAACATTATACTTGTAGTATTTACACAAAGCGTATTTTAAAAAATAGATATAAAAAATCAATATGAAAAAACAATTACGATATTGTTTCACTTTTTTTGTGCATTAGGTAAGGCTATAGTAGAACTTGTGGTTCATTAGAAATCTAAAACATAGAACATCATGTTGGACAGGTTTTGATCCGCTGCTATACAGTTTCGAGTATACCCTTTTGTTAGAGGAAAACCACAAATTTTAATATTTGTGAAATTTAGCATCATCTATTCAAAGTATGAAATATTTGTAATAAATTCAAGGGGATCTTTTATCCAGGGGTACCTCAAATTATATTTCTAAGAACTAAAGCCATGTAGAATACCATGACTCAAAACTAACAATACAACCATTTATGTATAAGGATATTACGGGGTTATAAAACGAAGTGTGTTCCAAAAAGATCTCTCGAAATTTTCTCTGTAATAATTAAAACCATAATAGCAAACCATGCTTCAAGATTCAAAATACAGCCGTACGCCTAGGCTGTAATGGTGTCACAAACCAAATCGTGATTCAAAAAGAACTGTGTCCAGGTAAATTGTTGCTATTAGAAAATCTATGAATGTCTTTCAACATTAAGGTACAGTCGCATAAGTCTGTGCTATAAACTTAAAGAGAAGCGAATTATTAGCTGTCTCGGGATGACCATGATATCATTCCATCATAGCATTACATACCTTTTACTTGTTAGTTACGTTACCTTTTGTGATTCTCGAGACATAGAACGAAATATGTTTAAAAACTTACGTGCCATGTGTAACATACAAGGCTTGGTTATAAAGTAATGCCTCCTTGTCCATAACTTTTATATTTGTTTCCCGATTTTCTCAAAACACTTATCGAACCTCATAAATTACATATATGCTCTATACAATATATTAGTTTTATTTGTTCCCAGATGCCGCTAACTGGTTGAGAACTGAAGAAGGTGACGATCCTCATGGAGATTAGATTGAAGCAGCAAAGAATCATTGCACTTTTTCACCTTTTCGCAAAAATGAAGGATCACATTAAGGGACGTCACTTTCACTCTGAAGACGTTGTGTAAGATACCATAAGAGACTGATGTCGATAAAAAGAATTGGATTTCTTATTCAGTTAAATTGGACAACTTTTCATGCGTTGACTCAAAGACGTGTGAAGGGATGGTGACTATGTCAAAAGTGAATAATGTTTAACATGAATTGTTCATGTAGATTTCAGTTACAACAAGAATTGTGAAAATCGGGTTACAAATAAGAAATTAAAATTTTACGCCCATAAAAATAACACTTTTAAACTATACTTCACAAATCTAACTCTTTATTTTAAAATTGTATGTTAAAATCAATGTGATCGTTCAGTTTAATCAATTTGGCTTTTGTATACTAATAAATTCCTTATTAGCATCACACTAGATTCAATTAAAGCTTTAAGCATTTCAGGTAATCCAATAATCAATAGATAATCTTCAGTCTTGGAACGTTTAGTTCCCTTTTCTTCAAATAATCATCACAGTAGTAGTCTGAGTTCCATTTTATCATATAAGGTGTACTAAGAATATATTAAAAATGTCATTTTATTACGCCGATGTTATTCTTTTTATTTTTAAAAGAAAGTCAGGAAAAAAAGGTTGAAGCACTTAAAAACTAATTTTCATTTTATAAAAGCATGTAGATTCCTCGAAGAATCCTACATCGAGTAAATTTAAAATAAATTCTTATACATATTATTTTTAAAAATGTCAAATAAATACGAAAATAAAGCGAAATTTCTGAGAAAAGTATTCTGTTCATTATTACTTTTATAAGCTTTTAAGAATTCTTTCCGAACATAATTAGGAATAGTCGCTTTTATACTCCAAATTTAGAAACTTAAAACAAAAGGAGCTGTCTTCATTATAATTTTATTTATATATTTTCGTTTCAATTCTTGGTTTCATCTTTTCTAATAGGAAAAGGAAATAAATGCTGAGTAAAAGTATAAAAACATTAGAAACTACGTAAATGTGGCTCAAGATGTTATTTTAAATAAGGGCTAGTTTCGGTAAAAATGTCTTTGTTTTGTCGCGGAAGTGCTAAAAGTGATCAGAAACTAAATGGCTCAACTCTTTCCTGAAAGAAAGAGAATGTCGCCCAGCAAGGTGACAAATAATGTAAGAAATAATTCAAACATCTGTATGAGGAAAGAAGAAGGAAAATAAAAAAAAATGTCTTTAGCTATACTTAGTTATGTGTGAAAATTTACTGGTCTGGTTAAAGGTAAAAATATTTTTAAATAGATATTTTCGAAGTAAATGTTGAACATGTTAGTCTTAGAGACTTCAATAAAATAAAAAAAAAAGTTCATTATATTAATCTAACTGATTAAGGAAACACCAGTTTTTCTTACTTTGATTTCTAATAATATGGATGAATTCGTGTAAGGTATATGTATTGGATAAATTAGATATATCAGAAGTATTTAATAATTAACAAAATTTCTACCAAGATTAAGTCAGTATTTTATAAAACAAGACAAATCATTTTACTGGAAGTCAAAGTTACTTCTGAAGTGAATTGTGATGTAATATAATTAATTGGTATTCAAAGAAAGAGGTAAAACCAAGGAGCTAAATACTTGTTTTTCTGAAGGAACGAGTGCAGGAAGTATGAACGCAGAAGATAGGCTTCAAGAATAAAATAAACTAAATTAATGAAATTTGTTGTGAATACGAAAACACGATACTCGTATGACATCTTAAGCAAAATCAAACATTATTAAATTGTCAAAATGTATGTGGAAAGAACCAGTTAACATGCAATAAAAATATTAAATTAATTTTTCATTTGCAAAGTAATAACCATTTCCCATTTTTCCGGATTACATTAGAAATTACCAGACTTAATAATAATTATCTTTCGATTATTTCGCTCTAGAATAGAAAATATATAATAATTAAGTTTTTGTAAATATTTAATTCTTAAATAATGAACATAAACACCTTTATTACGAAAACATTTTATAAATTCCTTGCAAATTTTATGGAGTTATATAAAGGAGAAGATATAAATATATATTTTAATAAATATAATAATTACATTAAATGTATATCAGTATTCTGTAAGAATATTCGGCATTTGTTTCAATATAGATAAAAGTAAGATTAATTAATTTTGTCTCTTTCTCTTTCAAACTAAAAATAATAGTAGTAATCCCTTTAACATCGCTTTCATCTACAAAATGAAAGTTCCCTGAATATTGCATTAAATTCTTAAATTTTACTTATTTGATTAACACAAGAGAGCTCTAGTAGGTAGCACAAAAATATTTATTAGAACATCTGAATAAAACGGAATTCGAAACACATTTTACATCTAAATGTATAAAACTTGTACAAGTGTACTTTACAAAGATTAAAAAATTAGAAACATTACGATTTCAATTTGGAATTTAAAGAATTAATAAAAAAAAAGTATGCAGTGTAATTTCTCATTTTGTGAGAAAACCATCGCGCTGAGTACTTCAGGCAATGATCAATATTTTTCAATTATTACACACATGAACGGGTAGAATAGAATATATGAAATGTTCAACTAAATTTTTCTAGATACCAATTGAAGACTTAGAAATTCGAACTTCTATTCTTCTTATTTTTCCTCGTTAAGGTTTTGTCGATAGAGGAAATTCGATTTCTTTCTGCTTCGTAAGGTTAGCTTTTTTCTCTAAAGCACGTACTTTTCTAAACATTTACAGAATATTTTATTCGAGTAAAGTTATTTAGTTATCATTGAATCCCACTGAGCCACTTTTAATGTAATAATTTTCTTAACTCCTGAAGCAAATAAACTTTCAATAAAATAAATTAAGTTAAAAGTTTTTATTTGTAATCACTTTTTAGTATTATTTTGAAAATTAATTTTGGAAAGTGAACAAAAGTTAGATTATCAAATGCTTTATGGTATGAAGTAAAAGCGAAATTATATAAATTTGTTCATCTTTAAAACTTCTGACTTGTAGTGAGAGTTTTCTCTTTTACAATATTTCACTTGAGTGCATCGAAATATTTTCCATTTTTTTAAAGCTATTCAGTTTTGTGTAATAGTTGAAAATATAGTAATTATTAAGTGAATTTGAAATTTTAGTGAAAATTATTTTTACGTACAACTTGATGGAAGAGGAAATTCTGATATTATACGATTAGATCATATATAATGATAATAAATGACATAAATGATTAATGTTTATAAGTGAATCCTTTTCATATAAAAATTTTACAAAGGAGTTTTTGTTATTAAAGCATTTGAACTTGAATATATTTACTAAATTAGATAAGAAATTAGTCTTTTTATGATAATATATTAAAAATTCAAAAATGCACTTAAAAGAATCTTACACATTGAATAGAAAAATTTGAATAAATCTGAAGCTTTGTTAGACGGAAGGAAAGTTGATAAAATTTATTCAAGATCAGATAATGAAATTCTTTCGATAGTAAACGTATATCTCGGATTTGAATTTTTAAGGTGGTATTAAAGAAAAAAAAAGCAATCTGCATATTAAAAGAAGAAACAGAAACAAATAATATTTCCCCCTTTTTCATCGAGATACTGAAATTTTTTGTAGTTTACTTTTCAAAGCTTAACGATACTGACTACCTGCTTTTCTGAAGTCTCATTAAGATATTTTCTCGCAAATATTGAATGAATTTCTTTGGACTTTTTAAAAGCAGGAAAGCTTTATAAAAGCATTTTTAGCACCAGAGACATCAGTCTTTATTTGAAGGAAAGAAATCTTACTCAGAGTTTTCCCACGAAATGAAGATTTTGAAAAATGAGAAAAAATTACATTGACATAGCTTTAAAATCAACAAAGCATTTTAGTCGTAAGTTTCAAATTACTTCGAAAGAGTACTTTTGTTATGTCACTCTGATTTATATATTTTTACCTGTCAACATCTGAATGCAGTCAAGTAAATATTATATTTTTTTCACACGAAATAAACTTGTTTTTTCCCCTTTAGACCGTAGTACTGAACTTTTTCACAAATAATAAGAAAAATTGTACATGAATGAAAAGGTTTAGACGGGTGTAAATATCTATCTTCTTGGGAACGAGAATTTTCGTATTTTATTACAGCGACAAAACATTTATCGCAACAAAGAATAAGCCAAAGATATAAAATAGATTGATGGTACCGTTGGGTACATATTCACCACCAAACTTTGCGCCGTGTAGTAAAAAGAACTAAATATATGTCTATGAAAGTGAAATCTTCTGGTTTTTTTTTCCTTCCTTTGTTAAATTCACTTTCCCAAAGGAAAAAAAATTAATAAGAGTAGTTTAAGTATCACCTTAAGGCAATAAGAAAAACAAATTGTCTTGTTTACTAGATAATAGTAATACAATACTTCTGTTGTATTTGAAAATAAGGAATATGCAAATAGGACCAATTGCTTTTTCCTTAATTTTCTTAAATTACTCACTTTATGTGAAAATTATACTTATTTAGGTTTCTGAGTTATATATATGTGGTTCTTGTTTTTAATTATTAATCTTTTTAATTTGTAGGAATTATAGAAAATAGCCAAAACAAGATTCGTATTTTTTTTCTTCTGAGATCATTATTTATTCAAAATTAAAAGTTAGAATTTTTATTTTTTTCCCCATCAAATCAGAACTTTTCCATCAATAATCTTTTTTCGAGGCACCTATTCACTAACACATTTTAAGAGTTAAAAGTTGAATAAATATGGATCACTTTTTAGTTTTGAAGAATATTTGTACAAATTTGAGGTTTTAAAAATTAATGTGGAAATAAAGAAAAAAAAATTAGAATGCAATGACATTGTAGTTTCGACATTTCTAATATCAGAACAATAGCGTATTAATGTCACTTTAAGAAAAATTCATGAAACTAGAATTACGGATGTATTTTGAATAAAGTTTAATCCACAACAATAAATTCAATTTTTCTACCAAACCACGTCATTAATATCGTGCTATCATGATATTTTACTTTTACATACTTAAATATTTTTACTACGCTTCGTTGAGTTTCATCATTATGGTTTCAATCCCACGGGTTACATTATTTCCAGGATTTAGAAAGAAAAAAATTTTAACAAAGATTCCAGCTTTAATTAGCTTAGGTTAGCCGTATACCAGACTAGAAATTTTGCTGGACATCTTAGCTCCAATCGTTGTATTAATGATTAATGCATTATTGATTATATATATTATACTTTTTTAAAATGAAATTTATTTCAGCCATTGAAACAATTGCACAAAAAACATACAAAATTAACATTGAGAAATCTTCAGGTTTTTTTCTTACTTCTTGAACATTTTCAAATTTTTTTACATAAGTCAACGACGATAGTAATTTTTTCTTTAATTTCTTTCAGACAGGCTGGATTATTAAACTGGATTATGGGGTCGGAGATGGAGGGATAAAAGAGAATTTTAACTTAAAAAAGTCGAAAATTACTTTTATTATTAGATTTAAAGCTTCCTTGGTGTTAGTGTTAGCATTAAAATATTCGGTAGTAATTGTGAATATTTTTTCAAATATGTCATAACTTATCTTACATTATGTTAAGTGGATGAAATGTTTATACATTGCATTTTATATTATCTACTACCTTCATGGACATAGTCTGTTAAAGCATAATAAGGCAGCATTAAACTTACGATGATGAAATAAATACATGAGGTGAACTATCATTAAAGCTGCCAAAATATTCATGATTCTGGTTTCTTATAAGTCCCCACTTTAGAAATACCTGTAATGGTTTCATACCACAAGCTAAAAGTATTTTAAAAACATGTCAGAAGCTTACATTTTCTTTTTGAAGACCTTGATTTTTAACTTTTTAAAAATTAATAAGATATAAGTATAGTAATACCTCATTTATATAGCATAATTCGTTCTAGAATTTTACACTTAATGGAAAACATTTGTTAAGCGAAATAACTTCTCTCATTAAATTAATATATAATACGATAATGCATTCAATGCCAAAAAACAAAGCCAAAAAATTGTATAAATTACGTGTATTAAAAGAAAATTATTTACACATTGTAAATGAGCATGATTTATCCGCATCTTTTTATAATGCAGAATAAGCCAATTTGGAATGCGAATTTAATTCGCAGAAAGAAAAGAAAATCGAAAAAAATTAGTTTATTATTTCTGATAGGTAGCTAATTCTTTCTAAGAGAAATCTATGTAAGAACATTGTTTTTTACCTGACGTTTCAAAATTAGGTGAAAATAGGACGCAGCATTACCATTCAATAAATTTATAACATGTATGGCTGCTGCCTTATCAGGGTGATGCTTCTCAATGTACGATGCATCGGTTTCCCTGCTTTCAGCAATTCTCTTGTCACACGAGAAGAATGTTGCTTTGCTCTATTACCTCCTCTTCCTGTGACAAACTCTACACCATTACTTCTTGCTGTAAATCACAAAGCAACTCTATGAGCTCTTCGTTGTATTCTTGCTAGAGCTGATCGATATTATGGTTATCTACCCCCAGTCTCATATTCTTCACAAAAGACACAATCACTTTGACTTCAGGTTCCAATGGAACTGAACATAAGTTTGAAAATGTGTGAACACTAAAATGCTAAAGGAACTAGTGCAAAATAAGGAACATATGTAGCAGGTGCGTAATCTGGTTACTCCCCCTCTTCTCGCCACTCGTTAGGAGAAACTTTGCTCAGTAAGCGAGTCATTTTTTTAACAATTCGTTTTTTTTTTTTATTTATTATGAGAGGCTTTCACTAGGCGAGATTTATCTACAAGAATTTTAATTCTATAAGAACACGAAGCTAAACTACGAACAAAAGGTGCGTATGCTCAAGAAAATTTATTTAATGTACATCGAAGTTAATGATTAGTAAATAAACAAAACTTATATATATATATATATATTCTTAATGAATGAAAAAAACTAAAAAAGAAATGAAATTATTCAAAAATAAACAAAATGGAAAGCTATCTAACATTGCTTCTTGCTTAGGACATTGGAGCTTTTTATACATGTATTAGTTATCAAAACTCCAAAAATAGTAATTGCTTGGTAAAAAAAGGTAACATTCAAATTCTCAAGCCACAGTGACTAAGACGTACAATGTGAAAAGATTCAGAAAAACAAAACTACATATTTTTAAAAAAAAAGCAAATGTATTTATCAATTAATTTGATTTTTGGTAATTTCCTTAAATACGAGTAATTAGGTTTTTTGTGTTAAATGTTTTTCTTTAGTTTTGGATATTCATCGAGTGTTATTATTTAGTGAAATATAATATTTAAATATTTGACTACAGATAGAGTTGCTAAGATGATATGGTATCCCCATATATCCCACTTCTGTTAAACAGCGTCAAAGCAAATTTGACGGTGCTATATAGGTTACTTTTGATTGGTCAGCTATTTGCAGTCAAATAAAAATTTAATTTCTGTCATCGTATTGTTACCTTCGGTGATATCTGTATTCAAAATTATTCTTAGCAAAATAAGAAATAATTAAAACAATGATTTGCTTCAGGAAAATCTGCTTGAAAAAGAAGTCTAAGACAATCTCATAAGCCAGTAAAGTTACGATGACAATTTTTTTGGGATGCGAAATGCGTTATATTCAAGGACTTCTCAGAATAAAAGGGAGTGGGTGGGAATCAATGGACAATACTACAGTGAGATACTCCAGTCACATTTCCCTTTCCTAAAACCACATTTCTCATTACTACTTTTCCCCCATTCCTTAAATGCCTTTGTATTATAAATCCGATCCATTTTAAAAGCATGTATCAAAAGTACTATTTGCTTTTTTTTAACTTTATATTATGAAATAAACTTCCTTTCTTTAAAAAAAAACTAATAATGTCTTGATAAAACACTTCAATTCTGTAAGAACATTAAGCCTCACAACGAACAAAACGTGTGTGTACAAACATTAGTTTAGATATAAGAACAAAATATTGGTAAACAAGTCAAACAGCTGTACCAAAGATACGTCGATATTTTTTATGTATCGGGTGATCATTTCTTCGAATTTCTGGCACAGCCGAGAGGTACAGTTGCATTTTGTCGCTGATCTCCGGAATCGATTCCTGATCCCGAGACATTTTTCACTCTTAACGTTGGGTAAGGACATCCGATTACAATGAGATGATGGTCGATATGGTAGAATTCTTTATTTTTATAGATTGCGGATTCTTTATTTTTATATATACGAGACATTTCTTGACTTTCATTGTTTCTGATGTTAAGTCTTAGAATAAATAATACATATTTTAATATTACATCTAGAGAAAGGCTTTCTATTTTCAGAATGTATGAATTTTATTACATAATTGAAATGTGGGTTTATGCATGTTTAATTTGGATAAATAATATAATAAGTCTAAAAATAATAATAAAAATAATAATTTGGATAATAAGTCTAAAAACTTAAAAATTCTTTACAATTGACAATGAGTGCTTAAAATTGAAAAGACAGTTTATGCTCAAGATTTATAAAAAAAAAATTGGATAAATTTGCAATAAGCTTTCATACAATGATTAAAAGAATGAAACCTTAAAGGAACCTTTAAAATATTATTTATTTTTAGTTTAATGTAATATAGATATTTAAAACTTAGTTCATTTTTACTATATTAATAGAAAATTACTAACTACTTCAAAACAATATACATTACTGTACTTCACTAATTTTGAATAGAATATTTAAAGGCTATTTGAAAACAATCTTTTAATCTTTTACTACACTTAAACTGAACTTAAGTAAACATGTATTGCATTAAAAAATACATAAATTAGTCATCGTTATAGTCAAAGGAGATTAAAAAAGAATTCAAATGAAATTACTTTCAGCGAAAAATACTCTGGAGAAAAGTTATTTGGTAAAGCAGATACAAAGTTTTTGAATATATATGTATATATTTCTGTATTTTTAATACTGAGTGGGAAATTTAATTTTGAAATCATATTTGTATTAATTCCTGTAATAAAATTAATACAAATATGAATGGAATTAAGCACAAAAAATAATGTGACTTAAATTTTACGTAACACATGAAATATAATTTTTAAGGAAGCAGTCTATGCTACGTATGTGCTTAAACCATTAATAGGTTATAGAAATAGATATATGTGATAAATTTATTTCCATTTTGAAAACCGTAGTATACTTCATTTATAGCCAATTTTTTCTCCTTCTTTTATTAATATTTTCTTTCTTTCTGAATCTTTTTATTGCTCCTATGATGTCTCAAGACGTAATTTCGTCCATGTTCTTCTCTTATCGTTCTTTTTGATCATTGTAGGTCGTTAAAAATTCAATTTCTCTCATGAGTGTTGTTTTTATCTTCTTGTATTTCGAAGTTGGAAGTTTCTAAATATCTATAAATACCCATATCAAAGGGGAATTTTCTTTTTAGGGAAAAGTCTTGAAAATGTATTTTTACTTTCTTTTATCACGTTAGGTATTTCCGTGAATTAAGAATGATTCTGGCAATTATATAAATACAGAAGAAAAAGTTAATAGATTTCCTCATTACAGTTGTAAAAGTATCATATTATTATTATTTTCTAATTATTATTTGTTCGGGAATTTAAAATGATATTTGTTAAATTTTCCTTTTTCCTTTCGATTTACTTTCACAAATCTAAAACAACAAATTATTCATGACTTTTGTATGAGTTTACAATAATTAAAATATATTAAAAGCAATTCTCATAAAATCAGAATCGCAAGTTTTTTTCTGAATTTTACATCACTCAAAGTAAACTCAAATAAATTTTCATAACATAATTAAAACCCCAAAGTGTAATCATAAGTTAATATTCAAATAAATGCAAAAAGTACTATTTCATCTTCATCTAAAATATCACAGTGACAATATTTACAGGTATGTTTGTAAAGAATATTTTATATACGTCTAACAAAGGTAATACAATAGTTTTATAATTATTTTCAAGTTTCAGGAATTTTAAATACCGTATAAATATGTATATTTTATCTTTAATGGGTTATTTTAATTTGGTTGAGGCCGTGGTAGCCTACCGGTCATGGTCGCGGATTTGTGGCCAGTGATATATTCATCAAGTCGTGGACTCGAACCCTGATACAACTAAAAGCCCTCCATGTAGCAGAGCTGATGCATGTTTAATGTAGTCGAGGTCCAAAATCCTCCCATCAACGTGGTCTAGAATTTTAGAAAGGGCTGTGTATCAGTGATTGAGGCTTAAAACTACTAGGTCCGTCGCCAATATCTATCGTGCTGCTTCTCTGTGCGACGTCAATGAACAATCACGACCAGATTAATTTAGCTGAAATGAATTTTGACTCTTTTGTTATTCTTTCATTTATTGCTTTAAAGTAATTATTTTTTTGAGAGATAACTTTTGGTTGCATTTCATCTTTGACCATTTTGTTTTATAATAATACGCTGAGTATGTGTGATGGGTTTTATAAATAATAAATATTAGTCAACAAAACGCTCATTTCTCAGTCCCAAGCCTGAGACAGCATTGTGAAATGCTTTTCCTATTTTTGACTTTACTATGCTACATTTTTTTTTCTTTTTAACTTTTGCTTTGTAGGTTAAAAAAGTTGTGTATATATAGATCACTGCAGTATTTGTATAATTTTAAATGATTGGTTCTATATTTTTACATATTAAATTTGGTTAGTTTATTTTTACTGTATATTCCATTCATTGGTAGTGTTTATACATACTTATTACATATTAATATTTAACTTTATTAACTAAATTTTTGTTTAATTAAATATATATAACCATTTAGAAATAAAAGAAATAATTGAAATAATTAGCATCAATACAAGAATTAAAATATAACAATTTTTTTTAAAAAATTACAAAGAAAAACTGCTAATATTGTTTTAGAATATAAAAAAGTATCAGAAAATAAAATTTTTAATTGCATAAAACCAAGAATCTTAAAAAAAATTGCAAAATGAAACAAATATAAAATAGATAAACATATTTGAAAGAATACTAAACTTATAAAAAATGGTAAGAAGATTCAGTTTAAATCATAAATAAGTACAAACCAAGGCATGTAACACAAAGAGCATATGGAAAGGAATGACAATATAGAAAATGAAAAATATCTTTTGCAAATTCTGAATCTGGCTATTGGCAGATTAGTTAGCAAAATAATACTTCACATTTACTCAACAATACCAACAGAAAAATGATATAATCGTATATAGAAATTCCATAAATTCAAAAAGAAACAAAATATAAATGGAACAAATTGCAAAAGAAGACATAAAGCGAAATATACCAATTCACAAAGAAATATTCTGAATATAAACAGAATGAAAGTGGAAAAATATCAATCTAAAAAATTAGTCAACCAGGTTGAAAAATATTATAAAAACTTACTTACTAGAGAAGCCATGCATAGCAACAACCATGCACACCATTCTCATACTATCAAATAAAAAATTATCCCGTTCAATATAAATAGGTAGTTGTGCTCCCGAAAATAGGAAATACATTTAAAAGCAAAGTATTTGAACAAAACTACTGCAAAATTTGAAAAAAAATGAGGAGAAAAAATTAAAAATAGAAAAAAAAAATTATATTACTATGTAAAAATTACTCTTATTAAAATTCAAAGGAAATTCTTTCAGAGAATTGTTTTAAGAAATGTATCTTAATTATTATAAGCATCTTGAAAATTAATCAAAAATCTAATTCTACAAAATATGATTATAAATTATACTCCTAAAATATTCAGAGATAATGAAGCCCTAATAAATGTACTTTACTGATCACAAAAAATATTTAAGTATCTTTTATCACATATATTATTGGATATTTTTTTATCTTCTATTTTAAAAAAAAATATATCTAAATATTCCACTACAATTGAAAAAACACTCGTTTGCAATAAATGTAAATACTCAAGATAAAAAAATAAGAAAAGTTTATCATCTTAATCAGTCTTAATTTGAAAGACAATAACATCATCACAATATCTAAACGTCTTAAAACTTTTATGGTAAAAAAAAATTATCTTCATAGAGTATCAATTTATATTGGTAAATGTGTATGTATATGTGTGCATATATATATATATACTTTCATTTTTTAATTTATAACAGTCTTGTTATAATATAATCAACTGAAGTATGATCCATAATACTCGCATAAACACACATTATTCTATTCCAAAGTTTAAATCAGTATTAATTACATTATCTCCAATTTCATTTTTAATTGTTGTTTTTCTGTTACTTTGCTATGTGTTTGTGATTTTAACATAGTTTGATTCTTAAATATTATGTAAATATTATTTAGGGTTATATTTGACTGTATTGAATCAATATTTTGTATGATTCTTTTAAGTAAATTTTTGACTTATTTTCATACGAAATTTTTACTTTTGATAACGTAGAAAATTAATCTCTTGTGATAATGTATTAAAGTAACTGAATGTGTAACCATGCATATATATATATATATATATATATATATATATATATATATATATATAAAAGTTTTTGAGTTTGAAACTAAATCTTTTTACTATTTTAACATGAAACAAGATTAGTTAAAGTATCAAAATACTATAATATGTTATCAAAAAGTTTTCTTTGATAGTGAAACAATTAATTTGAATAATAAAATAGTTTATTCTAAATTATAAATATTAATTGTATGCATTACATTATATAATATATATAAAAAATATTTACTATGTAAAACTTACTATATAAATATTTTTCTTAGTAAATAAATATTACTTACTAAACAAATATTTGCATTTATAAGATATTGAATGAGCCTACATTTCTAAATTCAGAAAATTTTATGTTCTTGAATAAAAGAAACTATGATCTATTTATAGTAAAAATCAAAGTTTGCTGAATTGCAAATAGTCTGCATTCAATAACTTATGTAACGTATTCTCAACAACATGTTTTCTAAGAAATTCTTATTCATGTCAAGTACAAAATTTAAATTTGACATGAATTTAATAATTTACCAACATAATTTGAGCATAAAAATAATATAAAAGTGTTTATAAAAATGTTAGAAATGATGAAATATTTAATATTTCTACACAAATTTACGTTTTTAACATGTATCTGATTTCTTAAAAAACTCGCAAAAAAGGCAGCCTTTCACATAACTGAATGAATGAATGAAGGTACTATTATTTTTCAACAATGGTCTTTATTCTTTTACCTCCGGTTGCTTGGTTTTATCTTTAATTTTCATGAAACAAAGAAGAAAATGTCTTTAGAAAGAATTGGTTTGCATATGCTTATTCACTCACAACGTGAATTAATTACTTTAAGCTTTAACTTCATTAAACAATACGTATTTTTTTCTAAATTAGAAGGTATCTTATGAACCTTGTGGAAAACCCGTTGAAAGCGTGTTAACAAAAGAAACAAAGAATATAAGTTTTGGGGGAAAAGAACAAAACATCCAATGCTAAGGAAGAGATTAAAAAAGTCACACAGTTCCGGTCTACGAAACAGGCACAAAAAAGTAAGTATCTGGAAGAAGATCGATATAGTTGAAGGTAAAAAAAAAATCTGAAGACTTCGCAAGCTCTCGGAGTCGGGAGCAAAATGATTGATTAATACGAGGAAGGCGGGATACTAGACATCGAGCTAAAGACTTAAAAAGGGCATATCGAGTGCAGAATAGAAAGACATCTTTATCTTGAAAAAGAAAAAAAACAAGATGTAATCATATTAATATACTAAAAGGGAAATGCATAATGCTACGTTTTTATACAAGTAGATTTGAAAATGATTTAACTTTTATAGACATTGTTTCCTGATTTTTTTAATGAACACATCGAAGGTAAAATACGTGTTTTATGATATTTTTACCTTAACAAAATAATGGTAAAAAATCGGTTTTACGAGCCATTGATTCTTATTTTATCTTTCTATAAAAGATAATTTTTCGTATAAACAATTTCTAACCCAGTTTATTGCTGGAAATTTCAACATGTTTATTTGAATTGATATGAGTGTTATATTATATGGTTATTTATTGATCCAGAATTTTTATCTGTTGTTTTTGCTTATATAAATACAAAAAAAAAAAAAGAATCAGAAAAACAAATATTTATTTAGAAAATATATATCTCTTTAAATTATTAGAACTTTCATTGAACATTTATTCTTTTTATAAGTATATTATCTTGCATTAAGGAATAAGTATTTAACGTAATTTAAATTTCGGACTTTTAATTTAGAACATTTAGGAGTGTGAAAAAATGAAAGATCTCGTTACAAATGGTTTGCTACCTTTCTCAAAAACTGAAATGTTTTAATGAAATGTATATTTATCGTTAAAATGATAAAAGACTGATCTCTTCATTTCAGTACAGTTGAAAGATATTATTCAAAGTAAAAATTAGCTATTTTACATATTTTGGTGTAATATCTCACACGAAGTAGTTAGCTTCAGATTAGGTGATGGAATGAATCACATATATTTATAACAGCTTATTTTATATAATACAATTAAAGATCAATGGTTTAAAGAAACCTAAAAAATATTTAATTTAAATTGCTTAACCAAAAATAATATAAAATATATGAAAAAAATATTTAACAAATTAAAAATGCAAATAATAACGAATAAATACCATCTTTTAATAAAAAAAAAGTAATCAACCAAAAATTACAATGAGCCACCATATGGATTAATACAACATATTTAAACAGAAAGAACATTTTATACACAAAAAAATTAAAAAAGTGTAATGAGAGAAAGAAAGACGGAGAAATTTAAATCCAAGAATAAAAATAATAAAAAAGATAATTAAAAAGAGGAAATTCACATACCCTCTCTCTCTCTCTCTCTCTCTCTCTCTCTCTCTCTCTCTCTATATATATATATATATATATATATATATATATATATATATATATATATATATATATATATATATATATATATATTATATATATATAGTCACATTTATGATTCTTTTAGATTTCTTTTTATAAGTACTATATTACAGTCAGTTTTTGCTCAGGTTATATAGAAATAATTAATTATTTTGAAAATTGTTTGGTAAGCTAACTATTTAACTTATTTCTCATTAAATAATTATATAATATTTTTGTAAAATATTTGACCTTAAATTAATATCCAAATAGAGCACTTTATTAATGCGGAAGCGTAATTATGTCTGTATTATTAATAATCCTATTATTAACAGTTTTTAATTAGCATCTAATACATTTGTTTCAAGAGAATTTATATCAGTTTTGATCAAACTTATTTTTGAAGGATAAAAGGATTAATCAGGTATAATATCTACAATAGAATTAACTCGAAAATCAATATGACCATCAATATATGTAAATAATTTGAAATTATTGCTATCTCTGAAGGTATATTCATAGAAATGTAGATAAATATTAGCTCGACTATTTCTAGCTGGGCCCTTTTTGATTTCCTTATAGTTTTTACCATTATGACTAGTATAATTTTCTTATAGTACTAGATTAATAAGAAATTTAAATTTTTCATAATGTAAAGAACTATTAATTTTTAATTTTTTTTATAATTAGCCAAAATAACCTTAATTAAATCATCTAAATCTGTGGAATTAAACAAATCATCAAAGTCATAATTATAAATAGAGTTAATTTCTTCCTTTTTTATGTGGTTAATAATTTCATAACTATTTTTACATAGTTATGAAATTATTAACCCCATAATAAACACAGCACATAATAAACATTTATTTTAGCAAATAATAAATTACTTAACTAAATCATTTTAAAGTTAAACTATTTTTAAGACGTAAATATAAAACTAGTAATTCAAGAAATGTTCAATTGTTACATTGATTTTAAAAAACATAAACTAATTTAATGCTTAGAAGTTTGAAACCATGAAAAATAAGAAAGTAAAGTAAAAAAAAAAAAGATTTAAAGCAATTTAAAATGGAGGACTAGGATACGTAGTTTGCTAATTTTATGAATCCAACTATCGCATTCAGCAAATTGTTTTTTGTAACAAATTAGTAGACTATGAAATTAAAAATGAAAGATTAAATTCCAATATATGTCACTAAACGATCGAAAGTAGAAAGAAAATAAACCAAAGGAAACAAAATCTATTTTTGCTATCTTAAAATAATATATTACACTTCAAATATTCACATTCTAATACCAATAAACATAAATAGAGTTATAAGGCATTTTACCTTCTTAATTCATTGTTTTCTTTGAAATTCGTAACTATTTAAAATTATATAAAACTTGTTAGGTTATGAAAAGTGTTGTCTCGTTTTATATATCCTATCCATATTCGCACATACATGAATATTCATACCAGCTATTGTATCAAGAAATTCATTGCTTGTAAAAAATGAAATTTCATTTAATATTAAAGTTGATTTATCTAAATTAAAATACAAATGATATTAACAGTACGTACATCGAAGAAGGGATGTCATTCTCGGACGATCATATTCGAATATGTTGTCCCTTTGAAAATTGTGAAGCATCTGTCTGTCATTTTCTATAAAGTAACACAGTAGCTACCTCATTTTCAACAGCATCAATCAATAGCATTACAGTAAACAACATCCCAAGATTCTTGCTGAAGTCATTAGGTGGGGAAATGTTGTCATCATGGCCCTTCAGGTAATGTTGAATTTATAGGATATGTAGTTACTAATCCATTTAGATAATGCGAGAGTTTCATAAAAATATATATCTCCCCCCTCAAAAGTATTAAGCTGGAGGTGCGCAGGTTCTAACTGCACTTTCTCAAAGAGAAGTAAATTGAATCCTAGAGAATTTGGCATTTGAGGAAATCCTTGGATTACAATAGACAAATGTGTAAATATTAATGCAAGAATAAAACAAAAGTAGTAAAAATATTGATATGGAATTCCTGAATTCTTGATTTTTGAAAAGCGCTATATTGTGACAGAAAATAACTAAATTAGAAATATTATTAATATAGCACTTTAATTCAATTTCAAGACCCTTATAAAACACTCTTTCAAATTAACCACTGTAGAATTGTTATCCTTAGAATAATATATATTCACATTCACACTGAAGAATTTTATTGATTTTATAGTAATACCTTATATTCAAATTTACTGTATAGATTAGAGACAGCTCAAATATAGTTCAAAGTTATTTGTCCAGTTACTCAAAATATGAGAGTTTCAATTGAATACTTTAAGCATTTGAGACAATCTACTTATAATTACATTTTAATGTTCCTTTAATTGAGGATACTTATTAAAATATAATAATTTCCAGCATGTAAAGCAACGTACAGATTAATAAAGCGTAATAATCATTAACAGAACATAACCATTCATATTATATTTATAATAATTTCTCAAATGTTGTTGGAAAATAACAAGCATATATTATTTAGATTCACAAAAATTAAGTTGTTAATAAAATTTAAAATAAGATACATCATACACTCAAAGTAAAATATTTAATAAAATTCAATAATTCTGTAATTCATACTCTCAAAATAATAAAGAGTAGTTAAGTACAAATATATGATAGATGCTTCATATACATACTCAACATAATGTACTTAGTAAAATATTAAAATATATACGAAGCTTCATACTCCCAAAAGAAGATATCTAATCAAGTTTGAAGATGAAAAAAATTAAAATCTCAAAAATAGAATATTTAATGGTATATCAAAACCCAATTCCTTTAAACGAAATATAGTCAAGTGTAAAAGTATGGATAGGTTGTAGCATGTTTGGGCTATCCTCCTTATAGGAAAAAACGTATTTGATGAAACTTATTGATAAGAATTCATTAACTGAAACCCATGTGATGGATGAAAAAACTTAAGTCGTGATGCATGGATGATATCATAATCCTTATAACTAATTTGATTAGGTTTATCGATTTCTTAATTCACCGGGGATAATTGCTTTAAGATTGTGTAAGGTCAAGAACATAATGTACTAAGTTTCCTGGTATTAGGATGTTTGTATTCTTCTTGCATAACTAAATTTCCTTGATTGAATTTTGAAACCTGATAATTTGAGTCATAATATGCTTTATTCCTTTCATGATGATCCTGAATTAGTCCAAATGCAATTTTCCTTCCTTCATGAACAGGTGGATAAATGTAATCATCGATTGGAGAAAGATATGGTAAATTACCTTACATTAAATAAGAATATGGATATGATGTAGCCAATTGAAGGGTGTCGTTGTATTCTTGAGTGAACTTTTCTAAAGCTTTGTCCAAGGAATTATCTTAGAAGTTTAATTTATTTTGCATTTTGAACAGGAGAGGATAGATTTGTTCACTCTTTCAACATTACCATTAGTTTATGAACGATGAGTGGAAGTAAATATTTGTTTGACTCTGCTATTGCGTAAGAATTTTTTTAAGTTTCGAAGACGTGAATGCAACATTCCTATCACTTAGTAAGATATTTGGAACCTGAATGTTGAAAATTTGCTTTAAATAGTTAGTTTCAGTCGCAAAACATTCAGATGGGAAAGACCATATATATCTTGTTGCGTGATCAGTGATAACAAGTAAATATTTTTTGTGTGGAATTGTTACAATTTAGCTCAACTAGGCATCAACAGAGGTTCTTCTGACAGAGGCCAGGCTTGTAAAAGTCCAATATGTTTTTGATGAGACTTTTTTACTTAATTGGTAAACTTCACAACATTTTGCATAAATTCTATGTCTTTAAATAAATCATTCCAGTAATATTGTATCGATATTAAACTCAGCATATTCTTAACCCCAGGATGTCCAAAATCGTTATGAGTTTTTCAAAGTAATTATTTTCTTAAACAAAATGTCTGTTCATCATATTCCCCCAACACTATTAAGCAAATTGTGTTTGGAAAACATGATCTTGATATGGATAATAATTTAAAGGTGGTTTGTAACAAACTGTTTTTGGATTTTACTTTCCTGTGAAGGGTATTTTAAATCTTTATAACTTGTCTTATTTTTTTGGGTTCAACTGGAGGTTTAAATCTTATAACTCGTTTGTTTTTCCTTAGAGTAAATCTTACTCAACCATCTCATTTAATTTTTCTGCCACGTTATAAAGAGAAACAAAACTGGCTCAATGATAGATGAAATGTTCTGTACATTCATCGTTTACCGCATATTTAAACTGGTTTGTCACTAATAATTTTTTTAATTTGCCAAAAGTATCAATTTCAATTTCTCTGAGATATTTTGAAAAATGAATATGAAGATCATGTGCTTAAGTACGCCAAATTCAGTCATTGTTTCTCCGATGTGAATAAAATTATTGTATTAGCCTTTTAGGATTTGGTCATAAAAAGCAAAATTAAGAGATTCTTCATAAAATCTTATTCTTTAATTTCATCGGAGTCTTCATATTCTATTGATGATTAGTTCAAGAGGAAGAAGTCCTAAAAAGAAAAGAAAAAGAAGGGAAAAGAGAGAGAGAGAGAGGAAAAAAATAAAGAATTGCAATCCATTCATCATTAAGTAATGTAAAGTTTGCCACTCTTTCAAATATTTTTCAAAATAATCAGGAGCGAACTCAAAATTTGCCCTCCTCCACAAAAAAATAAAGAATGTGCAATAACTAAGTGATACTCTGTCACTACTTTGAATGTATTCAAAGCAAAACGTCTTTCTTAAATTAAAATTTTATTCTGCGTGTTTTTTCAGCGCAAACTCTTTAATACATTTGTCAACTTTAATTTATATTTTTTGTTCAATTGCTAAAATAGCTAAATTTGTTAATTTCAACGTGGTAATTCTAGATCTTAAATAATTTTAATTAGTTTTAATTTAGGGAATCTTCTCTCACATTAATTATGGCAGCTTTGAGGGATATTCGCAGCATTATAACTGCATTAGATAAAGCTCCTTCAAGTTTGAACTCAAAAGTAAACTTAAGAAACTCAGTGAGCCAGAATCAATAAGTTCTTTCTTAAGTCAGTTGCAGCTACGAAAGCTTGTAGACGCAAGCCCTCAAGCTTAAATTCTTTGTCAACATCTTGAGGAGCTTGGTTGAGGTTGCATTCTTCATCATCGATGCTCAATATTATTGAAGGCTTTAGAAAAGCATATTTTTCGGCAAATTCTGAAACTGCAGTAACCTTTTTTCGAATTTCAGTAGTTACTCTACATAATGAAGAAAACATTTTTCGTTTTAATTCACCCTCGTGCAATAAGCTAATATTTCTATTTCCGTCTCGAAAAATATGCCTCCTCCTAATTCGTCTTGGAGATTGAATAGAATTGGTCCACCATGTTCTTTCCTCTCTCAAAATAATAACAAGTCTTAACCTATTTCCTATTTTGGAGCAAGCTGCATTATAATGTTTTTATTAAGTATAGTTTGGGTAAACCCTATACACGATTTATCATTCGAAATTATTTCATCCTCCTGTAATTTTAATTTTTCTAATTCAAGTCACATTTTGAGTTTTTGCAACTGAAGCTCTTGCAAATTATTTCTTTCTAACGTACTCAGATTTTGATCATTTTCTTCATTCTCTCTAACAATTTTATTTTCCCTCTCCTCGATTATACGAGTTAAAGCTGTTTTTGTGAATTATTCTTGATAATTTGGATTTTCAGTAATAAATATCGTTATCTTTATTACTTTCAAGGTAGACTCTATATTAACATCCAAATCCTCAGAAAGTTCTATAAGATCTTGCTTTATGGTCATAGTCAGGAAACTCATGATATTTTAATCTTATAGTTGTATATAAAAAGAAATTTACTCCTTTTTATGACATATTAGAAGCAAAATTAAAACTTTCTAATTATTTTAACTCTAATTATTAAAACTTTCTAATTATTTTTTAATATTTTTATGTGAGTTACGTATGTAACTCACATAAAAATATTAATTTCCATAATACGAAAGCTTCCACTGAAAATTCCAAACATTTCTCAATCAGAAACTCTTAAATACACACTATAGCTACTGTCTCGTTTAATGTATTATGTCCCTCTTTCACACAAATCCGTACTAGATATTGCATTAATTTAAGAAATTCAGCTCTATTAAATAATGAAAATACATTGACTTTTAAATATAATTTATCTGGGTTAACATAAAAATTATATTTACAATGCATCCATCCAAGAAGGACAAAGTGTTGTCCCTTTGAAAGGTGTAAGTTTGACAGGAACTTTTTTTCTCACATTTCTGCAAACAGTATGCCGAAATGTAACCGTATTTCATGAGTCAAAGAACTCAGAATAACAACCAGATTTGACAAAAAATAAACGAATAAAAAAGTAGAAAAGTTACTTTTCCTATCGAATCGGGGAATTATTTTTTTTCACTTTAAGATAAATGTTGAGGAAGGGCTTTTAATCTTTTCGCCTCAATAAACTAAAAAAATTGAAGCAGTTTAATTTTGTTGCCTGAGAAAATTCGTATAGCGAACATTTCTTTTAAAGCAATTATATTTTAAAAATTTCCACTCCCAATAAAAGTCGGTTATCTCAGAAAGAATCTCACTTGTTGCATGAATGTCCCCCATTTCAGAATTTACGCTTGAAGGCAACTCGTTGCTGCCATAAAATACGCTTTCGAGAACAAAAGAATGTCTTCGAAGATATTTGAAAATGATCTTGAATCATTAAGGAAGTCATTAGCTTTTCTTTTTCTCAAATGATCGTTGCTATGCGATAAGCAGCTGTACTTCTATCGATTTCACTTTCAAAATGCAATGTTAAAAAAATGGAACATTTTATTTAAGAGATTCAATATTTTCTTTCAATTATCTCTCTTGTTATAAAAGAATTTAAACAAATCACATGCTTAAAGGATATCTCTCTCAAAATAGAGATGTTGTCGTTTTGGAAATAAAATATTAAATTCTGTACAATTTAGAGTGAAGGAATATTTTGGATATCGTCACATAAAAAGAAACATTTTCTAAATGTTTAGAGCAATTTAACTGGGAGTTTGATGACAACGGAGTTTTAAATACATTTCCTTTCAACTAGATAAGTGTAATAAAAATAAAAGAAGATGTAAATTTATATATATATATATATATTTCGTTTTAATAATTATTTATTTTTATTGGACGAATTTTATGTTTCCCTCATAAATTATTTGAGATTTTACTATTACTTATTTTTACTGAAATCTTTCGTTTTGACGGGCATATTAAATGGCTTTTTTTGTAAATTATTTAATTAAAATCATTAGATCTTTATTTACTGTTATGTTCAATACATTTTTTGCGTGTAAATTCTACCTAGAATGTATGCTTTCCCCATACATTCTTGTTACATATAAAATAATAAGAACAGCTTCTCTTCAAAAAATCAATTCTTTTCTCTGCAAATTTCCCATTTGAAGTTATTATATTTACGATATGATAAGGTGTGCTTTAATTGTAAACAACTCCTTCAAAATTGTTTGCTGATGTATTTATTACAAAACAGCCGTCATTTTTCTGACGTTTTTCCTTAGTCATTGTCATTTCATTTATGTTATTTCGCAATAATTGATTTGTATAAAATAACCCATCAAATAGTCAGATTTTGTAAATATATACTATATATACTATATATATATATATATATCTCTACTCATATATATATGCTATAATATCATTAAAAACCAATATGTAATATCTAAAGAATAATATTCACATGCTCAGAATTCTTGAGCCTAAAATTGTAAAACACGTCAAATTGACAGGTTCCAATAATCTGGCGTTAATGGCATTAAAAGTTTAACTGCGTAATTTTTATCTATCATTATTTACAGTCATATAGTATTTGAGCAAAATGCATAGTAATAACACAATTTTATAATATTTTTATAAGACATATCCGTGTATTAAAATTTAGAAAAATTGTTTGCATTCCTTTTTATTTTTTGAAGCATTTGTCGTATAAGAATACCCGTTTTCATGCATTTAAGTCAAGGAAGCACACTTCTTAGCCTATCAAACATTCTTGTGTAGGTTTTGAGTCCTAAACAGCCCTTTCAGTAATCAATAAAAATAATTTGATTAACAGTTGTAAAGATTAATTTATAGCAAAAGGTTTTCTACTGGGTATACTCCATAAACTACACTGATAAAAAAAATTTAAATCTTAATATATTTTATATATAACCTGAACTTTTCTCTTTCATATAATTTTTTATTACTCATAACAACATATAATTTAGACCATATTCAATTTACTGAGAAAAATTGTAATGTATAAGAATTACTTAAAGACTAATTAAGAAATTGATTAACCAAAGGAGTCTACCGTAAAATCATAATTGGGCATAAATGAGACAGAACTTCAAGGGAAAATCAGTATCATAATATTGCATCACAATAAATATCAAAAGATTCGTCTCATTTATTTTTCTGTGCATATTTGCTTTCAATTTTTCTACACTATTTATATTCACTTCAATAGATATTCCAAAAACTGTCTAAGAAACATAAGAATCTCCAGCACTATTGTTTATTTACATCAATGAAAAGTAATGTATTTAATGAAATATATATAAATTGAAGGTAAAGAATTATAACAAGTAACTAAAAATTTAACTCAAATAAATATATAACTCAAAAACATCATATTTAAAAACTTAGAATTCTCATTATGTAACAATTAGAAAGCATATTCTTATTGTATATAACGCAAGCATACCATTATTATACAATACTTTGCAAAAGTACTCAGAACCGAGTATTCTCCTTATATATCAAACAAAAATACACAACAATAGTGGATAACAAGTAGTAAATATATTGAAAAATAGACCACTCTAAATATACAACACTTAGTATACATAATCAAATTTACAACTTTCATTGTTCAACACTAACAAATATACACTCATCATATAACACATAATAATAAGGTGACAAATTTTTTTTCAATGAAAAGGAGGACGAAAAAGTTTAAGAACAAAGAAATAAATGAAACATTCTATTAATTCATTCAAAAACACACTACTTACGTTTATATCCCTTTTAATTATTTAATTAACAGAGTATTTTTTCATTGATTGAATATTATTTGTCAATGCATCATTTTCCAATAATGTATGGGAAATTTTGGAGCAAGAAATATCCTTCATATAGAATCTTACTGTAAGTACTGCAGAAAGAGTATCAACATTCAATCCTGATTTCTCCCTTGTCCAAAAATCATTAGCAATTGAAAAAACTCTTTCAACTGCTGCATCAATTCCAGGGCAGCACAATGTAAATTCAACAAGAATAACTATATTTTGATATGGAATGTGTTTATTTTTGAAATGGTTAAATATTTCCATCCATCTTTTATCAATTTTAAAATATTAATTTTACCATTGTTCTAATTTATCACATTTTAAATATACATTCAGTCTTCTAATTTCTTCAATCACACAGTTGTCCTCGATGTTAATATCAAGCATTTATTTTGATAAAATCTCAACACAATTTTCAATATCTGCCCAATTTACTTGCGATGAAGTCAAAAACACCACTTAAACTGTTATTTCCTGTGATATTTGTTTCAGACCATTGTTCGACGTATTGGAAATATGTTTGGTAAAAACCCTATACTTCTTTGGTGTACTTTTTCGTTATGCCTGGATTTGATTCTTCTAAGTTTGACAGTTTTCTTTTCTTTTTATTATTAAAGGAATAATTTTTTTTGCAAATTGTGATTTATATTGAAGGAATAAATTGTTCAAATTAAGACTAACTTCTGTAGCTGAAATATGTTTACCTTCAATCTTTTGAATCTTTTTGTGGAAAATAGATGCCTGATTATGTACAAAATACATTCATATCTCCAATAATTCATGACTGAAAAAGAATCCAAAATTTTTGGACATTTATCTAAGCTTAAAAAATATGAACGGAGAGGGTCAAATAATTATAAAACACGCTCTATAGCAGGTGTTGGAGGACTTTTGCATAACCTATAAGTTTTTTGTATTGAAAAATTGCGTAACTTCTGGCGCGGCATCTGTGAATGAAGAGATTAACAGATTAGTTTTAAAGTATCGAAAAGGAGGACAGGAAGGAGAGAACCTAGAGTAGGAGACCGATTGATCACCTTAATAATAAGCACCTTCTTATTATAAAACTCATAACTAACACATTCTCAGTTAATAACATCTATAAAATAGATTAAAAAATAGAACACTTCATTACATGTCATAAATAATTTATTTCTAAAATTAAAAACTCACTTCTTATTTGACTCTAGAAAACATACTCTCATTACATAATAACTAAATACCATTCATTCATTGTGCAGCACACAGTAAACGTACACTCATTGTATAAAATTAAGCAAAAACCACCTATTTATGTCACAGAAAGTAAATGTACCCAAACATATTACATAAAACATTTTTTCTTAGTTTTATTTAATAATTATACTTATTGCTAACTGTGAAAGGGGAAATACAGGGTAACAAAAAACCCTTAGTCGATCAATGGATGGGAAATAAAATAAAAGTAATTCTATACTGCTGATCTTATTGAGCAGCATTTTGTTTGGTTTCCTATTTCTGAGATATCCTGATGATAAAGAAAATAAGATCCTTACAGGTATTTTAAAACCCTTTTACGGATTACTTTTAATCTGATAAGTTTGTAACTTAGTTACTGACATTCTCTTATCATTTATAGACAGATGTTTTTCCCATTCTATCAATGTATGATACCATTTCTTCAAAAATAAATCTCTTTTGAGTTCTTAAGTATAATTGAATGTCTTTCTCAAAAGCAGTTCCTTGTTTCCTATCTATAAGCTCGTAAGTCATACTTCAAAACGTTACAACCCAAAAGAATAGAAACTGTAGTTGAAATCTATTTTGTTCTTTGAAAAATAAAGAAGGAAAGCTTCCTTTCGCTAAAAAAAAAGTCTTTAAAAGAAATCCGTGGAATCTGCCACTCTCCATTTTCACAATATTCCCCACTGAGGTTTCTTTCATTACATGTAGGCGGAGTATTCCCATATATCTACTTTTCAGAATATTGTTTGATTTTAAGGGTAGTATTAAAAGTTGAAAAGCACAGATCCGCTTATGGATGATTGGAATATTAAGAAAATTTACTTATCAATGGCCATTTTCTAAATGCATATTTCATTAATATAATATTTGAACAATAGTGTTACTTAATACTGATATTTAAGGAGATGTTGTCATACATTTATTATGAATAAACGTTTGAGTTATCTTTTTTGAACTATAATGAAATTCCAATGGGAAAGAAGTATTTAGAAAATAACGTCAATGATTCTCGTTTGTGAATACACACACAGTTACACACAAGCACACACACACATATATTAATATATAAAATAAATTCTATTTATTTTCTCCTTTTTGAATTAATTATATTTTAATTATTCAATCTACTAAAGCATAAATTTTATTTTACTTTCACTTTCAAGTCGTGTAAGCTCTTGTTTGTATGTTAGCTTCCCCGGCCTCAATTAAATGCAGAATCAACAAAATTTAGGGAAAATCCCCTTTTCTAAAGTATTAAAACTTTCGCTACCGTATCACGGTCTCTTCTAAAATAACACTTGCTGATTAATCCGTACGAACTCCACGTGCTGCTTCGTCATGGCTTGAACATTCTTTAAAATTGGAAATTGTTCCAATGCCTTAATTAAACAAAGGTTCTTTAAGGAAACACCTTGCTTGAATAACATTTGAAAATGTCTACAATTTATCTTGATGTGTCTTGATGTCTCACAAACGCACAAACATACAAATACACACTATCTCCTTGTCTCTCTCTCTCATGCACCCACCCACCCATATATATATATATATTATTGTCATGATTCGGGGTTCAGCGATTTGGAGACAAAATTTGTTTGTTTAGGAATATCGACATTTCTAGACTCGTCCACGCCTGGTTATAGTAGATATGGCGAAACTCTAGAAAGTCTAATCTCTCACCTCACTATATTAAAGAAGGCGCACAGCTATTCTGCAGTCAATCTTAAAGTTGGTTCAGCTGTCTAGAGTGGTGAAACCTGATGAACTTTGCAATCACTTGTATAGTTCGTGCGCTATTGTTTCTGAGTATAAAAGTGCATTTCTTCACACGTTTGAATTTTTCTCTGTGTTTACGGTTAATATATATATATATATATAATTAATATAACTATTATTATTACTAAAATCATCAGTACCAGACTTTGGACTGAGATGTGAATTAAATATGTCTTAAGGGATCCTAACCTTCACACACAATCATTCCTTTATAATAAATGGTAAGTACATATCACTCTAAAAGATAAACAACTGTGAACGAAAATGTAACATTTCCGAAAAATAACATACAAGAGTAGCTGAAGAATAGAATACAATTAGAGACAAATTTATTACTAAAATGTATTAAACATAAATACATATATTATTATTAATCATAGAAAGGAATAAAGGTAAATTTCCTTAAAAAAAAGCAGGCCTAATTTTTTATCTCATTTAAAAATAACAAATGATATCAAAATTTATAGCCTTAAGTTAATACATGTGGTGAATACTAAATTCACACAACAAATATATTAAAATTATCAACAGATTAAATAAATATTTCTGAAAATTTAAAATATATATATGATATACAAAAAAGTTCTTAAAAAATGAAATTTAAATACTATTACAGGTATCATCATATGCCTGATATAAATAGAACTAAATACCACGCATCGTCTCTCGTCAACATTATAAAAATAGAATCAATTTTTGGCTAAATACTAAGTAATTAAAATTTTAAGAAAGAAAAGCTGCAGCATTTTTCAGAAAGGCATCCATTATGCCTTTCTGAAAAATACATTATAATTATTTACTCTGACTTAAAATCAACAAATTTCAGATGTACTTTTAAAAATATTAAGAGAAAAATCAGCACCAATACAATATTTATTAAAATATTTTATATTAGCATTGATATCTAGTTGATTCGTACCTAAATTTTTGTCAAGTAAGATATAATTAAATATAATATTCCTGCAAATTGAATTATGTAAATTACTACTTCAGAAAGCTATTATATTGATATGAAAATCAGTATCTTCCCTTTTAGCAAAATCATTACTATACATTTTAGTATCAATAGTTTACAATATTATATATTAGTAATCAGTTTCCATAATATTATTATTGGTTTCAATTCAATTAAATATGAAAGTTAAAAAAAAAAATTAGGTTTAATATCTGAGTTATATTTATTTAGAAAAATAATAAGGTTATCTACATATCTAAACAAAATAAAATAATTATGATCTACATAACTTTGTACATAAAAATATAAATAGATATTAGTTAAACTGTTACTATCTGGACCATCTTGTGAAATACTTTTAATTTGCTTGTATTTTTTCCATTAAATATAGTATAATTTTGCTTAAGTATTAAACTAACTTAAAAAATTAAATCTTTCAATAGAAATAATTTTATAATAACTATAATTATTAAAAATAACTGAAACAACCTTTATAAAATCCTCTAAACTAATTGAATTAAACATATCTTGAAATTCAAAACTATGGATGGAGTAATTTTTTGTTTTGTTTTTGATGTTCTTAATTAATACCATAATTATTTTTAATACAAGCTACTTTTTAAAATTACCAATAATGTCTTGTAAACTAGATTTTAATAATTTATCTGTTTTCGTAATATATTTATTAGATAAAATTTTATAGCTGCGAGAATTTAATTAGTACCTTAAGGAATTCAGGAGTGAAAAAAAATATATGGATATTTCATATTGTGCATTTGAAAATCTATTTTTTTAAATAAAGAGCAAATATTCAATTTCCAACTTATCTTATTATTTATTTTATCTCAACGTCTTTCAAAACACCTTAAAAGGCAGCTAAAGTAAGTTTCTACTAAAAAAATTATTGTTATAGGAATTCACATTATACTTTTGTGATCAAAAAGTACCTGAAACGCTGTCAAAAACAAAGTGTACTATTTATTGCTCAACATTGATTATATCTTCTTCAAAGTAATCTATGACAGCAATGCACTTCTGTAAACATTTTTTCCTTTCCCAAAACTTTTCAAACTCAACATCCTTTCCTTTCACTCTCTTTCTTTGTATTAAAGTCGTTTCTGTGAAACTTCCTCAGAATCTGTATTGAATTTCCTTTCATTGCATCAATAGACTTAAAACGGTGACAGCGAAGAAACAGTTTCATCAGTAGAAACATGAAAAAGCCACATGTTGCCATGTCAGGTGAATACGAAGCTTGTGAAGCCGCAATTGTTGAATGATTTGTCTTAGAAAAAAAAACACGAATAAAATGGCGTTTCGAGGAGACACATTATCGCGAAGCAGAAGCAAAACCCATTAGTTATTTTTCCACAATTTAGGTCGTTTTCGACGAAATGTTTCATACAAACTGCGCAGAATACTCAAAAAAAAATTTTTTTGACATCTGACCAGTTAATAGAAACTTATAATGCACAATACTACCCCAGTTAAGGAAAATAATCAAAATACCTTGATTTTTTACCTACTTTGACGTGGCTCTTTTTGGTTTCACTTTTAAAGTGCCATTCACTTAATAAACGAATTGATACGGTATCAAAAGCATAGATCCTCGTTTCATCTACATAATAAAAGGTTTTTTTAAAAAAAAAAACGCGTATTGATAACATTTGTGGACACATGTTGATTTTGAAAAAAATCAAAATATTTGAAACTTCAAAAACGACGCGTTGCTGGCATAAATCATCATTAAAAATTGCTTGACAGAACCAAAAATGATACAGATACTTATTTATTTTCTATTATTTCTATTCTAAGACCATTAAAAACACAAGTTTTATAACCTGATTCGCATACTAATCATTAATCGAAGTGGATGGTATTCCCGATGGCAAATTTTCTAAAATGGATTTACCTACCTTCTTTGAATTTTTATAATTTTTAAATTCTATTGTCTTTGATAAACAGGCTTCTTTAAAAACTTTTTGTAACACTTCAGATGTGTTTGCTGTAGAAATTTCATTACGGAAACAAAGTTTAATGCGTGTTCTTTTCTCAAATACTTTCGACACACTTTGGAAAACCAAAGAAGTTAACTTATTCACTCATTAAAGACAAGTTATTTTCCTACAATAAAGTAAAATAATGCCACATGTTAATGTTAGCCGCAAAACATTTGCTAAAAGTTTGAAAATTATATATATATATATATATATATATATATGAGTGTGTGTGTGTGTGTTTAATAATTTAACTATAATTCATATAGTTTATCATAATAATTATTTAATTTCCTAATTTATCCTATTCTCTCATTTTAAAAGTAAAGTGCTCATTTTTATTTCCTGATACCATTCCTTTTTAACTTTAAATTATGAAATCACGCGTTCTGAAGAATTCACAGAATAGGAAGATCCCACACCTTCAGACTTGTAGGGATGATCCCTACCAGACTTTAGGTCTGCACTTACATTCCCTCGAAATCCTTCCAAACATCCTACATGTTCTATGACGTTTAATATGTAAAACCCTGCTATATAACCAAAAACACAGAGAAATGATATATGTACTTGATCTTGTTCACACTCTCTTGCTTTTACACTCTTGCTCTTACATTCCTTTTGTGATGATCATCAGAGATATTTATGGTGTTTCTCTTCAGCCTTGATGCCCAAAGAATGACTAAACTCTGACAGAATAAAGAATAAATAAAAAGTCCTTTCGCCCATGTATTCAGATTGTTCCATTAATGTTGAACTAACTTTTAATAACATTCATGATATATATATATATATATATATATATATATATATATATATATAAGGCGGAATCTAAGACCTGCCGATCTACCATCCCGGAAGACAGCCATGATGCTCCCAGAGCGCCGCCTAGCACTTCGAGAGAGATTCAGAGGAGTTAGATGAGACGGAGAAGGAGAAGGAGCGAGACACTGAACAAGACGTTTCAGGAAAATGCGCTGGACGTTATATTGTGCTGGACGTTAAATCTATGATTACGCGAGTTTAATCAGTTTGTTTTGTGTTTTAATGTTCAGTCCTTCGTCAACAAATAAACTGTGTGTGTGTAATAAGTAGTCATTACTCTGAATGTGTGTGTGTGTAATAAGTAAACATTACTCGACGCACCAAGAAAATGTTGCCCAATTGTAATGAAATTTCGTATGCAAAGACATTTGGACTGAACATGCAAATTATTAAAATTTCGGTGTCCAATGAATGAATAGCGGAAGCTACAGAGCATTGGAAATGAGCACTCAGCAGGTGTTTATAAGAAGCGATTCTCAATCTGATGGTGAAATTTTCTGTTGCATTGCGATTTAGGATACCTTTCAACGATTGAAAAAACGTCTTGTCACAGGATTTGACCTCATTACGAGCAAATGTCAGAGTTTGAAAGAGGGTCGTATCATTGGATTGAAAGAGGAAGGTTGGGCAGATCGGAGAATCGCTCGTCAAATGGGTCGAAGCGATACGGCTATTAGAAGATGCTGGCAAGAATGGATGGACAATGGCAGATTTCAGCATCATGAGGGTAGCGGTCGACCTAGGGCCACAGCAGATCGGGAGGACAGAGTGATTGTCAGATCAGTTGTCACAGCGCCTGATTCATCGTTATCAACCATCAGACGTGCGACCCCCACACTAATGTCCTCCATCACCATTCCTAGATAGAAGATAGAGCGAAATCTTATCTCGTACCGACCGCTACACCATCTGCCCCGTTATCAACCATCAGACATGCGACCCGCACACGAGTGTCCACCATGACTATTCACAGACGGTGGTTAGAGCGAAATCTAAGCTTGTACCGACCGCTATCTAAGCTTATACCACCTGCCATTCACACCTGCACACTAACGTGCCAAATTACAGTGGTGCTTCGCTCGATCAGGTCAGAATGAGTCTGACTGTGGACGCATAGGGTTTAGCGATGAATCCCACTTCCAACTGTGTCCTGACGACCATCGAAGACGTGTCTGCAGACAACCAGGGCAGTGTGCTGATACTGCTTTCATTATTGCACACCACAGAGGCCTCATCCAGGAGTTAGGGTTTGGGGTGCCCTTTCCCTTGATAACCGGCCCCCTTTGTTTGCCATTAGAGGCACATTTTCAGCACAACGGTACGTCGACTACAATCTGAGACCTGTTTTGCTATCGTTCCTTTTACAGTACCCTCTCCTTATTTTTCAGCAAGATAATGCCTGACCACATATGGCACGTGTTGCTATGAATTATCTAACAGCTTGTCAAACACTTCCTTGGTCAGCCAGATCTCTCTCCAATCGATTATGTCTGGGATATGATGGGAATGCGACCGCAACTATCAGGGAATGTTAATGACCTCACCCGACAATTGGAGCAAATGTGGCGAGAAATTCCGCAGGAGACCATAAGGGTGCTTAATCACTCTATGCTACATCGTGTGGTAGCTTACATCCAGGCTAGAGGTGGGTCAACACTTTATTGAGCTCGTTGCCTTGTAACTATGTAACTCTGAAATGAATCATTCAATTTTTCTGAAATTTTATCATGTTCTATTCTGTACATAATTTTCCTATCCACTAATTTTTGTCTCCATCGGACAACTTCTTCTTGTTGCGTCGTTTTTTTTCTTTTTTGTTATAAAGTGTAAATATATGAAATTTGATATTTATTTGTAATAAAACACCAATACCTTTCACAATCAGAAAAGGTTTCGGAAGTAATCTCAATAATTTCAAAATAAATAATATGCAAGAAATTATTGTAACATAGAGTAAAAAGATGTACACTAATACATATCTATACATAAATATAGCCAGCTTTTCTGGTACTTTTTATCACAGAAGAATCTTCACTCATTGTATAATCGACTTAATATAAATGTTTTAATACATTGATTAGTAGTTTATTTCAAATATCCAGAAATGGAAATTTGCATTATTTTTGTAGATGACAGTCAATTTTTTTCGACTATTGAAATTACACTTTTCTTGATCGTTAGAAAATATATTATGTTTTTCCTCCATTAGAATGCTAGTCAAAATGTATGAACAAAATATTAGTTTTTATAAGATATATGAATATTACATATAGAGATGTTCTTTAAATATAACATAATAAGTCTTATTCTGCGATCTTTGTAAAACATGGGTCTTTCTTTTCCATTCCTCGTAATTACAAATTTTTTATTTTTTCCTTGTATGCAAACAGAAATTTGAAAAAAAAAATAAATAAAACATTCTTCTGAAAGGAATTTCTAGGTTAAATACATCTAAAACTAATTTAAGGTATGTGTCTACCTTTGAAGCACTTTTTCTCAAAAAAATATTTTTTAGGGGGGGAGCACATGATTTTAGTTACAATGGTCTATAAAATTGTAAATTCTAAAGTCATTCTCATGAACTTTTTTTTTATTTTTCAAATTTTGGCCAGATTTGTTTAAAATTTAGTAAACATTCACATTTACACTAAAGTTCATAAAAAGAAATTCTAATTAATATATTTCATTTTTTTTTCAACAATATATATATATACGTATATATATATATATATATATATATATATATATATATATATAT
>BMAW01100646.1:214285-246704 GCA_019974015.1 Nephila pilipes | reverse complement strand
TATATATATATATATATATATATATATATATATATATATATATTATTGTGAAGCAGAAAAAATGCACAGTCATCTCTTAAACTTACTGAATTATACCAAAACTTCTAAACATAATAGGATTTTATAATATATATATATCACTTTTTAAATAAAAATAGCTCTAAAATAAATAGTTCTATACTTTACTTAAAATCTTTGTTTGAGGTTCACAACCTATCAAGTGATGTACAGAACATTGTGGTAAAATTACGTTTGAATAGGTGAAATGATTTTTATAAAATTAGATTTTTCATAAAAAAGAAATAAATAAATAAACAATATTGCTGTTTTCCAAAAATTTAAATAAAGATTTTAATGTTAAAAAAAATTATATACTTACATTAATGCATTAACTAACACCCTAGAAGCATTTTTCAAATCGTAAATAAGTAGACTTGAATAAAAAGTAATAAAGAAACTTTAGAAAATTTTCACGGAAACGGTGATTTTGGGGTAGGCACATACCTTGATAAAAATACTTTTCCCCAAAATACTTTGCCTATTCACATTATTTCTGGAAGTTTAATACCAAAAGTGCATATGTCGTCATCACATGTTAGTCCCTTTGACGTAAATAAATTACTTTCATCACTATACAATTGATAATATTTTATATATATATCCCATCACACTCACCAACCGTAATGTTCAACAGCAGCTGGTAGGATATGCTCTTGTGCAGCAGTATGGAGGCTTATTGCAATTTTATGAGCTATCTTATAAGCCGCTAGCAAAGCAGTTTTTGGTATTGATCCATACTTGAGAAACGTACATTTTTTTATGTTCATTTCTTTCATTTTCTAGGCAAAGAAATCGTGTGTTTTGTCAACGATGTAGTAGTGATGGGTTTCTTAATGGTTCTTCAATTTACTTGGCAGAATACACTCTGATAGCAAAACATTCCTACACGGTGCACACTATGTGGTCGCTCTTCATCTTCTTTCCAAGTGAAACAAAACTTTAAATAACTATCATATATATTAAATTATTTAAGTTTTTGCTTTTTCATAAACGTTCCTCTGGTTAAGGGCTTACAGTTCAGTAAAAAAAACAGTTCATTATTATAAATACAAGAATCACAGTTTTATTTACAGGGAGAATCACAGATCTATATATTATCAGGCTTGTAAAGCTGTGAGGGTTGGTGGCCACGTTCCTTATTAGAACGGCACTCTGGTAGAGGGCTTACAGTTCACTAAGAAAACCTAGTTCATTATTATAAATATAAGAATAACATGAAACTCTCACAACAGTGGCGGCACAATGTAGCACTTAAAGTATGAAGAAAGCATAGTAATAAAAAAATGAATTGTACGCATACTTTATAGAACAAAGCAAAAAAGTAAATTATTTAGTGACAGAATGGCGTTAGTAAAAAACATCCACTGTCCATGACGAACAAGAACAGCAAACTAAAATCTCTCAGTAAGGGACTCGTCCTCCTCTAACTGCAATGGTTGCATGACACTGTCTGTTCATAATCAATACCAATCTATTCAGCAGTTCTTGAGTTAAGAGTTGCCACTCTTCAAGAAGCATCAGTTTCATCTCTCTGATGTTCTCCGGAGGATACCATCTTGATCCCAGGTGTCCCTTCAAAGCCTCCCATACACGGACGCTGGGATTTAAATCAGGAGAACACGCTAGTCAATCCAATCTACAGGTATTCTCACTTTTTAGAAGCTTCTCAACAACAGAAGTCCTGTGTAGACATGTATTGTCGTCCTCAAAATAAAGTGTGGACCAATAGTACCTCTGAACAGACGCACGTGTGGGAGGATAATTTCATCGTTGTAACCATCTCCCGTAAGTGAGCCTCTATCGAAAATTTAGAGCTCCGTTTATCCATTCAACATACTGCTTCCCCACACAAGCATTCCAAGACCACCATAATAGTTTCTTTCCCTGATGTTAGTAGTATGAAACTGTTTCCCTTCCTCCCTCCATATCAACTGGTGCTGAGAATCGATGCTCAGACTAAAACGAAACTCATCAGTAAACAGAACGTGATACCATCGATGAGATGCACAGTCTTTGCGCTCTTGACGCCACTCTAAACGGTGCCGCTGATGGATTGCTGTTAATGGTATGCAGCGTCCAGGATGACGGGAGAATAGGCTACATTTTTGCATATGTCAGACTACAGTAAACCGTGATACCTGTTGTCTGTTTGCCATGCGCAGCTGCTAAGGAATGTTACCTGGTTTGTGTTTCAAGTCATTTTTGTCTGCATACGTTATACCGGTGACCACTTGTATTGGTGTTCTTGGCCGACCACCACCAACTTTTCTTACAGCCGTTATGAACGTAAGATTTCACTTTCTCTTGCAGGGAATGTCTGTAAATGCATCCTTCCTACATTTTTTAAAGTTGCTTTGGTACTGAGCGTATTTCAAGCGTTCATATATATATATATATATATATATATATATATATATATATATATATATACGATCTATTCATTTTAAGTAAAAGAATTCAGAAAATATAATTTAGTGAAATAAGCATTGATTTAAAATATTCAATAACACCAGCTAAATTCACGGGAATAAAACTAAGTAATGTAAAGAAAATCAGGTAATAATAGGAAAATAACAAGAAAATAGTTGTTACATTTCATTACCTTGAACTCAAATTTTGAGTGAATCAATATTTTAACTGAAAATAATTTGTCAAAGAGCATCGCATTGTATTCGAGCTCATACGGTATATGTAAAATTATTGATGTTAGGTATTATTTTAAATTATACAAAATCGTACTAAAAATTACTTACAATCACTGAACCAATTTTAAAAAAATTATTGAACCTAAAAAACTAAAATTCTACAAAATTAATTGAAGAAATCTGTTAAATATCAAAATAACCAAAATAGTGTATTACAAAAGCAAAATAGAAAACAGAAAAAGTAGTATACAAATTGAAATATAATGAAGTGGAGAAAAGAAAGAGTAAAAAGAAAAATAAAAAGTTAGAAATAAATACAACCAAATTGAAATTTAATTTATCTAAATTGTTAAATAGCTACAATTTTGAACATTGTGAATTTAGGTGTGAAAATAATTTTACAAGCCCAAATTATCATAAAAATTCAGAAGTTAGGAAAGCTGTCTAGAATTTTTATAGAACGCCATGATGGTGAAAATTTGAGAAGCTACGAAAACTATCTATAATTTTGTAAAGTTTTTCTAGTAATAAAAAAATATAACGAATTAGTTCAGTTGTTTAGATTCATACCAGCTTCTTTAAATGTCTCACATTATTATATTGAATCAATATCAAAACATATTTGTGATAGATTTTGTAAGATTCTTCGGCATTTCTATGATTACTACGTAGCTCCTCAGGGCGTCCCAGAGCACACTTTGAGAAACACTAGTTTATATATTTTATCTAGAGAAAGTTGAATTGTTGACTTCCAATTATGTAAACAAGTATTTCAATATTCTATCCCATTCGTTTGTAATCACAAACCGGAATATATAAATTGTTCTAATCAAGATTTCTAGTTCGCTAAGCAAGACTTAACTTGAAATAATGATTTGTCTTAAACAATGCATTTTCAATTAAGGTTTAGATATGAATCTGAATTAATTTTGTATTGTGCAAAAGTAATTGAAGCTGCTCTTAATACAAACTCCACCACAAAATTATTTATTTAACTCACAAACAATGATTGGGATTAAATAAACACATTATTGGACCTTTCTTTACTGAATTCGATTTTCCATACTGAAAGATACTATCATTTCAAAATGAAATCGTTACTTTCAAATACTATCGTTACAAAATACCATCGTTAGTTTTAAAATGAGTATCCATCATTTAATTTTACTTTGTTCCTTTTAATTGCTTTGTACGCCTAAATATAGTGTAGTATTTTAAAAGTACTTTTGTTGAATTTTGATAGAATACGTACATTGTTCTATTTTTCTGCTTAAAAAAATTCGATTAAGAATGATATAAAGAACCTAGATACTTTAATTACTTGTTACATTTCTTAATATTTTCAAGATATCCAGAAATCACAATTATTGTTCTGTTATTCATTAACATTTCTGCTTCTTTTTATTGCCTAGTGAATATTGTACAACTCCACTCTCCACTCAATCCATTTTCAACAAAATTGGTTGTTCTATTTTATCTCTCGTAATCCTTGTCGCATTGATTTTTGTCTTTCGAAGTAAAATGTCATTCAAAACTTGTTGCTCAAAAATAAATCTTTATCAGTGCTCGTAATGAAAAAGATAATTTCGTTATATAAATTGTGAATAATATCATTATATAGGGGACCTTGGACGTTAGGGAAATGGTCCAGATATTTTCATGTTAAGTAACTTCTAATACTTTATAGCGCTATTATTTTGAATATTTTATTACAAGAAGACTCCTAATGAAACGAAACTGTTAAAACATTTATATATTTTGGTTGATATTCTTTAAGGTTCTATTTAAAATTTTCTATGAATTTCAAATTTGGAGATGTAGCTTAAATTACAAGTTGAAAATGGCATTGAAATAATTTATTATTTTCTAAATATCCATTATTCGGAAGCAGTAGATATTTTCCAAGTATAGAAGATGAATTTACCATTATAAAAGCATTTTTGTGCAATTTTAATGGAAGAGAGTATATGGATTTATCTTTCTACTTAAAAAAGTTTAATTAACAGTAATGTATAGAGCTTAGATTTTAACCAATGCTTGTCACATTGCTTGATATTTTCAAGTTACCCATAAATCACAGTCTTTGTTCTGCTATTTATTTTTATTTTATGCGTACCTCATATCGTAAAAATTTAATTCAATGATTACATTTCTTATATTTCCATTTTTCAAACCATTGTGCTCACTCTGTTAGTTTTAAAAAGTAAGAAAATTTGGTTTTTAAAGAAATGATACAAAACTAAACAAACACTTGACTAACTAACAAAAACTCGAATGTTTACAAATATTGAACTTTTTTGAAACTGTTTTAATAAACCTATATTTCAGGAACTGAGACACTAAAATGCTTCAAATTTTATGTATTTTTATTTCAATGTTAAAATCTCAGGTAACTCCATTAATATCGAAAATGTATTATTTATGAGAATTTGATAAATAGAGCATTCGAAAAATGAATTTTAAAATTCAAAACAAACGTGCCACGCTAGAGAGAAAGTATTTTCCTTTCTATTTTTCTTAAAATGTGTTTATAAGGATTCTGGTATTTTTCCTCAAAATCTCTCTTATTTAAAAAGCTGATATTTTGAATATTATAAAATGAGTTTACTGCTATGTAATAAATACTAGTTTTTAACTAATAGACAGGCACAATTTTAGATATCCTACAATATTTGTGTAAGAATAAAGGAAAATTTGAGTTGTACTCGTAAAATTTCAAAAAATTCTAAGTTCGAATTTTGAAACTATTATATTCAATTTAAAGAATGTTATGTTTATAAGTAAATTGTGTGTGTGTTTGTGCAAATTTTTGAAGTAATAAATGTCGTGGATGTTATGTGATTTGTACTAAAAGAAAGCACAAGATTCACAAATATAAATACAGCTCTGGTTTATTAATTGCTCATATATAACTACGTATGATTATAAATGAGATTTATTTTGTAGTATAAACAGATACATACGTATATAGATAACTTAATTTTAAAATATGATTTCCATTACTTTTAATTTTAAAGTAAGCGAGGTTAATTTAAAATCGGCACAATAAAGGCTCATTTTTTTCTTATTGATGGCGTCTCATTTACCTTAAATTAATTTAACATTTCCTAAAATATTTATATAATAATAAATTTAAAAGTATCGGCAGATAATTTTTAAAAAATGTATCCATATACATATAATAATTTTTATGTTATTATGCACTTCTCTCCGCAGGAGATTTTTATAAATAACAGTTTAATCCTATTACGAAAAATTAGACTTGTGTAATAAGCATATTTGGTATATAATTGTTAAATAATTTTGTTTCAAAGCATCATCGAATATATCTTTCCATTCCCACTGAAAGATTTACTTATTCATTTATGTACATCAAGAATTTTAAGTCAAGCTATAGCTCCAAGTTAGTACTTCCTTCTGTTGTAATTATTAATTTTTTTAAAATTATCATTAATCGATAGTCCAATGAGAATAGAAAGTCATACAGTGATTATTACAAAGTTATTTTATTCAGATCTATGAATGATCAGGCTTCCCCTCCCCTACTCTATCTGTAGAATAGGTCCCTATACGCGTCTGATCTAATGTTTACTATCGTAACTTAATATTTATTTTATGAAATCAATCGGATTCAAGTCTTTAAGAGATTTATAGATAAGGGTTCGAATTCCTGACCCTTTGTAAATCCCAAAGCTCCTCACTTAACGCAGATCTGATACAGATGTCTCCCATTGATAACTTCAGCTCACTATCAACAGCACCAACTAACTTCGTATTAAATTATATTCGCTGTTAAAAAATGCAACTTTTTAATCCTATTCACTGCTATTCAATAACTTTAATCTAATCTACGTAAGTCATTTTTCATTTATTGGGAAAATGTTGAGTTAAACCCAATTCATTGATAATTCCAACGTGTTAGTTGAAGGGGGAAATGTTGAGTTAAACCAAATTCATTGATAATTCCAACGTGTTAGTTGAAGGGGGAAATGTTATAGAGCCCACGTTATAAAGCTACTGAATAAATAACCGAATATAGTTAAATAACATTTAATAACAATAAATAAATTAGGAATTAATGTTAAGAAACTCTTTAAAAGTAATTTATTCCATTCCATTTTTATTCTTATAAAGATAGCATCGGAAGTCACTCCTTTGAAAATAACTTACTGTCATGTATTATTTTATGATTAATCCGCAAATAACCTTCCTTAATCTGGAATACATGGGTTTCGAGGAGTAAGCCCAAGGGATTCAAGGGTCTCCTAGGAATGCATCATACCGCTTAAGTTTGTCCAATAAGCAATCACTTGTACCGAAGTCACATTTTGTTTCAAGACCCCGATTTCATTAAATATCGAGAAATACATAGATATTGCTTCTCTTGGTATTGTAGCGGAAATTAAATGAATTTTCGATCAAGCAGAAATAATAGATTGGTTTCAATGTTTTTTAACGAGATATTATTTATTGTTTCTCCTACAGAACTGACTTGAATGAAAAGAGATGATTTTTTCCCTTGATTGTATATCTGTAATAGAGATTCTCAAAAAGGGGAATATGAAATAATAGTTCACATTACTTTGAAGTCTTGTATTTTTTAATGTCAGTTTTTTTAAAAAAATATACAGTAAAACCTTTCAGAAAAGCACTATGGCAATAAATTAGAAACATATGGCTCTCATTAATTTCCTGTAAAAATTTATCTTTTAGAGTATTTAAAAATGTTTAACACACATACACACGTATAGCTATGAAGCATGTACATTTGGAAAAGTTATATGTACAAAAGAATAGTATATTGCTAAAATCATGAGAGTCATTAAAACATCTAGAATCCATAAAAAAGTTATTTTGAAGATGCAGATGCACTTTAAATAATCACACTATTTTATAAAAGAATATACAACAGTTTTAAAAAAAATGCTCCCTATTTTTGAAATGATTACTCTGAAACGGAAAACAGAATTATGAATTAAGTGTTACGTTTAATGGGAGGATCGTAAAATAAAAAAGAACCAGTACTTTTCACATTTAATTACAATTTCAACCATTGAACTATGTCCATTATATTGTGGTTATATTGTCATATTTACCCAAATATTAGAAGTTGAACAGTTCATCTATGAGACATGCATGTCAGTAGAGTCATCGCCAAAAGTTGGTTTCATTCCTCATTTTACTTCAAACTATTGCCGTGCATTTTGGTCCTTGTTAATCTATTGTGATATAAGTTTTAGGTTGTCTTGAGCAAAATAAAAATTACTTCATATTAGATTAAAAAGTACTATCAAGTGATAAGAATGATATCTATTGCTATGAATTTTAAAATGCCGCAATAGAGATAAAGATAAAATGAAGATGAAGATAGATAGATAAATTGATGAAGATGAAGATAAATAGATAAATTGATGAAGATGAATATAGATAGATAAAATAATGTGATTGAAACACAATCTATTACTACAAATTGTAAATAATTTTGATAATTAAGTTATTTTAATTTTATGAACTAATCATTAAACTTAAGAGTAGTCACTTTAAAAGAGCATTCAGTGTAAGAGTCTTCATTTGTGAAAACGCATGACTTAACTCGGCAAATAAATTAGTTCAAGTTATACACTGTATTATTTATAACTGGAAATTTTTCGTTTTAAAAATATTTAGATTAGTTTAGTTTAGTTTTTATTAACGTCGCACTAGAAGCAACACGAGGGCTATTGGCGACGGACCTCGTAATTTTGAACCACGGTCAAGTGACGAGGACGACACCTGAGCTGGCACCCCCCTCTCCTAACATCCACACCACGCCAACGGGAGGACTTTGGTCCCTGAACAGATTTAACGTGCATCAGCCCCGGCTACACGGCGGGTCTTTGGTGGCCAAGGATCGAACCCGCGACTGAACGAAAACCGCCAGCCCTTATCCACGACCTTGACCACTAGGCTACCGCGGCCCCAAAAATATTTAGATATATATAAGATTTCCTCTAAAAACAACTGCTTTGTTTTATTGATCACGGAGGATAAATTGCATTTCTTTCTTACAATTTGTAACACAGAATTTTTTGAAGAAGTTTTGTTTCAGTAAAAATAACAATGCTATACATTATCTTCAATGAAAGAAAATATACCGTGAACGAAAAATTGATTGAATTCTAAGAATAAATGATGCATATGAATACTTTAACTCTTTGGAAACATTATTTCATACTCTCCAAATGTCCTAGTTGGACAGTTATGTAGTCAAAAACTAAAAGTTTTTGATTGACTGAGTAAAAGTTTTAAATTTATTAAAACCAGGTCACTGAATAACTAGATGTTCTGTTTAATTCAGTCACAATGCAGATAATGATCACTAATAGCGTTTCGTGCATGTAAAGGCTCACAGGCTAAAGAGAAAATGGTTCTCAGACTTTTAAATTTTGGGATAAATTTAGATCATTATTCAATGATTTCAACAAATCTTTCCCCTGACGATACTTTCAAAGAATTTTCCTGATCGGCTAGACTTAGTGTCACACTTAAACAAGTAATGACATTCTACAAGCAAAGTAGACAACAGAACTATTCATAAGCCCTGTAGATGACTAGAAAATGCCCCTTAAAGTATTGGTAAACGAGTTACATTATTGGAAATAACCGAAAATTGTAATGTAATCAAGCGAAATATTTAATAAATGGTAACTATCGCATTATTAAATGTGTTAGAAAATTAAAACAATGATGAAAAAGAAACTTAAGTGGTTTGAAATAAAAAAGCTCTCACGGATATTTTCCGCAATCGCTGTAAAAAAGGAATGTGATTAGATGTTATACTTATATTTAAAAAAATAATTTTAAATATTATAAAACAGTTATCACGAAAATTAATTTCGAAATAAAGAGAGCTTATATATATTTATTATCTCCGTGAAAAATAATTTTAAATAAATTACTATCTAATTTTAATTTAATTTATGACTTAAAATCTGCAAAACAGAAGTGCTTAAGCTAAGGCACAATGAAATAAATTTAAAAATAAGGCAAACATCTTTCAAGTATTCTTTTTTTTTTTTTTTTTTTCATTTACATGTTCTTTTTGTAAATAAAAATATCCTCAGGATAAAAAAAAACGAAGAGATATAAGAATCAATATTAAATCGAGAGTGATACAAAATCCCTGATATGTTACCAAATTATCTTGATATAAATATAACATTTATAAAAATTATATTTCGGAATTGATACAATCTTAAATTGAAATAAAACACTATAAGCTTTAATAGTTATATCACTTATCTTGGACAGTAAAACTAAGCATATATAAGTTATTTACATATGCTCAAAATATCTGGATATGACTGTCGTTAACTGGTGCAATCTATGAAATATTTTATTTGGAACCTTCACTTTTAGTTATGGATTAAAATATGAACTGATACATTTTTCATTTAATCTAACCGATGGAAGTTTAAAATTTTTTATTATAATGTTTATTATTTCACAATTTTATTTCATTTCACTTATTACATGTATTATATTAACAAATATTACACTTAAAAAGACAGATAAACATAGGAGAAATTTGATTATAGTGATATTTCGTATATGCAATATATCTTTAAATTCAAAATACAACTAGTTTTATTTTAGAGAAAGGAAAAGAATGGCTGAAGCTCCAAAGCTTCGCAAATAAGCATCCAAATAAGGAGTAAAACAATAAACATTCCTACCTGAGGTATAAATTCCCTTTAACTACTTATTTAGACTAACGATGGATCACTTAAGAGCTCACGCACAATATTATGTACCCATTTGAAAAAAAAAATACACAATCAGGCTGAAAGTATCAGGAAAGTCAAATCGAAAAATCGTATTGACATTTTGGTTGGACTATTGCCCCTATTTTAATATATTAGCAGGAGTAATTGAACAAAGATAGAATACACAACGTCAAGAAGGTAGCAATCGGCTCAGAAAAACAATAGAATCTTGGAACAAAGTAAAAATCAAAATAGCTTTTGAAACTTTTGATCTGTCACTATTGAGAATCCTTCGTTTAGCCGGAACATCTGGGATTCAATAGAGTATTAATAGGCCACTCAGGGAACGACGTCTGAGCTCATGACATCCATACAGTTGCCGTCCAATCCTCTTCCACTTTATATCATTGATGTAGTTGCACCATTTTATAAAATCTGCTGTAGTGGAAATTTCTTTCTTCAATAGAGTCTGATAAATATTCTCTGTAAAACCTTTCATCAGGTGTGACATTTTTTCGTCCTCGGATATCGAAGTATTATCTTCTTGGCAAAGTACCAAGATATCCTGTATGTAAGACTGTGTACTTTCCCCTGAGCGTTGTGCACTATACTTCATTTGTTCCTCCACCTTTCTGGTATATTTTTGACGATCGCCGAAAAGTTCTCTCAAATAATTTTTTAACGGTTCCCAGGAACTTAGAGTGCCTTCGTTGTTTGCATACTACTGCCAGGCAGTACCGTCAAGGAAGAAATAAACTTTGGCTCTGGATATCATGTCGCCACTCTATTGTACTCCTTAAGCCATTTCAGAGGATCTTCTCCAGCCTCTCCTCGGAAGGTCTATGGACTCTGGTTGTTGGAACATAGGAGTCAATTCATTGAGCATTGCTTCTGCTGGCATTTTCGTTCTCTTTCCGCGTTCAAGCGAAAATGTCCAAATTCGGGAGGTAGTTCTCTTAAACGAAGGTTTTTGAGAAGATTGTCACTATTATCCACGTTTGAGGGGATTTTTATCCGGTGTCTCCGCCATACCTGTCACGAAGAACTATTCCATTACTATAAGCAATTAGAATTATTACTAGAACAGAGGAACATCATAGGACTGAGAACATGCTCATAACTGTGATGGGACTCATCCTTTATACACATACACAGAGAATATACGAAAGAGTCCAATTTGAATATTAAAGAAAGATTTAAAATCATCAAGATGCTATACAAACAATAAATAATAATTTAAAATAAAAATATAGTCTTTGGAAGAAAATACCGTTGAGGGGAATTGATTCCTTGACGAAAAAAACTACAACTCAAAGGTCTGCCAACTGAGCCATGGAGATCGTTTGCAATTTTGGTATGTTTGTGTGTGTATATATATATATATATATATATATATATATATTCGCCAAAGGTTCTAGAAAGAGCCATTATAGGATATCAACCCCTTTCCAATACCTTCTGAACAACAATCTTGCTTTTATTTTGAGAGTTTATTGTGAGGGTTGGGATCCACGTTCCTTATTAGAACGATCCTCTGGAAATATCAGTTACTTTATTTTAGTCTATTTTAACCTCATTTACATGTATATGAATATAATTCTTGTTTATATGATGCTACTATTGGCTGCATCATGATATAGTACATGTATGTATAAGAATTGCATTACAATAAACTAAATAATATTTGAGATATCACATATCTCGTGCTTGTAGTCTCAACGTTTAACATCAATACATTTAAAGAAATCCAGAAGTAGATTTATTTATTCAAACTTAAGTTTTACAGATAAAATGTAATTAAACGTGTGTCATGTTATATAATATTTTTCTAAATTGAAACAAATATTCTTCGCTACTAGAAACAATTTTGCTCATTGTATAAATTATGTATCCATAGTTAGTAATTTTGATTTGATAATATAATAAATTGTTCTTTATTAATGTTGTTTCGGTGAGGAAGGTAATATACTGCTGTTTGTAGAAAATGCAACACCATGAAAGAATCATCAGAATCAAATGAAATTTAATGCAGAAACGACTTGTACTGATACAAATAAATGATGAAATTTTCAAAACAAAAGAAACAAATTAAGCGTCCGAAATCAGTATTTGGTGCAGCCACCATGCGCTGCAATAAGTGCTGCTATACGACGTGGCATGGAGTCAAACAGATGTTGAATATCTGCTTGAGGAAGAGAATTCCATATCGCTTGTATGCGCAACCAAAGTTCGTCTTTGGAAACTGCAGGACGCGGATCACGAGCGAGACGCCGACCAACCATATCCCACACGTGCTCAATAGGCGACATATCCGGTGAATAAGCAGGCCAAGGAAGAAGTTGCATGCGTTGTGCTGAACAGAAGTCTCGAACAGTCCGCGCAACATGTGGGCGTGCATTATCCTGCTGAAAGATAGCTCCAGGGATGCCTTGAAGGAAAGGAACGACTTCGGGCTGTAGCACTTCACGGACGTACCTGTTGCTATTGAGATTACCCTCAATTCGTATCAAATTGGATCGTCCATGATACGAAATCGCACCCCAGACCATAACTCCGGGTGTTCGACCACTATGTCGTTCAATAATACACTCAGGAAGGCAGCGTTGACCGGCATAACGTCTAACACGAACACGGCCATCATGGGTCCACAAATTGAAGCGTGATTCATCTGAAAAGGCAACTTGGTGCCAATCAGCTCGCCTGTCTCTGTGCTCAAGAGCCCACTGCCGACGCAGCCGTCGATGATTCGCCGTGAGGGGAATCCTGTATAAAGGCACCCTTGCACGCAATCCACGGCGCAGCAGACGACGACGAATTGACGAAGCCGACAATTGTACACCTGTAGCAGTAGACCAACGTGCTGCCAGCTGCCTGGAGGAAGCTGTGCGATCATTCACCGCCATGCGGAGCAGGTGTCGATCATCGCGCTCTGACGTCACCTTCTGTCGTCCAGTGCCTGTTTTTCGAGTTGTTCGGTGCTCGTCGGTCCACTGCTTCCAAACTCGCATCACTGTGGAACTGTTCCGCTGCATACGAGCTGCTATTGCGCGATAGGAAAATCCTCCTTCTCGAAGGCCGATTATCCTCCCTCGTTCAAACTCCGTAAGTTGCTTGAATTTCTTATTCTTCCGTCGTGGAGGCATACTCAGGTCTCACTAAACGTTTGCCACTAACAAATAATCATAGACTTTTTTCAACGTCCCGCTACAGCACTTTATTTATACGCTTTCAGCATCAATTCAGAGGGCGCTGCGCGCGCCGCGCACGCGCGATGGCTCTGAAACTTTATTAATTTGCATAATATCCTATAATTGACATTTGCTGCGAATTTCATTTGATTCTGATGATTCCTTCATGGTGTTGCATTTTCTACAAACAGCAGTTTATGTTTGTGATTGTTTATTAACATCTCATTGAAAAGCAACATGAGGGTTATTGGTGACGCATCTAGTAATTTTGAACCTTGGCCAAATGATGTGGAAGATACCTCTGAGAGAGAGAGATACGTACACAAATGAGTTTAAATTTAACAAAATATCAGAAGCTTAAAAAACAGTATACTTCTTCTGGAAAATGTTTTTGTATTCACGAAAAAAAACTTTGTTTTGCACATTTATGCATTTTATAATAATATTCATTTTAAGAAACGCAAATATAAGAAAATGGATAGTATTTTTAATTCTCCAGTCGAAGTATAAAATAAAATGAAATGAAAGGAAGTTTCGAGAAATCTCTAGCTCAGACACAATGAATTTTACAATTTCAAACTGAGAAGCATTCATACAAATTCCAAACTCATAAACAAATTAAAATTCAATTTTAGGCAATTTTGCAAATGAAATAGAGAGACAAAAAGTTAAAAAACTTTATAAATGAAAAAAACCTTATATTACCTTTTCTATTTTTTAAAAATAAAATATGAGTCATTTCTCATAAATTGTAACATAGATAAAAGGAAATAAAAGCTAAGTATTGTGAAATCAATAAATGTTAAAGGTAATCAGTTGCACGTGCAGTTACTGATATAGATCAAAGCGCAGTAATAAGATTAGAAAAAAAAATGTAGGTATATTCTACATTATGTATCATAAGCCTTTGCTCATTATTCTTATGACTATTTTTCCATACAGCCAATTATTAGAGTTTATTTCTGCATTAATATACATATACGTATACGCACGTTTTTTTCCTGTATCTGTGTCACTAAATGGTGCAAGTGCTGTGTATCTGTTTTTACTGCTATTGTCTAATCTCTGTTAGTGATGTCCATCCTGAAGACTTACGAATAAAGCATCATTTGTTGTTATTCTCCGTTTGGAATTAATTTTCACTCCCTCACACCCACAGGAAAAAAATTTCGTAACTATATATATAAAAATATACAAACACGCACACACACACACTCACATATATATATATATCCAACACAAATATACTAATATAATAAACAGAAATATGATTATTCTATGGTATTTTATTTATATCTTAGGTTATATTTCTTTATTAAATTCTGTATTCCAGTGTAAATTTTATTCTTGTAAAAGTATGCTTGCAAAAAATTAAAAGGCATAACTTAAAAGGCAAATAAAACTTAAAAGGCATTTTAATTGATATGAAGCTGGTAATACTCGTACTTATAAGATACAATCTAATAAAGACTGTAATTATGAAATTATTTTTATCAGTAAAAAAGTAAAAAAAAAGAAGAAGAAAAATTAAAAAGTAAACTGAAGTAAAAAAGGAAGAAATTTTACTCAGAGAAAAATTTGCATTTTCTCAACATAGACTTGTTTTCCTTTTAAGATTTCTCCCTAAGGTGACGGATCCATAAAAAGAAATGATTTTGTATAAAGATACTATTAGTTCCCATTATCATTGTTGATAATCTTTGAACCTTCACATGTCTGTTAAGAAATAAATGGAAACTAACAGGAAAAGTAAAAAACAATGCATTGCCAAGGAACTTTTTTTTTTCGTTGACAGAGAAACAGCTGTTGTTGAGGACTTCCTTAATAAGCTTAAGGGAGCTTATGGCCTCTTTTCTACTAGCAGACCTCCGCATTCACTTAACGTTTTCTTTTTGGTTTGATAAATGTAGTGACGGTGCTATGCTCCATATTATGGGATTCTATAATTACAGCAAAGAAATTTGCTTTTGTTTCAAAGTAATTCATACTTGCATCTTTTTTAACTACAAAATGTGGCTCTTTAGCGTTTGTTTTCAGTATTTCCTTTCACTGGAAAAAGGAAATATACTTTTCCACTACCATGAAGTTTCTATTAAAATTGATTCTGTAAGGAATTAAAATAGCTAGAGAGTAAAACAATTGCAGACAAAGGACTTCGGGATCTTAATTTATATGAAATATTTTGTTTTATAAATATTTTTTAAATCTGTTTCAATAAAACCTTAAATTAAGCTACAAAAGATTTTTACTTAATCTAAAAATGCCAATCTATTGAATTAAACCATGATTTAAAAGCTTAGATTTAGCTTACTATTTTTTGAAAATTCGTAATAATTGTTTAAACCAAGTAAAAGTATAAGCTAAACATTTATCCATTTAGTTTATTAACATTTCTATAGAAATAAGCAACATTAGTTCGAACATTAAAACAGATTATTAATTTTAATCTGTGCAGCGAGTGGCTTGATCATATATATTATTAAAAGAAAGACGGCATGATTTATGTGTCGACTATGTAGCGAAAAGATCACGTAATCCAGTAATATGAAATTTGTTATAAAGAATTTGCGTGTACCAATAGGATGCAATTCACTTTAGATTTTTTCACTTTAGTTCTTGCAATTCAGTTTAGATTTTTTTCAAAAAATTTAATGTTAAAATTACCGACGAATCAAATTTTGTTTTCACTGAGAAGGATAGCACATATTACGTTACATAACGTCACGGTCTTCATTATCTGCCTTCATGTAATTTTTTTGAAGAATTCTGCATCTATTTATTAGTTCATTTTTTGAAGATAAATTTAGTTTTTTTGGAAATTGTTATTTTTACACATTTATTCGATCTTTGCAGTAGAATTACGAATATGTTTCAAATTAATAGCTTAATAATGGTATAACATAACGTTTTTCTTACTATAAAATAATACTTTCAAAAAAACACTATAAAATTTTATAACAGTACCTGTGATATTGATAATCCTTATATCCAAAAATCAATACTTTTATGTTACTCAAATCTTAAGAGTTAAACGGCCCTTTTAAAGTATTATTTTAAATTCTAACCCTACAAAGCTGATATTTTTAGTTCTTTGCTCTGCATGTGCTCATATTATCCAGTATGGTGCGTAACATTCTTGCTTAATGATATTTTGACTCATGTTTAATTCTACAAATTTTTTCCTTCACTTTACATTTATGTTTTCACTAATTTCAAATTAATTAAAAGATTTTCTTTTTAAATTTCTTTTTCCTGAAAATATAATATTTTCATTCCTTAATAACTTTCTTTCAAGTTTTTTTTTCCCATTTTTAATAAACAATATTAAAGCATTTTTTTTACAACTTGCGGCTCAGCTTTCAAGTGATATGTCGCAAGATTACAATTCTTGTACAACTTGAGAGATCAAAATTATTTTCTTTAAATATTAAATTAATTTTGGGTGTGTAAATTAATTAGCCGATTTTCGGCGGATTTGTTTTAAAACAGTAATAAAAAGTATCATTCTTGGATTTATTTAAAAATTTTAGATCATTTCACACATAAATATATCGATCCAAATGAAACAGTATTCACATGGTTTACGGAATGAGCAATTTGCCCTCTTTTTAAATTAGAAAGGGAAAAAATGATAATTAGTGGGATTTTTTACCGTAGAACCAATGGATTTTTAACCTCTCCCCTTCTTTTTGCTACAAAGTATAGTTTTGGTGCATAGTAAGTCACGGTCTATTTGTAATTGTGATTTCTTATTATTCTTCATAGAATATTTGGGAGATCTTTATATTGTTCATTTGTTTGTTTTCCATTTTAAGAAAATATATCAAAATACTCTTATAAAATTTTTATTGCAGTTTTATTTTAAATATTCACTCATGTGGAGGACATGTGCTCTAGCTAATATACAGTAATGAATGAAACTTATTCACACATCACCTTTAAAAAGTATTATAATATGCCCACCACTGAATGCATGAAGGAGGTGTTTTTTTTTTCTTTTGTTACTTTATACTTCAACAAATTAATTAATTACAATAAAAAATAAAACTATTGATTAGAGCATTATAAATTCTTCATAAAAAACATGATTTAAATAAAATAACACTTATACATAACATTATAATTAGTTAAAGGGTATTATTCATTTCAAATAAATGTGAATCAAAAATATTGAAATTGCAGATAACATTGCATTTAATAAATTCCGAAACATTTTTATACAAACATCCCTTAATCAATTCCTTCATGAATTAAAATTTATTGAAGTTAGTAGGAAAATCTATTTTACGAATATAAAATCCATAACAAATAAACTGAGAATCACATAAATATGCATGTGATTAAATAATTTTAAAAAGTCTTATATTTCTACTGAACTTTCTTCATGGCTGAGAAAGCTAAATGTAGAGAAGTGGCTCATTAAGTCAACAGTAAGTAATACATATAGGGAGCAGAAAACATAATAGTAATTTCTGAATACAGATAATCAAGCAAAAAAAATCGATACAGAATTTCTCAGACGCATCACTATGGAAGCCTTATCTCTTACCAAAGCTTAAAACTTCTCAGAACTCATTCAGACAACTTTGCCTCAAAAGAATTTTTAAACAGCATCTCGTTTGCATATCATTACTCACCAAGCATAAATAAAACTGCTGCTTTCGTAATTACAAGCGTTAGATGCATATTTATTCTAATTTTCGAATGCGGCTCTCTGTTAAAATGCATTTCACTTTGTCCCTTTTCACCTCAAGAGCCTCTTGTTATTTGACAAATGATATTTTCAACTACTTAACAAGTGGTCGTGATTGAAAATAAACGTGTCCAATTGTTTTAAATTGTTATCGATCAAGAATTTGACTAAGTATTTTAAAGAAAATGTCAAAAAGTTACGAATTCTTTAAGATAATATTTTTGTATGTATAAACAATTTAATAAAATACGCATATAATTTCGTTACATAATGATTTTGAATGGAAAATATGAAACAAAAATTCAAATTTAGAGCATTCTCACTACTATGTTATAAATTACGAATGAGTATATTTTTACTATGATAGAGAAGAAAGATTAAAAAAGGAATAAGGATGAAATCCTTTGTGCTGAAAAAATGCTTACAATGAAAGTATAAAAAAACTTGACAAATGAAAATAAGAAATCAATAATCAGTATTTATCAACTGAATAAAAAAATTATGTCGTTATGATATCTTAAATTGTTATTATTTAACAATACAATATTAATGAAACTTAATAATAAGATTGATTCAATTACAAAAAGGGCTTCAACATTTTATTTCTTTTCGAAGGAATATAAAATAAAAATATGGAATACATAATAAAGTTCATATTGAACATGTTTTGAAAATCACACACGCATACATTCTTACATTCATGCTGGCCATATATATATATATATACATACACACACACACACACACACATATATATATATATATATATGCATTTAAAAATAGAATTTTTCTTCAACCAAGCAATATTGCAGTTTTTGAGTACAAGTTAAGGAATAATTGAAACCGTATTTTATGTACATATTTAAACCATCCCTACATCAAAGAATTCTTGGCGAAGAAAACACAAGAACACTGTGATAGAAAAAAAATAAACATAAAGGAAACTTGAAATTCAGAAAAATAAAAGACACTGTTCCAGAAACTTTGTTCTGTTCAAAATATGATTTTACGAATCCATTCATGTTTGATGACTTATAGTATCCTTAGTTCCATATGCATGCATCTCATATTTCCTTTTTTCATTTCGAGAACATATATATTTATTTAAGTGTAGATTTGAGAAATTCTAAGCATTCCACCTCAACCATAATGCAATATTCAGTCTTATATCCGAAGTTTCCATCATTTTTATTTTCCTGTTACTCTATACACAACATTCTGTTTCAATTTTGGCTTTATTCTCATGCCTTTATGTATTATTCGATAATGGCTAGAACGTGCCATGTGTTTTGTCGATAATATTACAGAAATCCTTAGGACTTGAGAAAAAAGTGTAAAAACATAAACGAACTATTTTATCCAAGAGAAGAATATTTGGTAAAGCATTTCAAAGAAAATATGGCTTCAGAGCTTTATGAAGAATATGCCACGTATACAATAAGTCTTTTTGAGGTAATTCCAGCACGTACTATTGAATAAAATAAGTAATTTAGTCACAGAAGTGTAAAATATTGCAATTTCTCAGTAAAGAATATATAACACTGAATTCACATAAAAAATTCAAAAGAGTATTAAATATCAAACAAACGATAAATCGTAAGAAATAAGGCATTAGCAAAGAGGTAAATTATATTGACATATGCCAATTATTTTATAATTGCAAAGCATACTTATAATTTGTAACATAGAATGAATATGATTAATAAATGAACCAATGCCAAATAATGAAACTAAAATAAAATATTCATTTAACTAACCAATAAATGCTAAATAAATTTGTCCTTATTTTAAATGTAAGCAATATCCTTTAATTTAAATGTTTGTTCAGTGTTTTTTGGTGTAAAAACTAAAGACGTCATGAAATATAATACAGAATGCTTTCATAATTTTTTAAAAAAATATAATGTAATAATTTTGATTGATTTTTATTGTTTATAAAATTTAATATTCACAATAAAGTGACTAACGTGTATCAGTTTTAATTTTAATCTAAAATATTGTTATTTTGCGTTCTTTTGATATTATGAATACCTGAACGTGTAAAAAATGATTTACTCATCTTAAACTGTGATAGGAAGTGTCTTTCAATGTTCTGACTCTCATATCTAACGGGTTATTGTATACTTTGAACTACTACAATGTATAATCTTAATTTTTCTTATTTTCCTAAAATTTAACTGTAAGTAATTACTTGTCAGTATCATGGTGTGTGTGTGTATAATCTTTCCGTAAAACTAAATATATATATTATCCATTATGATATAATTTAAGATAAGAATACCTGTTTCAAAAATATTCTCTATCTTTTTCATCAAAAGACGCAAGTTTAAATTAAGTATCGAAATAAAGCCCCATTTCTGGAAATTGAGAAATTTTCATTAGTTTGACCACTTAGGTTTTAAAAGTAAATAAAAAAAAAATACAGCAATTCTAAAGTTACAAGAAAAACCCATTCCCAAAATTTAAGTTTATGGCCAGCAGTTGATAAAAGAATGATGGAATGCGTCATCATCGTCATCTTCAACGTTTAAAAACAAAATATATCACTCCAGACATTAGTGCATTGACGGGAATTATTAAGAGTCTTTTGACGAACGCCGATGTATTTATGATCCTTTGCGATTACTGCCGATAAATTAAATGTGATTAATACTTGGTGTGGTGTCGATTCTAGACATAATTGATACGCAACAAAGAATATGGATTATATTGATCCAAACTATGAGCATATTACTCATGCATTACATTTTAGTGGTGTATGAACCACTATATATGCATAATATATATATCATTAGTGAACCAAATAATTAAACTAACTAATTAATGTTATTACCGAAGCAAGAATTAAAATATAAGAATTTTTTTTTTTTTAAATTACCGAGAAAACTTTCAAATATTTTTTTAGATTGAGTAAAAAGTATTAAAAAATGTATGCACGACTTACTATATATATATATATATATATATATATATATATAGTAGTTTATAAATCTCTATTGACCGCAATCCTGTCAAAATAATTCATGATAACGTGAGAAATTAAATGAAGATTATGTCTTAAAGTGAGAGAGGGAATGTCATTATATTTCATAAAGCTGAATAGTTGAGAACAGAATGGGAGATTAATGACAGGAATTTTAATTTATTAAATCTTCTAAGCTTAATTTCGCTTTCCATTCGGATATATCTAACTCACATCTCTAAACATAAAAAAGTACTATAAATGAGAACGTTAGTTAAAAAATTATGAAATGAAATAGGTAAAAGTATAACAAAATTCTAAACACATTGTTTTGATTCTGTTAAGTAATGATTTTGAAAATGTTTGGATCATAGTTAAACACTTAAAAGTTTTCTTTACCTTTTATCTTTTATGCACTAATTTCACGATCCGTATTTATTTTGAAAGGAATTAATATAGAATGAAACTGTTTTCGAATCATTTTCTAATATATTTGTCAAAAACTTCGATGCTACAGCTTCATTAAAGAAAAACTTTTATGTTTTTAAATGTTTAACAATTACCAAGAACTGAAAGCATTTTGTTTTTGTTTTTGTTTTCATATATAACAGAATTTGACATTGAAAATGCGATTTGCTTAAATTTTTATCAAGCACACTTTGAAAAATAATTATATATTAGCACTAGTACTAGTGAAAATTTTTTATTTATTAACCGTTTAAAATGATTATTAAATTTATAGGAATGAAACTAAATAACCTTATCAAAATTAATGCTCTGTTGTTGTCAAAATGTAATTATTCTTTGAATATGTCTTATAAACTGGACATTTATAGAAGATCAATGCTTACCTTCATCTAGATTTTTATTAAAAACAACCTCTCTCAATTCCAGCTTTTATAATTCAGAATGCTTCCTTAATCGTTTAATTGAAAAACTAAGGCCTGATTTTTCTTTTTCTTACTTCTTTTTTTTTCAAGTATGAGCGGCAATGAAATTTGTACTAAGCGATAAATCAGAGACTGCATATTTATAAGCAGTTAACTTTTAGGGCTGGGTAATCCATCGTCTTTTTGGAGTACTAACTTATTCCTTTTGAATGAATTTAAACATACCAATAGATATCCATTTATTTTTTCTGTTAATTGAAAGTTCACTTACATAAAAATATTATCTAACTTTTATAGGTACAGCTTAAAATTAAATGAATTATAAGTCTCACTTTGATTTTGCATATAAAGCCTACCAAAATATTTTCTACGCACTTATTCAATAACAGAGCACTTTTGCTTTTTCAAATGATTGGTGCCATTTAAGGAGGACTGAAAATAAAAGTCTCGATATTAGAATACATGGAATTTTAAGAAACCATTGAGAACTCTTTTTAATGCCTTTAATTAAATACAACCTTATTTAGGGTATAGATAAATTAGTACCTCATTATTAGTTTATAAGTAACCAATTTTGGTTTTCCTTTTTAGAAATATATTCATCTCTGTCAAATCTTAGTGTGCTTGCAATAAATAACAAGAATGCATCTAACGAATTCTGATAATTTTCTGTGAAATGAGGGAGAAAAAATTTCAGTTACTCCTCTTTGAAGAAACCAACGAATTTTAATGAACCTTCAAAAATACAGGCTCTAGATAATGTTTATTTTCAAGAAATAAAATACGTGTATAGGTTTTTATTGAAATTATGAAATAGTTGTGCATTTAAAACCTCATCATTGTCTGCAAATTAATAACAACACTAAGATATTTCCCTACTAGAGTATTTTACCCAGTTAAAAAGGTGTGTTTTTTTTTTATCTAATTAGAATTTTTCATTTTTTTTTTTTTTTTTTTTTAATTTTAATTTTACTTCTTTTATTTCTTAAACAGCTTTTGTTTTGTTTCTTCGATAACTATAGGTGGAATTATAATAGAGTTTTTCATTTTATGTATATGCTTTTGTGCCTCAAGTAACCTTCCTATAATTCAAAAATAGTTTTAAAATCAATTTCATCTGCTATTTCTCTTTTTAGCCTAAAATTGAAAATTAGGAGATTAAAATTTTTTAACAATATGTTTTTTTCAGAAGTTATATTTTCTTTCCTATAAATAGTAAGATTAATTCAATTTTGGTTCGTATGTATTTTTGAAATACTCCGTGTTTCTGTTTTTTGCTATTGTAAATTAAATAATGTTAATAAAAAACTAATTTAAAAGTGTTTCTTTGCTTTTGAATAGTGAATATTCTGAGCAAAAAATCACAAAAATAAAAAATGTTATGTCATTTAGGTACTAAAAATATTTATATCTATTTTATAGTAGTGAAACCACATAATAAATTTAATTAAAACTATACATTTTATGCATATTTTTAAAGCTATGTAACTGACAAATGAAAACAATTAAAGTTTTATTACTCTTTTTAAATATGACTTAAAGTGAAAGTACATCTTGAATATATTTATCAAAACATAATTTGATAAACACAATATATTTGTATAGAAGTTGGTTTAATCGAATTAAAATTGCTTGGAAATGTTGGATTAAAATTAGATTAATATATTTGAAATTTTTAATATTTTTAAAACAATGAAACAGTAATTATAAAACAGGAACATAAAATTTTATATTATCTTAAGGCTAAATCTTTTATCTAAAATCTTAAAATTTTATATAATCTTTTATATAATCTTCAAAAGAATTTGAGGTTTTTATCCCAAAATTTAATATAGTGAACTCCTCTATAGTGATTTAAAGAAATGTATTTTGTTTTCTTCAAAATTATATAGGATTCAGTTTATCTTAATCGCATTGTAAATTTTTGATCATTTTACATTCAATTACAAAGATTTTATAAGAGAAAATTTCATATTGAATCAATACAAATAATACTAGTTAGAATTACAGCTCCAATATCGATACTAATATGCATAAAAATGTTTTAACAATATATGTCGAAAATTTGAATGAATTTCAATTCGATGAATATTTGTGAATGTAAAAACATGTTACATACTTTTGCAATTGATTCACTAATCATATTCAATGAACTGGAGCTACCATCTAAGAAAATATTTAAAGGTTACTATTATTTAAGCAAACAACAATAGTAACAACCCTTCAAAATTACCTAATTCCAATAATGTAAATATATTTTCAAGTCAAATAACTTCATTTATAAACTTTTAAATAAAAATAAACTTTAAAAAATAAGGAAATGTCTAACAATATTTTTAGAAACTTTAAAAAACACTTTCAAAAACAAGGTAGAAAAAAATCATAGAAAATTTTGTTGAGTTTTTATGCTTTTGTTCCATGGATAGCCCACTTTGAAGAATAAGTAATGGGGAAAGTTTTCACGAGAATGTGATTTAAACCTCCATTTTTCAGCTTATCGCTCTCATTCCAAGCTGTTGCTTTTGCCAAATGTTTCACTTTTGTGTTTGCAATTTTAAAGTTCGAGAGAATAAAAGAAAGCTCTTTTTTCTCGTACAGAGATTCTGAAAATGCAATTCTTGTCATCTTAAATATATTTGAAAATTAATTTATGATCTTGTTTAAAATAACATACTCTTGTAAATAAATAAAATGAGTTTGAAAAATTAAAGAAAAACAAGTACAGTGAAAGCAAATTCATTTTGACTTATTCAAACATAAATTTAAATGTGTTTAAGCCAAAAAAGTAAATTCTAATTCAAGTATTAAATGCAAAATATTTTTGGAAGATTAAGCCATTTTTTTTTAATAACATGCAATTCAGTTTTTTAGTGCCCCGTGTACTCGTGTTCTAAGAAATAAAAGAATAGATGTGCAATTTAAATTGAATTTTGTTAGAAAATTTCAATAATTTTTATTTTTAATAGGATGGGCAAAGCGATTATATATTATTTTTATTGAATGTGAAAAATGAAATAAAAATTAATATATAATAAAAGAAAACAGTGCGATATTTACTTTGTACAGAAACATGTAATATGATTCTCTAAAATCTGAATATTTACTACAGCTTAGCTCTCAGATTCACAGACATGTGGACTATGATAACAAAATTAAAATTTAAAATATCCCACAAAATCTTTTTTGTCCTTTAACAAAGAACATTTTTTATCAGTTGAGATTTCTACAAACCTATTAACTCGCAATTTTTTTTATATTTACAACTACATCTAACAAGCAGAATCCAGTAACATGTGAGAATTTTTTTAAATTAGATATTTATAAGACAAAGTTTATTTTCGATACATTTGAACACTCATAAAATATACATTTCAGAAGAAAAACTTCATTTTCAAACAGATAGTTATTTAAAATTTTATTTTTTTAAAAAAAAGTATTTCAATATTTTAAAATTCCTTCAACTTCTGTAAATTTTAATATTTCCAAGCAATTCCTCTTTCCGGTTTTCTTAGAAGTTTTCTCGCAATTCTATGCACTGACTCAGTTTTACTAGTATTAAAAATAAGACACTGAGAGAAACAGTAAAAGACCTATATCTAATATTGATAGAATTTAAAAAATAATTACTAATATAAATCCTTATTCCATGCACAAAATTATCAAAATATTATTTAAAACAATCATAAAAATCTGAAAACTTAATATTGCTTTAAAAAAAAACCTCAGCATTTTAAATACATGACCATCATGAAAATAAATGAAGGTCGATTAAGCGATTTGATACACTGTTAAAGAAAATTTAAGTAACTCGTTAAAGATGTAACTAGAATTATGAAATAATTTAATAAGTCATATTATTAAAAAAAGCATGGGTTTTTTTTTCAATAGTTTGGTCATTTTTAGATTTCGATATCCCTTTAAATAGAGCGTTTCTACATTACCCATGTCTATCTTTATTTTAAATATCTTAAAAATTTTAATTAAGTAAAGCTCAATTAAATACACACAAAAAATAATCTAATCTATTTAATAACCATTTAAGATATATATCATTTATATATCAGTAATAAATAGAGAGAAAATACTTTAATGACTTCCAAAAGAAGGTGATGCTAATAATAACAGAAAACATGTTCCATCACTAACATTCATGAACATCCGGCACATTTTGATTTCTCATTTACTTAAATTAAGAGAATTATAACGAGCCTTATAAATAACTGTATGAAGAGAGTTTCTTTTATACATAACATATCGTATAAATTCAATCATGGTGTTACGGTAAAAGATTTTAAGTAGTACTAAACTACAATTTTTGAAATCAGTGTATACCTTTAAACAAACAAAAACTTCACACATCAAAAACTGGGAGATAAAGAGTTTTACTTAATAATTCTTAATTACTCGGTAAATCAAAATTAGGAGTATGAGTTCCAGACTCATAATATGGGAATTTCTTATCCATAATGTCTTATAAAAAAGTCTTAAGTGCAATTTAAAAAAAGCTTATTATAAGTATTAATGTAAAATACGTAAAAACTCTACAAATTGTTTTTTTTTTTTAATACTAATTCGAAGGTTTAAAAAACTAAAGTTTTTAAATTTATGTGGCAAATACGTGGAAATTAGTGCCCTTTAACCGGAAGTATTTAAAAAAAATTCATTAAGATTTTAATGGACTTTTAACTGAAATAGAAAGACAAACAAAGAAATCTTTCAATTAAAATTAATTGATTTGTTCTTACAAAAGGAATAAATAAAATTCATTTAACAAATATTTACCTATCTCAGGTTCAATTTAAAATTTGCCTTTTATAAAAAAAACTTAGTCATGATGCATTCAAAAACGTTTTAGTAAAACTAGCATTAGCTACTCTACTCCATTACTGACTTTTTTAAAGTCTGATTAGATTATTATATATATTTTTATTTCGTATTATTCATAGAAAAATAACGTAAAAAGTATACCTTACCACTTAAATTTTATTTACATTTCAAGAAGTAATGGGTAATTTTTTTTTTTCGCTTGCAAGAAAGAAATAGAAATTACTAAAAGAATTTTTTTCTCTGATTCTATAGTAAACAGTGTCAATATAGAGATTCCAAAGTCATTGAGTAGTTATGAAAATGCAAGATGTTTAAATATTTCATATTTATAAAGTCAAAGGAACATTTAGAGAAAGTTTGGTGCTCAAAATATATTGAAATTTCATTTCTGAAAGTGTTAAAATGAAGATTCGAATGATATCCTTAAAAGTTAAAAAAAAATTGTAATACTCGTAATTACCTGAATAAAGTACAATAACTTTTGCATGTAAATACAGAGGTGTGAGAGACAAAGATAAATTTACACGTTTTAGTATCCTAAAAATCAAGGACGTTTTTGAAAAAAAAATTTAAATTATATTTAATTTTAAAAAATTTCACTTCATATATAAATTGTGCTATCTGAAAAGAATTCTCATTGCTGAAAAAATGTTTTAGAACTTAGAAAAAACAAATAATAAAGATATCTTGAAAATCAAGAATCATGACGAAATTTATTATTGAATTCTGATTGTATTTCTTTCCTTTGAAATGAAGTGGGAAAAAGAATTATCTGTTAAAAAGCAAATACAAATCAACTAAATAAACAATACTAAATGTGGGAACTAATCGAGACACAAAAATAACGCCAAATTATAGAAAAACAATATATTGTTTTGATATGTATTCTCTTTATTTTGTTTTCTCAAACATCTTACACAGAGTTTCCTTTTTATCCTCTGTTCCTTTCCCTTGGAAGTTTCTAAAGACCTCCATTTCTTTCCTTCAGCATTCAACTACTTTTAAGAATAAACTTATTTTAAAATAAAAAAAATATTCTTAAATATGTAATGTTTAATAATAAAATTTTGAATGTGACATGCAATTCAATAGAAAATATTACTTCTTCTGAAAATTCCCATATTTTGTAAATACATTTTCTATAAGGTCAATGTAACATTTTCATGAAATTTGAACCATTTTGGATAATTAATAGCATTGATCGGAGATGTTTTTGGATTACATATATATATATATATATATATATATAATTTTAATTCCTATTAGTTTCTCACAATAATAATTTATTTTCCTAATTTTACTCATTCTGTCATTTAAAAGTAAAGCGTTCATTCTTCTTTCCAGATAAGATTCCTTTTTAACTTTAATTTATGCAATCACGCACTCTTAAAATCTGCAAAGTCAGCTTTTCTCACTCTCCAGACTTGTAGGGATGATCCCTACCAGACTTTAGATCTGCACTTAGATTCCCTCGAAATCCCTCTATTCATTACCACATGCTTTATGACGAATATAGTGAAATTTCCCTACTATATAACGAAAAACAAAGAGAAACGCCCTCTCTTGCTCAATCTTGCTTTTACACTCATGCTCTCATAATCTCTATTCAACTACGGAGTTGTGTAATTTCCACCGTGTGGAAATGGTCTCTCTCTCCGCTACAATAAAATAATTCTATGAAAAGGAAATTGACTTCGATTGTTTTTTGATACTTAATTCAATAGTACAATTTAAAAGAAAGACTTTACACACACACACATACACATATAAATACATTGTGCAACATTAAACAACAGGTGTTTTGTCATTACTCAAGAGAAATCATCAGAAAGGATTTTGTATTTAAATGATGACGAAATCATGACAAAGGAGTTCAATGCATATAGTATGAAATCAAACAAAAATTGGTTTTATTGAATTCATCATATCGTTACATGAATGTCTGTCCAAGAGGAAGAACAACATGCAGTATAGGAATGCCTTCCCCATACATTAATGGTTGCGTCGCATCATCTTTCCATACTCAGCACAAAATTGTAGAACGAGTTGAGGTAAGATTACCCATTCCTCAATCAGCATCTTTTAATTGTTAGGTGTTCTGGAAGAATAATCATGCCAAAGCTCTCCCAAAGCACCCACACATGCTCTGGGGATTTTAATCGGGGAAGAACGCTGTCAATCCATTCTAATGATATCTTCACTTTCAGAAGCTGGAACATCAGGTTTCCGGTGTGCACACACTCATTCATAAAAACGAAGTCTGATCCAATAGCACCTTGGAACAGACACAGTGGATAGGAACACGTCATTGCAACAGTGATCTCTGGATACAGAACCTCTGTCGAAAACGTAGACCTCAGTCCATCCGTTCAGCATAATGCCTCCCCAGACGACAATCAGGACACGTAAGAACATCGGATGTTATTGAGATGAAATCGTGTCTGGATCTCTGTCCAAATCACTGGCGCTGAGAATCGCTTGTACAGAAACGACTCTCAATCGAAAGAGGACACGACTCCATTGATGAGATATCCAGTTTTGTGCTCCATACCACTCTAAATGGTGCCGCCGATGGCCAACTTTCAAAGGACCTTCTGGATGGTGGAGCGAGGCCACATTTGTGAAGCGTCAGCCACAATAAACCGCAACACTTGTCGCCTTGTTGCTGTACACAGTTGGTGTGGCACTTGCTGATGGTATAGGGCTCTTTTTCCTCTGCAGGACGATATATCGGACACCCTGCAGTTGTTTTCCTAGGGTGGTCACCACCAACCTCTGTTGTACCTATATTTTAGAAGGTTTTCCAAGAAACAACACTTTTGCTGATTCCAGAATTCTTCAGCTACACTGAGATTAGGTTTCTCCTCAGGTTTCTGATCATTCTTCCATGTGTGAAGTCATCCAGGTGCTTCTTCTAGCCATATTTCTCGAAGAACTCACACTCTGATTTTCATTCTTTAATAATTACACGAATTTCTTATAATTGCTCTCTGTTCTAATTCTTATATTGTAGAATTGAGCCGCGCACCGACGCTATTTGTATCCCACACACACAACTATACATATAAACATATGACACATGGATCAATAAGTTCCCGAGACATACAGAGATGGCTCGTAGTAAACCAGTAACCAGGTCTTTCTAAAGCTAACACTTTGCTTGAAACGTGTCCAATTAAGTCCGATCGGACCAAACAGCCTTGAGTTATCGGTTGGAGTAAAGTCGTTAGTTTGTTTAAGGAAAACCAGTTTCGTGTTCTGATAAAACATTGTAGCGGTAAAAACACGGCAGAAATGGATTAGTGAGCTTCCTCGGACTCTTGTCCATCAAAAGCATGATTTGTCCGGTGGTTTGCCGAGTTAAGCAATGGTGTTACCGACACAATATTGAGCCACACTCAGGTGAACCGGAGCCGTTACACCGGAAAATGGGTGAAGTGACAAAAGTTCAATGAAATGATCGTGCAAGTGATCCGTGTGTGCTGAATGACACAGATATCATATGGAAGTCGTACTATCGCTTCATGAAGGTGAGAACATGAAAAGTTTTCAAGTGGGTGCCGCAATTGCTTTCGATGGGAACGCAGCAACAAGTGATGATTCAAGCTGTTTATCGCTATTTCTCGCTTAACAAAAATTTCTTGCATCGTTACGTGACCATGGACGAAACATGGATACATCACCACTCTCAGAGTCGAAGCGCATCATCTGAAGGTGGCACACTTTTGTGCATGCCGCGAAAGCTTAAATCGCAACGTCAAGCTGGCAAGAGTCATGGCGTCAGATTTTGCCGATATCGCGTGGCATTTTCGTGACACCTCGAAAAGGTAAATGTATCAGCAGTGATTATTATTGTATTTGCTGGTGCGTTTGAAGGAGAAATCAGAACACGCCAGGTCTGGACGTATTGATCCATGTGTTATATATATCTTTGTTAATGAAGAGTATTTGAAGCTATGATTGGCAGTGTGAAATAAATTAAAGATGTTAGCTAAAATTATCTCTGACAAACAGAAAATGCTTTAATAATCACTTAATTAACTTTGGTAACTATTATCATAAAAGAACATCATACCTCAGATGAGCTGCATAGAATTGACTAAAATGAATACAATTTTACCGAGCTAAAACTTGGAAACAAAATTATTCAATTTGAGATTTTCTTTAGAACTAAATGAGTAGTAGGACTCATTAGAAAGTGTATTATTTACGTTCAAGAGAAAATCTATTTTCCCCTTTCTAAATATCAAAGTCAGATTCATTTATGTTTGAAGACCTTTTTCAAAGACTAGTTTCCGTTTCTGAAAAGAAACTTATTACTCTGAGGATATATAAACTGTATTCAGCAATTCATCAATGAGTTCTAAGATGAGTAAAATTTTGTATAAGGCATGGAATTGCTGAGTAGTTGTTTAAGCATGATTAATATATTTTCAGATAAAGTAATGATACTCTAGACGTGTATTACCTTTCATACAAGGCTCTAGTTTTGTATATAATAATAGTGATTTAAAAATTTCCATCTTTTTACTTACTTTTAGCTGTTTTCATTTTGATCTTAAAGCAGATCCTTTTCATCAAATCAGAGTGCATTTGGAGAAAAATTGATCTTAGATGAACTTAGACATCTATCATTGAACAACTTGAAGTATTCTTTAGAAATAGAATGTTTTTCAAAGCTAACTTGCATTTTTCAAGTACAATCTCTTAAATTATTTTACTTCTTTTCTAAAACTAGATAATCTGTTCCGTTCAGTGATGTTATATTCTATTTAGGAGTTAAATATCATAGTAAATATTTATTCAGTCTGATTGAAATCCGTGATCCTTACAAGAATTCCTTCAATGTTTTAAGATTAAGTTAAAATTATTTTTCAAAATTATTTCTCAGAAAATGAAAATAGATTGTAAATTTTACGTCAATGAGTGATGAATAAACTGAATCCTGCAAAGAAATTTGCTATATTTTGAGACAAATACATTTCATTTCAAAAATATGTGAAAAAATTTCTTCATTTATGAAACTCTCAATTAGTATATTTTGTATACCAGCATATTTTCAAATTATTTCAATATAAATTAACTGAATGGAAAAACTGTACCAGATAAATTGTGTTCCTGTCTTCTTATTATTTATCACTTTTGAATAAAGTCATGTTTATTTTCATACTATACTAGTTTTACTTTTCAATTTCTATTAGCTAACTAGTGTCTTTAAGTATGTTAACGTGTAAAACATTTTTCCCCATAAGATAGTTTTATATTCGTCTGGGTATAAAAACGATATTCATTTGTATGTGTAAAGTGACCATCTTAATAATTATTATAAAACCCTTTCCTTTATTTACATTTCGTCTTACATCATCAATGAAAGTATTTGGAGAAGAGATATTATTAATACGTGTGTCA
>BMAW01100646.1:164057-214260 GCA_019974015.1 Nephila pilipes | reverse complement strand
TGCCATGCATTGCCTTCAATTAAATAGAAATGAATTATTATTTTAATTTACTGTAATGTTCAATAAAGTAATATTCCTGAATGATAGACAATTAATTTTTAAAGTTGTAAAAATTATATTCCTGATGATCAAAAATATTAGAGATTCGATAAATTATGGATACCATTTTCTTTGTTTGTGCAACAACATAACTTGCAGTTATACCAAGTGTTTCTAATCGACTGAAAAATACACCATGAAGTTAATGTGACAGATGACATGCATTTTTGAAAGTTGTCCTCTCCTGACTAGATGCAATACTCGAGATTTTCCCTCTTGCAGTCTGACTGTTATGCCAAAATCTGCACTAATGGGATTGTTCCATGTTCCACCAACTCTTAATGATACGGATGTGATCATCAAATCTCCTCATCAGGGAGTTTTTGTATTCAATGAATAGGCCCGGTATAATGCGAATGGTGAACCAGTAGAAGAAACCTCAGATGATCATCGAGCTCAAGTGAAATTGAAGCCCTCGATAAATCTGTATTTGATTTCAGACAGTGCAACTAGAATGAATCAATTCAGTATATTCTAATCAGAATTCATTGTTGTGTTTATTCATAAAGTAGACTGTGATGAGTTTGATCTTGATAGCTCATTTCTCTCAATTTGATATAAGCAATCAGATTTCGTTTTGTATTTCGAATATGATGATCAGACAATAGACATTTATATAAGTTACATCATAAATATAATTTTGATAATTTCATTGACTGCAATTGTAGATATTTTCAAAAGTATTTGCATAATTTTATAGTGGAAATATAAATGTGAATAAATTATCTTTGAATTATAGTAGGAAAACATTAAACAGGCTGAATATTTATTTTCTATTAATAAAAGATATAAATAATCTTACACTTTCATTATATACATATATACTATATACTCTTCTCTCAGCCTCTCTATCTCAAGAATTTTTCAATTAAGTTAAGTTTCTTAAGATTCGTACAGATTTTAGATTCAAATTAGATTGTATTATACATTTACGATAAGAAAGAGGTATATAATTCGAAAAACTTTTGATAGCATAATTACTATTAAAATCACTATTGCAAGATCTTAATTCCACCTGTGTTATCACGAGATTGAAGGAGTCCTCTACAGGTTTATCCTCATTTCATGCGAGCCACATGTTAGTGATGATATGACGGAAGCAGGAGGGAGTCCTTGTGGCAGGTTCCATTCTGCAGCAGGCAATTTATAGCACTGGGGTAGTTGGTGGAGGAAGGGATGGTAAAGAGACAATTGCTCCTCTAGAAGCGACTCTAGAATCTTTGTAGTATAGCTGTGGAGATGGATAGTAATGCAATCTATTGGCCAAATTCTACTTTCAGGTAATACCAAGATCGTGGTTAGTCCTATGTGCGGATGACGTTGTCTCTAAGAAGAACAAAATCTATTGTCTCTACAGAAAATCAATAGGATGGGCCTAAATGGTTATTCTTCTCACCAAATGATTCTTTCATGTTTCTTGTTAATAGGTTCCTTTAGGAAAGAAACATTCATGAATTGTTTTTCATATATCCTGTATTACTGATGAAAGAAAAATTTAGATAATTGCAAGGAATTTTACTATAAATGTATAAGCAATTATCAATTAGTTTAAAATAAACATGAACTATATGAAATTAAAGGCTGAATTTAAAGCACCTTTTCAAAAATTCTAAGGTCCTATCTAAAAGGTTTTATTCTCTTACTTTGTATTGAGATAAATAATTTTTATTTTTAATCTAATCTGAAACAGATAGCATATAGGTGTTGGTTTAAAAATTTTATAAGAAAGTCTTATAATCTATGAACTCGATTAATCTTTAATGAAATAATTTTATTAATATTTTCCTAATTTTCCAATTTTATTTCTAGGTCGTATAAAATTGTTCAAATTTTGTCTGAGAGAGGTAAAAACAGTATCAAATGGTGTAGAAATATCAGAGCTTTAAGTGGACAGGTTAATATTAATTAGGTAATGCTAATCATTAAGTATTACTAAGGTTATGAAAATCTTAAGAAAGTTTATTTAGCATTCTGATATTTTGATATTTATATTTTTATATTTTTCCAGATCTGTTAGGTCCAAATAATTTATTTTATGTCATGTTCTTGTATTTAAATATTTATTGTATTTTATTATAAATTCACGATAATGAGTTAGCTTGGATCCATAAGATGTGTTAAACTTGCATTACTGATAAACAATAAAGCATATTTAACTACATTATCTCTATTTATCTTTTCTTTAATAGTTTCAAAAATTTTCAAAATTAATTTATATTTAGCTTACTATTGCCTTATGAATTTTAAAGTTTATAATTTATAGTGTTAAGTTTGTAGATATTACTGGATTATAATTCCATATAAGTATTCACAATTATATATGTGACGATTTAACTATGCAAATTGTAATTTCCCACATTCTTATTTGCATGATGAAATCAGGACTTAAATTCAGAGTCCTTCGCAGAGCAAAACTCAACACGTCAGCTGCTAATTGGCTTTTGATTTAATAGTTTATAGTGTGTGGATGTATGATAATACATTGGACAGATGACAGTTGAGAAGAAGATTGATTAGTTAGATCACTATAATTTAAATTCACAGAATACTTTATGAGGAAGAAACAAACTTTTATATAGTCCGATTAATTCTTCTCAGAACATAAATGTACGAATTGCTAAATTTTATAAATTAATTATATACGTATTATTAAAGTGTATGGTTCAGAGATGAAATTAGTTCAAATAGTCTACATGAATAAAATATGAATAAAATCTTGGGACAACTGAGGCGAGCTGGATAAGAAAAACGAGATGTCATCATTAGGTAATCTTTACTTTTAAATCTTAAACAATGAAGTCTTTTTAAATGATAGATATTTATATATGTAATCCTGCTCAATGAGAAAATCTCCTCTTATCAACTTCAGCATCGTTGAGCATATTAATGTTGTAATTATAGTTCCTGTAGATAGTTACAAGTCATGTCTTCGTCTTTATACATCTTGTATAAATCCACAGCGTACTTTAAATTGTGCACAATTTGCAGTGTACTATAAACATAAACTTGCATGTGCTGAATATAATTATAATTTAATGTAATAATTATTACCTTTTAAGCTTTATATAGTGAATTTCTTATTTTACACAACGATTGTGATACACCTAATTTAGGTACAAAACAAATATGTCTTAACTATACAACATATAATGATCATTTTCATAGAAAATATACATGTTAGTGCAGAGTGGAGGACAGTTTATTAAAATCCTAAAAATCATATCATTTGAAATGGAGCCCCAATTTTTGTTCATATATTTTTATATATGTTGGTACAGTTGTAGCTTCAACTTTAAAATCTCAATTTTATGCGTCTTTTTCAAATTCGCTATAATGAATACTTTTGGAATGAGAGACAATGTCTTTCGAAAAATCAAAGGAAATTCTGAGACATTTGAAATGTTAGGCAGCTGTGGAATGTGGATTTCTCAAATATCACTGTGAGAGGAAAGAAGTCAATGTAGAACCCATGTTATAAAGATTTTAGAAAAAGGACACTCATATAAGAATATTAATTTGAAGACATAAAAACCTTTAAAAGAAAAATATTCTCACAAGAGTTTAAAAATAGGAAGATTATACATACTAACATATTGTTTTGTAGTAATGTGTGTGAACGGATTGAAATGATTATTCAACTAAATTTTAGAATTATAGCAAAAAGATTGGATATTGAAGGAATAATATTCCTTTCAGATAATTAAATCAAAATAATGATAAATTCATGAAAGTTGAATACATTCAAATGAATCTTATTCTTCTTCCAAATAATGTAAGAATAATCCGCATACATTTCACACTTTATTTCGAAAGTGGTAAATGAGCACTACATAATTATATCGATAAAATAGCTACTGTCTGTGGCAACAAGAAAATTAACAAAAAACAAAGGAAATCATATATGTTCAAAATTGTCGATAGAAACTCAAGATGCTAAGAAGAAGTTACTGATGAGTTTATCTTTAAATGTGACGTAATTTAACAGTTCTAACTTGATTAAATGATAGTCACATTTGAGTGGCCTGTACAAGGTAAAACCACATGTCCAGTTATCCAATTTTACATCCACTCATTTATATTTATTGAAGTTCAACGAACTAATCTATTACATAATGTTAATATTACACCTCCAAATGCAAAATAACAGAAATATCATCCACGTTGCCCTTCAACAACTCTGTAGTGGCTATGCCATATATCCAATAAAGATAAAGATGATCTAGAACTACCTAGATCATTCTTGGAACTTATCGTGTCTTTAAACACATAATGATATTTTATATGATTGGTCGCTTTAAAACTTGAGACAAAGTAACGGGAGAAAGTTTAAGAATAACAATACACCTGCTATACTTCTCAAGAAAGAAGATACCAATACCGAAAATTAATTAATGTATTCTTGTGAAACAAGTTAACAAGTTAAGCCTTTCTTGAAGGTATTTTTATGGAGGCAAACAGATTCAACATATGGTTCAATCTCAAGCCTTTTCTAGTCATCTATACAAAAGAATAGAAGATTGAGGAGCGATAAAAAGTTTGTGTTAGGATTTTAGGGAAAATAGGTAAACAAATGAGTCTTAATTATTTAGTTCTAGTTATTAAGAAATACTTTTACAAAATAAATTATAGTGTGGAGATAAGTATAAAAAGACACAAATATATCTACTAAAATTACATAATTATTCTGTCAATACAAATTCAAACGAAATAAAAATATGATAAGAATTTTAATGTAACTTTCTCAAAATAATGAGGAAATAAAATTATTTATATATAGAAGCTCAACTAATACCAACAGTGTCACTATAACAACATGAAATTCATACTTTATACTATTACTACAGTCATACTATACACATTACACGACATATGAACAATATATATCCTCATATAATTTCATATTTATTTGACTTCTTCACAGGGTAGCTATCCGTTGCTGCTGGATACGAAATATCCAGTCGTCAGAAGAATTGGGAAATAGATGTCATAAAAGTCTTTTGAACCACAAGCCCATGTTCCTCGACGAAATGTTAAGTTCGTGGAAACAGTTAAGATACAGTAGAGTTCAGTTGACAATTTTTATCGAACTACGAAAATCCAATTTGCCATAGGAGCATAATTTTGATAATTCGTTATGATTTTTGAAGATCTGAACTCTGTGCATAAGGATATCAGATATAGTAACGCCTATGTGTATTTTTCTGTCAAGTGAGACAATAGCCAACTTGTGGAACTTCTTATTTTACTGTATTAAGATTTCTTTTGCGAATAGTACTATCAATATAAAAATGAATATAGATAGTACAGATAATTTTACTTAATTTTATACTCACTTGAATGAACACGAAATATTTTATCGGATATTTATCAATCTGTACTGTTCAGAATGTCTAGTCATTCAGTCCTTACTATAGAAATATGTTTATAAGTACTGAAAGCCTTATATACAGTCATATTCTGATCTTTCCTCTATTACCACATTTGAGTCAATTGACACTGATGGAACTTAATGATAAAACTTTAAGAGCATTGAAAAGTCCAGACTGATCCAATCATAATTTGAACAGTCGGTGATGCGAGCTTTCCTCTGCATGAACCTTAACTGAATTTAAATACTCCGCTTAAAAACAATCATCACTAATCATAGAATAATGTCCCATATACGTAATATTTCATAAAAAAAGATACCATTGGTTTTCCAAAGTTGCTTTATTTTTTGCTTTGTAGATCAAATTACTATTTTGTTATTTTAGATTTCATTTTTAGGTTTATCTTAAGACCTAAGGTGTATTTTTGAAAGACTGCTGATAACATATAGTAATTAGAATAGAACTCTAAAATAATTTTATTTATCATCTAATTCTTTATCATCAACGTTTAGCAACTTTGTAATTTTATCTTGATATACTTTAATTTTCTACATGAAATCTTCTCTTAGCTAAGATTGATTTGCAAAGGATCTTTTTAAAATCAATAAAGCTAGGACTAGAATATTAATCAAACTATGCAGAATTTAATTTTGTCAATGCTAAATTTTATACAGATGACTATCAAAAAAGGACAAGATGAATATTCTCTTTACAAATGTTATTATTTCCAAAAATATGTAAATCTTCTTCAGTTTTTGCTTTTAGGTGCTAAAATCTGTCTTGAGATTTTGAATATTCTATTTCTATTGGTTTCAAAATATAAATATTGCAAGAATTTCTCAATTATTATAATTACATTCTGTAAGAATGATAACATCACACCGTTTCTAAAAATTTACAATTTACAAAATTCTGAGGTGAGTATATTTCTTAAAGAAAGGTTTTGTATGTCTATTTGGATTTGTCAAGGAAATAGGCAAAACACATGGTTAATTTTGAGGATTATTTTACCTTAAGGAGTGGGGCTCCAGATTATCAGAAGGTTATGACATACATTATATTCTTAATAGGATTTGAAAGGTCCATAGATTGAGAATCATCACTCCAATTATCGCAGTAAAATAGAAACTCGGAAATACGTATAGAGACATCCTGAAGAAATATAAATTTTTGTCAGCGCTTCAACGCCTGACGCACCATTAAGTTTCAAATGTATCATTACATGATATCATCGTTTAATAGACTCTTTATTCTAGTTCTATTAAGTAGAAGCTGGATCTCTATACAAAATTTCTAGCTTTTCAGAGTGAATATAATCAAAAGCTCTTCTATCTTTGTATTTTGGATTAAGACTAACTGGTCTTGTATTTTGAGGACAAAGGATATTTGTTGATTATTCAAATCTGTGGAATAAAATCTGTACCTTTAGTGCTACTAAATGTATAGCCAGCTAATATACTTTGAGGCACCTATGTAATAGCTAAATAAAGAAAATTCATTATAATAGAATTTAAAACGTTGAAGAAACTATTTATTCTTTCATTTAATAAGATATCCCAAAGAAGGATTATGTTATTTACATATCTTATCATTAACTAAATGTATTAAGTCTCAAAGCCCTTGGTGATTATTCTCAAAATTTCAGTAAGAAAACTACATGATCTTACAATATGCACCTTTAGCTCTAGTGAACAGAAACATGGTTCTTATAGTATACAACTGAGATACTTTAAATCCTAAACTGTAATAATGAATCTTAAAAACAGATTTTCATTATTTATTTTATGTAAAACTACTTAATATAAGCCAGATTTTATTATTGTACACGCATATATATAGAGATATATATATAGTGTGTGTGTGTGTGTGTGTGCGCACGTGTGTGTGTTTATGTATGAATAAATTACGACTTAAGTAATCATTACCAAACCAACAATCCCAAAGGTAATCTCAGTTAATATAGAAATAATGTCAAATAAAATTTCGATGCTTTATAAAATACAAATTGGCTCTTAATCATCAAAAAAGAAGTCAAGTCATGAGAGGAAAAAAAGGGTTAAAATACTTAATTAAAGACACTTGAAATCCTAGGGAAAATAATTATTTTGTTCCGATGAAGCTTTAAAAAAATCACACGAATAAACTTTTTAGATTCTTAAAGTCTTAAAAGAATGGAAGTCTATTATTAATTCAAAAAAAACAACGATTTTCGATTTTGGAACAAAAATACTGAATGCAGCAGTACAATGTAGCAATATTTTGCTATGTAGATTTACATAGCTTTTCTAATGCAAGCAGTTATTTCTTCTCTGTAACGCAGACATCACATAACGATAATGAATTGCTTGAACATATTATTCGTAATTCTATAAGAAAGATAATGTATATATGAAAATCAAGCACATTTTCTTAATTAAAGCTGTAAAATTGGCTAATACCGACCGTTTTTGAAGTTTCGAATCATGATTTGGTAATAGGAACGATGGTTATTTTATTCTTTAAATGTTTATACTATATCATTTGAAGGTTTAGAGGCTATTTAAAATTCCTGATAACATACACTTTTATTCAATACGATGAGATTTCATAATATTGGGTCTTCAATCTTCAATTCTGTGCAAATAATAAACCATAAGTTAGAAAAAAAATGATCAATTTGAAATATTTTAAATAAAAAAATAATATTAAAAAGTTGAAAACATAAAATGCTCTGTTTAATTTGAAATAATTTCATGGAGTCTTGATTGCAGTAAACTTATCTTCAACACCAGAATGGAATGAAAAGAAGAATAATTGTTTTCTTAAAAATAGCTTTACTATATAATTCTGATTTTTATAATTATTTCATCATAATTTCTAAATTTTATTTTTGGTTATACGATATTACCCTAAATTTAAAAAATAACATACCATCTTATAATTTCAACAGCCATTGTTGCTGTGTGGTCCTACTTGCGAGTATTTATAGTCATAAGCTCTAATCCTGATACCACTGAGAAACCTTCGTGACGCCCGTGATATCTGTGACCTGCTTTGGAATTTTGTAGAGTGACGTACCGGCTCAGAAATCCTCCTCTTCACTTCATTGTGGATCAAAATTATGAGGTCCGTTGCCAATAGTCCACGTGTTACTCTTAAGTTCATTAATTTTAAAAATATATGTTTCTCAATGTATTCAACATTCACATAGAAATAATCTGTACTTCTTAAATTTATTCGAGTTGTATAAACTTATATATATAATTTTTAAATTTAATATAGTTTTTATGAATACTAAATGATTCATAAGAAAGAATTATATTCTAATTAGAAAATTATATGTAGCTGATTTGATTATAACTTTGAATAATTCGAAGAAACTTCTAGTACAAAATAAACAAAAAGTTTAGTTGCATTCTTTTTCTGTCTCCACTAATTATAAGAAGCAATTATTAGTTACGAATTTTTTAACTTTCACACCTAAAGTAAAAAGATATGATAAGGTAGGAAGTTGTAAAGTATTGAACGGGCTACTTTAATTATCTTAAATAGTTGTTTCATGGATCAGTAACAAGTTGAGGTTTATCTTAACGGCGCAGGTATCCCCAGGGACTTAGTAGTCTCTCGCTATCTTAAGATACATTCTCCTTCTTCGACCTCAAGGCAGAAGTATAGAAAGAGATTAAATTATTCGCCTGAAGTAATTCGAGGATTCTAAGCAGAAACGAAATTTTAGGATTCTCTTAAAACAAAGGAGAAAATTTTTTTAAACAGGTCAATTCTTAAACATTTTATTAAAACTATGTAAAAAATATGTTTCATAAAAGTATTATTTATATATATACGTGATTAACAAATATTAAATTAAGTTCTCCAAGAAATATAGTTTAATTACCTATATGGTTTTTGTGTGTGCTAATTGCTTCATTAATTCAGTAAAGAAATTAATTTTAAATTATCGTAGTAATTATAACATGATATCAGTTTTTTCTAATTTATCAAGTATTTTTCATGTTTAAATGTCAGTTTTTTTCCACTTCTATTTCTTCCAAAATATATTTAACACTACAGTTATAAGTAACCAAACCAAAATTAATGCATAGATAGTCTCTAGTGGATTTATTTCAAAGAATATCCATTCATTTCTTTATGTATGTAATATAGCATTAAATGGCTTCTTGAATTAAATTAAAAGTAAAACATGATTTTATTAAACTTAATTTAAATTACAAATTCAATATGTTTAATTGCACAGTTTCTTGGGGAAAGCATTCATTTGCATATTATAAAATGAACAAAGTTATGCCATTTAATTTGAAATTGAGAGGAATTCCACCCGAAATCTTTTGAGGATTACTTCAAAAGTACTGTCTTCAATTCTAATTGCCCATAAATATAACTATAGTAAAGAAAGGCTTTTTTATGTAGGATATTTTAGAATTTCTATTCAAATGAACAATTTCTATGTTTATTTGAAATAAAAGTTTTAAATAAAAGTTACACTAGCTTAAAACTTTAGCTTTAAAAAAAGTTATACTATTTCCTAAATACCAAATTACATTCTCTATTTTTTTTTTTTATTTTTCTTAATTATATGATATGCTTTAGCTTCGTGATAAATGTAGGCAACTTTTATTTTTTAAAAATATTAATTTACTTAAAAAAAGAACAAATTTAACATAAAAAAACATTTTTTTTAAATGAATGTTTATTTTGTGTAGCTAATGTATAAAATTACAATATAATGAGCCTTATTTTATTCATATTTAAATTAAAGTAAAATTAATGACTTAAAGATCAAAATACACCCCTTTTTGTACTTTAATAGTGGAATATTCACACTCAATAGGAAAACAATACACTAAAAAATTATGTGAGCATATAATGTTTTCTAAGAAATCATAAAAATTTTAACGAAATTAATCGCATTTTTTTAAATCAAAAAAATCTTTAAAAGGATGGTTAAACGATACAGAATTCAATTTTATACATCATGTGACTTACAAATAAGTTTTGCTTGAACTTTTTGAAAAAAGTAATGAAAATTTATTTGACAGTTTTGCATTAAAAAAATATATGCTACTTAAATAATTCAAAATCTTACAATATTAATCAATGTACTTGTTATGTGGGTTGTTTTTTTTTCAATTTTGAACCTGTATTAGTTTCCTTATGAATTCTGAAAAATAAATGATTTCATTAATTTTTGAAAGTGTTCAATTTTCCCTGTAAATTTCTTGTCCGTCCGAATTTGACGTGCATTATTCCCGCTACACAGCGGGCCTTTAGTGACATCAGGACTCGAACCCATTACTCTATGAATTCAACGCTGGCCATGAGTCCGCGACCATGACTATTAGGCTACCACGGCCACTTAAATACACGTAAAGAAAACAGTTATCAACAGCAAATTAAAGTTCATTAAGAATGAATCTACATTTCCATAAGAGATAACCCGAATTTAAGTAAATACTCCTAATTTTTTCATAGCTTTTAGATTAATTACTTAACATTGTTTGTTTATGTGGTGGAATAACAAATTTTTAAGAATGTTTAAAGTAACTAACTGTACAAATTTTGGGATTAGTTTGTCAAATCTATTTATCTTTTCCATTCATATAAAGTTAAAATTTGAGTAAGGAAATAAAGTTAAATAAGTACGCCTTTCAACATCCTCTTTGAATAACTTTTGATGTAACAATGCACAAATAATCTCCCAATTACTTTGTTCAGATGCATTGACCAATAAATATATAACACGAATAGATATCTCATGAATACGCTTAATACGTTTCAATTCTTATTTATTTTAATAAGTATTAATTAAGCCGCTTAAGAGAGAGAGAAAAATAGAAACACACAATGTTACTCAAATAATATATATAATAACGGCAGATATTTGTGCTATACGTTTTCTTAAAAACACTCCAATTGACATTCGTTTTATTAAGAAATCCAATTAATTGTTAAAGCATTGGCGCAATTTGTCCCAAATAGAGTATATACTTCGTATCGTCTGGATAGGGAAAAGGTTCTAATTTAGCATGTAGAAGTTTTCTGGGTCTAATTTTGATGGAACTCATGAGGAGGAATAAGAAAAAAATTTAAATACATTATATTATTCTGTTAAGAGTTAAACCGAGTTGAGAGTTAAAATGCCTCTAGTGCATTTAGATCAACTTAATTATTTCTACCATTTAAAATGTAAATAGAGATTATTTTATAACGAGGGCTCTATCGTATCCCCCCCTTAAATGGTATACTGATGGAGGGAGGGGGGGCTTTAATATGACATTGTGAGTTTGAATTGAAAATATCTCCCAATGAATGAAGCATGACTTATATAGGTTAGATTATAATTATCTAGGTGTAGTGAATATATTTGATGATTTGCACTTATAAATAACGGATAATTTAATATGGAGTTAGTTATAAATAGAGGAATTGGAAGTTAAAAATGAAGAAATAGTAAGCAAGTGACAAGGGTAAGGAGCTATCACATCACAACCAGGAAAGGATCTGCATAGGATCAGTGAATAGGATCTTCCTCATAAAATCTACTAAGAATTCGAACATGATTGGTTCGGAAGGATGAGTAAATATTTATTACATTAAACGTTAGATTCTGACGTGTTTAGGGCATATCCACAGATGTATTAGGCAAGAGACTGACTGTTGATTATTCAAAAATTAAATACCATACCTATAATAATTTTGGGGAATTTTATTCCTTTACTGTTGATTCGTGATGGTTTTAAATAGCGATAAGTAATGGCTCAACCAAGTGAAAGAAATATTGCCAAGACGCTGCAATTTAAAAGTTGATTATCTGCATTTTTAAATTAAAAGATATTAGCTTTTTTAAAATACCTGACACCAATAATTTGGAACATGAAAGGTATATTTATCTGTAAGTCAAAAATGTATTATATTGTTGCAATTAATATATATATTCTAACATTAAATAATTTTTTACTGTAAGGAAAAGGAATTTTTTAATTCACATGATACAAACACTATTTCTTTTTTACTTTAAGCTGTAAATTAAATAGATATTTAAATCCTTTTTGTTTGAATTCTTATAATAAATATACATCTTTATATTATTTAATATGCTAAAACAGTTGAATGTTATTAATAAAATACAGAAAAAGTGATGTACAAAATGTTCATAAAATTTAATGAGATAGATTTAGCTTCAAAACACTGAGAAAAGTATAAAAAATTCTTTGTCCCATTCTGAGACATATTTATTTTCATTTCAATAATTCAAACTCATGAGATATAACTTCTTAGGAATCCTAAAGGTATATAACTGGTCATTATATCACCCACACTATGAAGATAAAATAAATCATTTTGGAATTGAAATTCTTAGACAAAAATTCAATTCTTTCATGTTGTCTCACATATTATCTTCAAGAAAATAAAAATAGAATCAGTGCTTGAAAGAGTGATTCTACTACTAGTTTTGAGCATGAGATCAGAACATTGTTATTATTAGTATTATTATTAATAATAATACTTCAAACAGGTATAAACTCCTCCTTAACGGCTTAAGAAAGGTGGAGTTATACCTGATTGAAGGAATAAATTACATTTTTCAAAATACGGCCATGAAATTCTTAAAAGGAGATTTTTGTGATCAGTACAGAGAAAAGACAGCTCAATAAATGGGGATACATAAGTAAATATCAGCACTATGATTTCAGAGGGGACTTGATATGCGCATCCTATGATATGCGGGAATGCGCATGCTCAGTGCCGAGGCAACATTGAAAAGAGGAGGAATGACGCATTTACAGACGTTCGGTGATAGTGAAATCTTACGTTCATAATGGCTTCAAGAAACAATCAGGATGCCTTTACACATGGTAGAATGATAAGCAAGTTCGAAGAGGGGCGTACTTTCACGAGTGTTAAACAAGAGTTTGGAATTGACAAAACTGTAGTTTCAAGAGCATGAAAAGCCTTTTGAATGAAAGGTACAGATGTAAGAAAGGTCGGCGGTGGTCGGCCGCAGAACGCAGCTTCAAGTGGTGACCGGTATATCATTTTGCAGGCAAAAACTGACCGAAACCACACTTCGGGCAATATTGTTCGGTAGCTGCGTACGGCAAACAGACAACAGCTATCACTATTTATTGGGTGCAGACATATACAAAAATATGACCTATTCGATCGTGGTCCTGAACACTGATTACCGTTAACATCAAGCCATCAGCGGACCCTAAAGTGGTGTCAAGAACACAAAGTCTGGGCATCTCATCAATGGAGTCCTGTTCTGTTAACTGTGGAGACCCTTTCAGTCCGAGCAACGATTCTCAGGATCAGTTGCTATGGAGAGAGAGAGAGACACGGTTTCATACCATTAAAATCAGGGGGAAATACTTTAATGGTAGTCTTGGAGTGATTTTTTGAGGAGGCATTATGTTGAATGTATGAATGGAGCTCCATGTTTTCGACAGAGGCTCACTTTCTGGAGATCGTTAAGGCAATGAAAGTATCCTCTCACAAGTGCGTCTACTCCGATTTTCCTTTGGTCCAAACTTTATTTTTGTGAACGAAAATGCACGCCCACACAGGACCTCTGCTGTTGAGGAGCTTATAGAACAGCAGGATATCGAGAGGTGTACCGGAACTTATGAGAGCATTGCTTACTGAGTGGAGTAATCTTCCCCTAGAACAGCTTTAAAATTTTATACTCAGCATGCCTAAGCATTGTACAGGACTAGATTTCATCTTTGGGAGACAAACAAGCTATTAACTATCATACCAACCATGTAATGGTAAGTTTTTGTAAGAGAGATATTTTTCATAATTGCTGCAGGGAGAAATACTCGTAGTTTTTATGAATGGTATCATACATACACCATCTTTTTTGTTCTTTATCTTTTGTTTAATAACTAGGCTTTATGAATAAATCATGTCTGTTTTGTTACTGAACTTTTATTTGCCGGAGCTGGCATTATTCATAATTTATGGACATGAGTATATATATATGTATGTATGTATGTGTGTGTGTGCGTGCGTGCGTGCGTGCGTGTAGAATCCTAACAACACAAAAGGGTTAATGGCTCGTTTTTTATGTTGTCTAGGGGTTATTCTGGATTCAATGAAGAGGCGGATTTTAAAAAAGATGACATTTTACTAAATAATATATTTATAAAGTATTTACAAAGTTAAATTTAGGCTATTGGGTATTCATATTAAATACAGAGCTATCTATCGTAAGTTTTTCCATGACGAACACACCCTTACCTCTACCCAGACTGGTGTGACCCCCTTAGCAGTGTGAGTCATAAAGTAGAGGTCAGGTGCGTGTTGCCCTCCAGTATAGGAAGGAGTCACAAATGTATATATATCCTTTCTCCCGGCCAATACTGAACGTTGTTGACCTCAGCGACATTTGGTAATGACCTTAACATACACTTGCAAGATCACAGCAAAAATTACGTTGAATCTGTCTGTGTTTTTTTCTGCCTCTCCAAGGCACATTTAACAGCAATATATCACAAAATATAAATAGATCACAAAATTACAGAATATCCAAATAGGCACTTGGATGATGTTTTCAGTATAAAGAACGCAGAATTCTTCTTATACTACGAGTATTACGGTACTTCGATGACGAAATCAGAATGATTCTTAACAACATCTATTCAATTTTCTTGTTACCAGGATAGCACAGGATCGGAGTGGATTTTCATGGTGATGCAGATTTCTTCATGTACATGGATGGTTCATGATCGGGGTGGTGCAGGACAAGGCGATGACGGCAGAAACTCTCACATAACATCAGGGTTATTCTTGAATCAGTATCAGTGAGATGGCAAGGCGTGCTGAATTTTAAAAATAATAATTAACTTTTTGAGTATGGGAGAGTGCCCAATTTTAATCTGTAGAATTCTAACAACATGAAAGGGTAAATCATACATATTTATATGTTGCCTTGGTGTTGTTATGTATTCGAATAGGCGGCTTATTGTAAAAAGATAACATTTAATTAAACGATATATTTACAAAGTATTTACTAAGTTAAATTTAGACTATTGGGTATACATATTACATTCGGAGCTAACACATCGTACGTCTTTCCATAATGAACACGTCCTAGCTTCTACCCAGACTGGTGTGAGCCTTTTAGGAGAGGTCAAAAAGCAGAGGTCAGATTCGTTGTGCCTTCTATTATAAGAAGACGTTACGAATCGTTACAAATGTATAAATCCAACACACACACACAGATATATATATATATATATATATATATATATATATATATATAATTATTAAATAAACTTGATGTAATTACAAATCATGATTTTTTTCATTTGCTGGAAGAAAAAGAATGAAATATAAAAATAATGATAAAGGTGTAAATAAGAAATAAAATACCAAACTATAGTAATATGAAATATAACAATATTTAATGCGGAAAAATTAAACACATAATTTAAAAATCTACAATTATTATTACGTCCTTAATAGACAAAAAACTCATCTAAGCTACCAAGGCATAAACCAAGAAATATAAGACAGAAAAATCAAAAATAGAGTTGATGTAGTTCAAAATTTTCTATTTGGCTTAGGACCGAGAAAAGTGTGTTTATACTAATATTATAGATTCAACACATCACACTTAAGCAGTTACTTTATGACGAAATGATACAGAACCAATTACAAAATAATTATCTCTCCAAAAGTAATTTAACCCCGGAAATTAAAAAAGTATAAGATGAATGAATCAAATTCATTTTAGCCAAATAAGAGAAATCTATTAAAAATAATCTATATATATTTATACTCTTTATTAAAAACTTATAACTTAAGTAGAGTTATAAAACTTTTTTTACCAACTTCATGGCATATGATCTTTTTAAGTAATTCATGCAATACGACGCGATATCGCGTTTTTATCGCCCAACTTCATTTGATTGATTTTGTGAAATGAAGGTCATAGTTACTTATATTTAGTTATCCTACCCATTTTAAAAATATTGAACAACCTTTTATACCAAGAAAAATAAAAATATATACTAAAATTTTTCTTAATCAAATAAATGGATTTTCATATATATAAATTTAAAGCTAAAAAATTCGTAACAAAAATTGTTTTGAAAAATCAGTAGTCATCTATTGGCTAAGCTTTGAATTAATGTTTAATAAATAGTTACCCTAAGGTTCATACTTATAAAAATATTATAGATAATATTTTTTTTATAAAGTGAAATAGAAAAATATGCATATATATATATATATATATATTATCTGATGAAGTTACATTCACAGTGACTATATTCTATGTATTAGAATTCATTCTTTCTTTTGAAAGAAATCCTTGAATTAAGATAACAACAAAGATATATTTTTGCTCAAGTATTGAGAAAGTGAATCCAAAAATGTTCTAGAAATCAAATTTTCAGTTTGATGTAAACTCAAAAGTGCACACAGAGAAATCTACAAAACTTTTCAACAAAACTCTTGGGTAAAAAAGAAACAAAAATCAACTCCTACCAATAATTCACAGTAAGATTTTTTTCTTTCTATTTCAGGCAAATCCATAACGCCTTCCCCTTTCGTAAGCTATCTGCCAAAAAATCGATGAGGGTATTTACGTACGTATCACGAACTTTTTCATTTCGAGTTGGAAGCACTCGTTGGGGAGGGTGATTCAATATTCTGTCTGTGACGGAGAACTTTTGTCAAAAAGCGTACGGTAGATTTGCATGCTTTCAATGTGAAAAGTAAGAAGAATACTGAATAGTGTACACGAAATGGTTTTTGAGGCATATTTGAATATTTCTTTGGAAATCCGGGACTAGAAGTAGCAAGAAAATAACGCAAAATTTTATTTATAACAAAAACATTGAATACATTAGAGAACACAATTAATGTTTAATCTTCCTTAATTAGTATAATTTTGTCGTACATTACAGATATCTCAAACACATTTCTAGAAAGTAAATTTTTGCCTTACGAAAGCAGCTGAATTTTCAAATTTATATATATGTGGACTTTAGTTACATTGTAATTAATTTGTATATATAGATAACACACGATTTTTTTCCAACTTTTGTTTTACTTTTAATGAAAATGAGATTTTGTAATTAGAGTAGCTTATTTATTATTCTGTAGCAACTTATAGAAATTATAACAAAATATTGAGATTATAAGAAATGTTCATTTACTTTAATCCTCGTTAGTGGATAATGCCTTTTAAAAGAAAGTAATTAGTTCTTTGTTCCGTTAAAAATAAAAAATAAAAAAAAATCCATCATAAAGGCTTACATAACTGAAAAAAAATGTCCACAACTTTAGCAGAATTTTCTTACCCGTGCAATTTATTCCAGAAACCAATACTTAAAATATCTTTTTGATTTTGTTTTAATGGAAATGTATCAATATTGATAGCAAATTCATTCATTATTTTTATTATATGATAGGAAGAATTTTTTATTTTATTAAAAATAAATTTAATACCTACTTCCTGTATTGCATTAAAATTGGCTTAACTTTAATAAATATTATTAAATAATATGTTAAAATCCCTTCTAATTTTCATCAAGCAGATAAGAGTAAAATAAAATTCTAACAAAAAATCAGATAAGAATAAAAAGAAATTTTAACAGGGAGAGGACCATACCTCCCTTATCAAATGTACCATTCGGGACTGTATGCTCAGAAGATTCCTTTCTTCCCTGTTGAAATAAAACTTCGATTTCTGTTACTGAAATATGAGATGGTACTTTACTTCAATCTTCCTTTACCAGTAGCGTGTAGGTATACTTTTTTTTCAAAAAGAAATATACGAAATGCTTCCGGTCTTCTAGAAAGGAAGTAAAAACGACGTATTGATAATGCGTCCAGATACACATCTCGAAACAGAACTCTTGATCGATTGCATCTAGTAAACTTGAACTGAAACTTGGCTCTACTATTCCATCGAAACCATTGAACAAAGCAAAGAGACTTTTCGAAAAGCGTTTATCCCTCATGGACATGGGATTCTGTTTCCTTTGTTTTCTCTTGGAGCACTTTACTGAATTTTCTTCCGTGAAGGAAACCCACTGAACAGTTTATTTACCATCTAGCAGACATTTAAAAATTTTGCTCGCTACTTTTTTGAGAGTGAAACTAGTGCTACTATCAAAATTTAGAGAACCAAAATAGCTTTATATACTATATTATAGTTTATAGAGTGAATTCTAAAATTTCTTAAAAGCATCACAAATCTCAACTGTGCTGTATGTAAGTCAATAAGTACTTTTAAGTTTTTATTGACTCATCCAGATGTATCTTTAAGACGTAGAGTTAAATGTTACACTCAAAACTTTTGTAAAAATAACAAGGTCCACAATAATTAGTTTTTTCTATAAAATTTGTAAAAATAACAAAACTTTTGTTATTTCTAGCAAATAAGGAAGAAACTGCTAAAAAAAATTCAAAAATCCATTAAGTGATTATATATTTATTAATACTAAGTTATGCAATTCGCCCCTTAGCAAATATCATATATTTTCTGAATTAAAATCAATCGATCTACGATTTATTTATCAAAGTTCTCCATAAAATATTTCTGTTTTCTAGAAACAAAATTCCTTGATGAAAGGAGAACAGCTATATAAACAGACTCACTGATAATCTAAATAAAAAGTAATATGTACAATAAAAGAAAATTAAAACAATGAAAAATTTATAGTTCTTGTAATAAAATTCAAATCTCGTTTATATGTATCTTATAGTGACTTAAAATTCAAGTTTAAAAATATCAGCATTTAAATTAAATTTATGTTTAAATGCAATTTAAAATAATCTTTAATCATATTTAAAAGTGCTTCCTGTACATAAATAAAAATCCTGTTTAAATATGCCTTATACTCATAACTAATTATAATAAATAATTCTAAGAAATTTTTATCTTTTTCTTCTTTTCAGATTAGTATTAAGAATTTGATTTTAGATAGATATGCCGTTATTAAATGAGGAATACAGCTATATAGCTCTTGTTATTCAAACAATATAAGTAAGTTACGAATAACATCAAGATGCTTTAAAGATTTTAGACTGATTTAATAACAATAATTCTGATTTAAGAAACAGTTATAGATGGGAAATGAAGGCTTTATGAGTAACAATGTTTTAAGAAAACAATAGTAAATAAGATGGAAATGGTAGCAAACTTTACCAAACAAGTATCACTTAATTTAGCAAGAAATTTTTATTTGTGGTACAACTAGAAATTCATTCGCTCTTTTTACATATTTCTTTTTTAAGAGCCATTTTAGTTTGTGAAAGGGATCTTCTTTAGTAAATTAATAAAATTAAAGAAATCAGAGATATTTTGTCGTAATACATATAAAAGCTAAGGTAGTATTTACTTGAGAAAAGGTTACATGAAAATAGACAATAAGAAAGCATTCTACTGATCTTGTGTTAAATTATCACCGGCAATTTACTGCTATTACAAATGTAGGCTTTGAGATCCCAAACATTTTGCGTAAATGTTTATTTAAATACGAAATTTCATGATTCAAAAGTAAATTTTATTCAGGTCTTAAAATCCGGAGTTACAAGCACTATAAAAGATGTCAGAATTATTACAGATTTAGCTTTGATTGCTTAGAATATTTTTTTCTCGATAATTTTAATACTTTTTTGTGTTGCTATAAATGTTGGAAAAACATTAAAAGTGTGCATTCCTAAAAATGTAAGAATTAAGGAAAACTCCCAATTTCTTTCGAATTTCATTTTGATCAAATTTGTAAGCCTATCGGATAATAAATATTTCGAATTCATTTTAAAGCTTTACTTGAAGGTTTCGGCTTTGAGCAGCTGAAATACTGATTTATCAAAATTTCACTTTAGTGTAACTCTCAATACTATCCTTAATTATGAATATCCAAATACGATAAAATAAAAATTTTAAAATGTTTATTCTGTAAATAATAAAAACATATATTATTCAATTATTTAAATCATATAAAAATATTTAATACTGCTGCTCAATATTTTTCAGTACCTTATCTCAAATCAAGTTTTTTAGAAATGATGAAATCAGATGAAATGTATTTGGAATGAATTCAATACGTGCGATTCTGTGCACAGCTAATAAATAAGCTGAAGCTTACATCCACATAAAATATTTTTTTCAATTTTATCATCTGTGAGATCTTATTTCTTGTTTGCAAATACGAATACATATTTAATGGTCAGAAAATTTAGATGTGCATTATATACTAGATTTCTTCGCAGCCGTATATAATCCTGTTTTGTCATATTTTCTACATTGCAGTCGTATCACTTGTGAAATATAAAAATAATTTTCTACAAATGAAAATCCAACAACGAAGTAAACGTTATTTCTATTTTATTTGTTTATTAAACATTTAACTAAAAGGCCTTTCTTATGAAACAAAAAATGTAATCCTTTTAAAAAGCATGGCTTGATTTTTTTTTATATATAAACGGCTTAATTTAATATGCATTTTAACTGTAAGAATTTGGTCTTCATATTTTACAGTTGTAAATGATTCTGACTTCTTTTATTTTATTAAAATTGAAAAAAAAAGTCTTAAAATTAATGAAAATGAAATAAAAGTTTAATAATCTTTATTTTAAGACTATGTAAAATCTTAAAGTGGCGAGAAATGAAATTTAACTTAAAGCCTTTTTGCATAAATTAAATTTAGTCGTTTGCAGTAATATCATCTAAATTACATTGGAAAAGAGTTTGTAAAATCATAAAATTAATTTTCGGGTTACAGTTAAAGAAATAATTTTCGGAATATGACTTCAGACTCTTAGGGAATAAAGGGAATTCAATTGAGGAAACTTATCATTTCAAATAAAAGGAGTTTCAGTACTTCTTTTGAAAAAAGGGTTTAGAATAAAAAAAAAAAAAAAAACGTCAAAAAAACTTATTATTATATTTAGAAAGAAAAATAACTCTTAAAAAATAAAGTTTCAAAACTAAAGGAAAACCTTTTTCTTTGAAGGAGGCCGTGGACTTCCGGTCGTCGGTTTTCGTCGAGTCATAGGCTCGAGCCTGGATAACATAGAAGACCTGCCGTGTAGCCAAGGTTGATGCACGTTAAATCTGCCGAGGTTTAAAATCCTCCCATTGGGGGGGGTTGAAGTTAGCAGAGGGGATACCAACTCAGATGTCGTCCTCGTCACTTGACGGAAGTTCAAATTTACGAAGTCCACCAGCAATAATCATCGTGTTGCTTATAGTGCGACATTAATAAAACCAATCTTTCTCTCTTTGAAGAACGTTATTATTCCAAGTCTCTATTGTTGGATTTATTTAAGTGTCTTGTGTGGGCAGCCTAGACCTGAGCTGGATGCTATAATTTTAACAAGACATACCACATACGTAATATTTGTAAATGTATTTTGTATACCGCTGAAAAGGGGAAAATATATACATTTATCTGTCGGAAATTCAATATGTACTTTTTTTATGCATAAATAATATTGAGTGGATATTCTTTTGAGAGTAAAAAAATGATTTAAACTTCATTTGTGTATATTATTAAAATGAAATATTATTCGATGGACCTCTACACAAGAGTTTCGTTATTTTCTCTTTAAAGAGACTTTTTCTTATATTCTAAATTGATACAGAAAAAAATTCAAAAATGCAAGAAAGGATAATATACAATACCAGGATAATATACAAATTTATTGATATCTGAAATGAAACATTTAAATGATTATTTAAAGAAAAATTTTACTTGAAAGAGATTTTTATCGTTAAATAACTAATTGTAAATTCTTTTATTGATTATAGTGTTAATATGATTGTAATAATTTTATGGTTGAATATAAATAGATAGTAAATATAAATAAGGAAGTTAATTAATAAACAAAATATCATTAGATAAATAAAACCCTTATTGTATCATTGTATGATAAGCATGTTGCTGTAAGTATGTTTCCAATGTTGTTACATTTGTTAAATGAATAGATATGATGTTTTTATACATTTCACTGTTAGTATTATTATTATAAAACTCATTTAAAAATCGTAGAAAAAACAGGGTGTGATTTTAGTAACACATCCTACGATCAATGATAACGTCTATAATCTAATTGTTATAATTTTATTACATAAATTATTAATACACACATATTGTTATCTATATTACATATCAATTACATAATTAAACTTAGTTTTATTCTAAAATATATTTCTAATTTTAAATTACGATACATTTTATTATAAACCTAATTGAACTAGTTTTCAACAAACTATATATTTGAAAAGGATTATAAATTTAAAAAATATATATATATTGATTGGGGAAAAGAAGATTAGGTTTATCTTTGGAATAATTACAGAATTTAGAATATTTAAAGTGAAATGGTTGTTATTCTTTATGGCATTAGACTTTCAATTACGTAACTAAAGTAGCATTATTTCAAATAATTCGTTTATTATATCCCTTACTTACTGATTAAAAATCAATTATATTAAAAATTTTACTCCCAAATAATTATTTTTATTAATAAATGTTATTGATTAATAGTTTTTGACCAAACACTGATCAGGATAAAATAATAATTTGTAGACCTTCAGCTAGCTTTATTTGAGATATATTCAATTAAATTCCATACAAAGATTTATTTTTCTAAATTATATTTGGCTTTTCAATTTGAAATAAATAAATAAATTAGTTAAATATAAAGCTACAATGTATAAATGAAATACTTAAACACTATAATGTTTAATCAATAGTACATCGCATAAATGTAACATTCAAAAGCAGTTAAATATATAACTCTGTTATATACTCTGTACAATTTAGGATATTTTAACTACAATCATAAAATACAATGGCATGTCCAATCAAAGTCTTAGAAACACTACATAAATTCTTCAGGATTCATTCGAAGTGGATATAGGAATAAAGTTAAGCGCCAATTTTGAGCCGCCTGAGAAAGAGATTTTCATTGGAAGAAATCTAGACACTAGAAATTGCGGCAATAAAGTACATTCCAATCGACGGCTATTAAATCGTATACGAGATCAGAGTATATAGCTTCCCCATACAAAGACCCTATTATACCTTTGTTCAGAGTATTTGCGTCAGACCTATTGTCTAAATGAGTAGAAAAAAATAAAAATTCCCCCATCGCTTCTTTTATCACCCTTTTTTTGTACTTTTACACGTGGCTGCCATTTTGAATCTCAAAACTTTTATTTCACTGCTTATAACTGCATTTCTCTTATAAAAGGTTTATTTTATAAGAGGTTAAAAAATAACGAGGTCCGTCACCCATAGCTCTCATGTTGCTTCTAGAAAGACGTTAATAAAATCAAATAATTCAAACCTTTTACAAAATCATAACAATATATTTTTGTAAAATAAAATTTTAAACATATTTACATTATAATAGATTTTATAGAGCAGAAATATAGATTACTTTTTATTTGCTTAATATACATTATATGATTCTCTGAAAGAATAATCTATGATGGATTTAATGGATTTCTTTGTTCAAGCATATTAAAGTTTGAGATTCTTTCTCAAAACCATATAAGTGTAATCATTATTTTAAAAATTTTGAAATATTTAACAAAAATTTTTATAATATAAGCGCTGCAAACATATTAAAAATTTAGGATGTAAGAAACATTCAATATAAAAATGAAATTTTTTCATCAAACGTCAAATCGAATAAGTTAACTTATTTTCGTTCTTGGGTGATTTTACTTAGGAAGTTGAAGTTGTCTTAAAAAAACGCAAATGTTAGATAATTAAATAACAAATTTGTTTCTGATAATGTAAGATTCTGAATAAGACTTAAAATATAATTCTTAGAAGCAGAAAGGGATAGTTTCGAATGGGTTCTTTCTTTCCATCTTTCATTGGAGCCTGTCAATGTCCAGAAAACTTGTGTGTGAGCTTTGTAAAGAAAAATTTATTAACTGTTGATTCTATTAAAAATAATATCTTATATTAGCTAGATTATGATTTAATGAAAACGTACCTCTGAATTTTGTAACATGCGCAAATGACGGGGGGGGGGGGGGATACTTGATCAGATATTAAAATAAAATTTCTATACTTCACCCCAAAAGAATATTGGGATCTGTTTCTGCTTTTAGTTTAAAAGATAGTGATCGATTAAATTGATAATGAAATCCTTGATTTCTTATCGCAAGACCAATGACCTTCGTGTTGGGTTTAGTTTAGTTTTTATTAACGTCGCACTAGAAGCAACACGAGAGCTATTGGCGACGGACCTCCTAATTTTGAACGACGGTCAAGTGACGAGGACGACACCTGAGCTGGCACCCCCCTCTCCTAACATCCACACCACGCCAATGGGAGGACTTTGGGCCCCGAACAGATTTAACGTGCATCAGCCCCGGCTACACGGCGGGTCTTTGGCGGCCAAGGATCGAACCCGCGACTGAACGAAAACCACCGATCGCGAGCCCACGACCTTGACCACTATTCTACCGCGGCCCTATCTTCATGTTGGGATGTTATATACTCACTTAAATTATTTTTAATTATTTTAAATGAAAAAAAAAATCACAAGTTAATTATAAACTTGAAAGAGAAAGGAAATCCTTATAAGAACTATATTTTCTTGACTTTCCTGTCATTACCCAAACTGAAAAATTATAGTGAAAAATCTAAATAGTTTGCATTGCAGTTTTAAGTTTTAACAAGAAACGAAGGATAAAAAAAAACAACGAATGATTAGAGGCTACTCCCAACTGACTTTTACAATTAAAAATAATGTGTAAATCTACAAAATAAATAATAAAAGTTTGCTAGCAGTTGAAAATTCATGTGAGAATAATTGCAGCTCAAACTTTATGTAACTGATTCATATTATAACCATAGAAAAAATGAACTTAATTTACATTGCATTACAATAAAAAAAAATTGATCGAACAATTTTGCACAAATTTTATATCATTCTCTTTCCAAAACTGATGCAGTGTATTCGATAATGAAAAACACCTTATGTTCTCACCACAAAATTTAAAAATATAGCAAGATGAGCATAACTAAATAAAAATACCCTCTTATTAATTTTGAAGTATTTTGAGTTAAAGCTGCAGTTGAAACATAATGAAAATCTAAGATTTGTGGCATGTAATAATGCAATACTATTTTTATCATACATAAAAAAGGGAAAGTAAACAAAGTAAAAGTGAAATTAACAGTAAAAAAACATAACATAAAATAGCGACGGCAAGTTAGGTCTTCTGCCCGTAATATACGAGTATAATTTATTCATAAGATCTTTTATATTTGTTTTAATTATACACAAATTTTCTATTATTTTCTCAATATTACCATGTATTTAACTATTTATTTTGAATTATATAACCTATAATATTTGGAAAATATAATTTGGCTCTTTGTTTTATTTTGTCATACGATATTAGGAAATAAAAGACTCAAACATATTTATTAAAAAAATAAAATGTTTTTTTTTTCATCGGAAAAATTAAAAATAACGATTTCACATTAGTTACTTTATGACTTCAACAAAAATATTTAAACTGTACAATTTTCATAATCTCTTTATATATTGTGCAAATTGTATGTATTATGTGTTCAGGAAGTTCCATGTCTTCTAGATAATAAGCATTTTAAAGGTGAAAAACTTTGAGGTACATCATTCAAGCCGACTTTCCAAACTTTCTGGTACATGGGATTTTTTTTCTTTCTGTTTTATTCAATTGTAAAAAATAGAAGTTATTCAAATAGTATATTCAGGAAAGAGGGTGAAGAATAACTTCTCTGACGCAGCTTTACTTAAACCTCTGAACTTTAAAAAAAAAATTTGTTTTCATTTCTTTTTGAAAAAGAGTGAAAATTAGGTAAAGTAAGTTTTGTTTTACTTAAGAAAGTAACTTTGAACAGTTGAAAAGTTACATTTGAATTATTTGTCGAGTGTTTAAATAGAAAAGTCTGAGACAGTACAATGTCACAAATGTTTTAATGTCACTATGTAACTTCCTTTCTGAAGTTTAAAAACTAACTCATAAAGTAAGTTAAAAGTTCTTCGTAAGAACATTTAAAACTTTTATTAAATTTTAATAGATTTCTTCTTATGGCATTCACAAAAGGAGAATATTTACATCAACATATTATATTTTATAAATCATTATGTCACTGTGTAATTTTTTTCATCATTTTGCGAAATAAATTTTGAACTTTCTGAAGGGAAAAAACTAATTTTCGGAAATAAAATAACAATTCTCACAAAGTAAAAACGCATATCTACACAAAATATTAGATAGATTTCAGCTACAAAATAAATATTTAAGATTTCGAAGTTTTAACCAATATAAGTGACATTATATACTTTATACATAATGCAATTTTAGAAACATACTTCAGAATTTTGAGAAGTAAACGAAAACTAAAGAATACTTCTTACTTGACAAATAAAAATATATAAATTTTTGATGCTTTTATATTTTATTAATTTTCGTTGTTTAATATTGATTTCAATAACTAGTTTATGATATTTCAATTAAACAAGTGAATCTGGGATTTCAAATGCACAATATATATATACTATGCATATAATTTCTGTACTGCAAAAATAAATCCTATAGGTCATATTTCGTAATTCATTTTAGAAACTATACTTTTAGAAAAAACTATCTTTTAGAAGATATTACATTTCTTCTTATATTCTGATTCTCTCTCTCTCTCTCTCAACAGTATTTAACTCACATCATCTCAAATAACCTCTTAATGAGTAAGAAACATATTTTTAATGCCATATTGAAAATAATGCCAGAAGATTAACTTTAAAAAGTACAGATTTTATTACTGTATACCAGTATTATTACGTAATGAACTACACATAGATACATTAAATATATTTTTTAATAATTTTATTTCATTCTCGAAAATTAAAAATGTTTTTACAAAAAGTTAATATGATAATTAATGACTGAAGCGTAGAATCTTTTTTAAGAAAATTTCACAAATAGCTGAAATTTGTAATAAGTGAAAATACATGCTCTTTACTTTTTATAAACCTCATAACCTTTATATGTTTAATCCAAATGCGTATGATTTAAGAGAAATATTAAAAATATGAAACTAGCAAAATAAATATTTTATTCAAAAACTGTGCTCGAAAATCATCTCAACAGAATATTCAACAAAAATATTATAAAAGTATTATTAACAAATTTACGCTCCGAAACAACTCGAATGTAATGCTAACAACATAATTTTATTACTTTTGTAAGTTATCATACAGTCAAGGAAAATTAAAAAGGAGGCTAAACAAAATTATTACATTGTAATTTTTCTTTTCCTGCCGAGTTCTGCATTTTAATGTATATCATTTGGTAGAAAAATTTAGCGAATAAACAAACACACTTCTCATATATTGCTCAAAATTTATAGTATTCAGACACAGAGACACAATTACTTTTTAAGCTTTAAAAATGAAATAAAAAAAAATTAAAAATACTTATTCAGTAGTTTCAAATCAATTTATACATACTGTAAATAAATAAAAATAAAATGTTTATACTGCCAAAGGATATAGATAAGCAAAAGTGGAATGTGATAAATTTGATGAATTAAATAACTAAATTTGAATAAATCTGTCAATTTTGATTGCGAAATTTTGACTGATTACCAACTATTTTTTAACATTTCTTAAAAACTTAATGCATACAAATTTCAATTTTAAATCAATAGAATTATATTTTTAAAGAAAATATTTAACTATTCAGGACATAAAAATGAACAAAAGAAAGTAGGTTATAAAAACTGATTAACGAAGTACATAAGCATACATCATTTATCTTCTCAAAAATATATACATTTCATTCAGAAATATTGCAAAGAAATCTCATTCTAATTTTTTTTTAAATAATTTTTTCATGGTTCATTTCTTCGAAAATATCTTAATATTTATCATTTTAGCTTCTACGTGTTTTGTTGCTTCAAACAGATCTTTCAGTAGTATTTAATATTTATGAAGTATATGTACTTCAATATTTATTAAATAGGTACTTGCCTGCAGGATCAGTAAATGTAAGTCAGCGTTTAATGGAAAAAAATTCTAAAAGAATATTGTGTTACTCATATATCATATAAATGGGGAAACTGACGATAAAATATGCTAAACAATTTGTTATATTTTTGCTTTTAAAATGCATTTAAGTACTAATCAATCGCTAAAAAAGGTAAGAGTTACTTTATTTGAGAACAGTTTTTAAAAGCTAGTTTTTTTTGTGTGAATAAAAACTCAATAAATTTTATAAAATGATTTTAAGCCCTATTTTAATTTGCTTATATCGCTTAAACTTAAATGAAGGTTTTGAACTTGTAGCAATACTGTTTGTGATTTAACTTTTTTTTTTTTTTTTTTTTTTTTTTTTATCATTTGCAGATTATCACAAGTTAATTAATAAGAGCTCAAACAAACTTAATATGACAGAAGAAAATCATACTTAGTATAAAAATATTCTAGAAATGTGTAAAAAAGATGAACTATTTACCTTTTTTATAAAAGTTAAATGGATAAAGTTTAGGGAAAATAATTTAAATAATGTTGTACTTTTAAATCAAATTATACAAAAAATATAACTATATATCATATGTTTCCGAAAATAAGACGATCTTCAGATAGGACGAAGTATAAGCTTTCGTCAAAGTTTTATAGTTTTAGCATACCTCTGTCCTATAAGATGACTCTAAATCTATCAACGGCCTATGAATTTGATTTAGATCAGCGATCATCATCTGGAACAAATTTTATTTCCTTGCATCTGGTAGCATTGCCTATAGAAGCACGCGCTGAATCAAGAAGTCACATGTACCTCTAACAAACTTATTGGCTGTGGTAACCCCTTGATCATGGTCACGAACTCGTTGCCGATGTTGTGTCGTCGAGTCGTGGTTTCCTTTTTTTTATGACTCAACTATAGTCTTATCTGCAGAAACATATGGTATTTTCTATTTTATAAATTATTTGATTTACTGTTTGGATACTAAAAATCTGTAATCAATGAGTTAAATCGTCTAAACTATGTTTAAGAAATGTCTAGATTATGAGTTGTAAAATATCAATTCATATGATTTCTGATAGTAAGGATACTTCAAAGGCAGGTTTTATCACAGGAACATTGAAGCAAGAACCAATTTAAAAGAAAAATTACAAATAGGAATGAAACCTACAATTGAAAACAATTAAATGCAGAACATACCTTACCATAAGATTTTAAATTCAGTCAATGCGATTTAGTGCGAACAATTCTTTGATTACTAAGACTTGAGATAAACAAAATCATAATTATTTAATTATATATTATATCAATAAATAGTAAATTGACGGTATGTAGGAAAATAACATATCTGCAATTTTTAATTGGAACTAACTTTCAATAATTTTTCGAATGTCCTTAATAATGATTAAATAAAGTTTTTATTAGTCTTATATCGTTTTTTTTTCCAATGTAGAAATTACTTAGAATCCTAAGCGTTTATTTATAAGTACTCTATGTTTTCGAGATATATAAATTTAATCAAATTATTGATTCAATTAAAAGAAAATGTATTTTTTACATGAAATTGTAAAAGACAAGTTTAGTAAAGATATACATTATAATCGGAAAAGAAATTTCTTGAAAGTTTCATAATTATAGAATTAACTGTGTTTTGCCTAACATTTGAAAGCATTCATGGTAAAATTCATCTTCGAAAAATATTGCTTCAAATCTTTTTTTTTTCTTCATATTTTAAATTTTTATGGCCATTTTATGACCAGCAAAGTATTTAGCGGTATCTTAGAATAAAAATATTTCATAACATATTGATTACCAACTCATCCCTTCAAAAATTGATGATTATGATTTTATTTGAATTATAAATGCACAAAAAATGTATATTAGTTATCCATGCCATTGAGAAGTTAAAGTAATGCTAGAACTGTCCTCTTGAGAATCTATCTCCTTTCAATTAAAAACAAAAAAAAATTATCTTCCTCAAAAAATTTTCAAATGAGAATAAATGAATTAGAACTATCAGTTTTTAAGTCAACTCTTCTTTGAACCAAGCATATTCGTTTTATTTTTAATCCTTAGAGTCAGACAAATAATTGCTTGCTTATGAATCGTACCAACTAAAAAGGATAATTACCAACTTAATTGAAAGTAATTATCATCTTAGGTGATGAAGCGAAAAAGCTCTAGCTTTACTTTTTGAAATTGAAACATAAAAATATCTACAGCTAATTGCACATTCATTCTTGAATGCTAGTGTATTTATTTTTAATCATTTGAAAACAACGTTATTGTTTCAGTAAAATATGAAACTCAAAAATTACTCGATACGAACTTTTATATCTTTGTTTATGATAAAATGAATTATTAAAGGTCTTATTAAGAATAGCATTCGATTACAAAAAGAAAAATTAAATATGATGATTTTTGGAGGAAAATAAGGGATAAAAATGTTCAAATTATTATCCCATTGCTATTTAACTTGCATCTTATAATACATTTTCATATTTTGAAGGTTTGGGATAAATCTAGCAAAAAGCCATTAAAATCCTTTTTACTTGATGCATTTTAAATATAAATTATTTTTAATATACATTTAACTCAAGCGTTTTCAAAGTCAAAGATGATACTCATATAAAAAACTAATTACTACAATAAATTAATTAAGCCCATAAACTAATTAAAATTCGCCTATAAACTATTAAATGCGAGCAATTTTATATTAGTACTAGTAAGATCACAAGTTATTTAAGTGTCTAAAGACTTTCATTAAGTTTTAAAGAAGAAATTTTTCACTGCATTTTCATTATTTCAGTTGGTCATGTAAAAAAAAGATTAATTATGAATAATATGAATTAAAAGAATATTATTGAAGTTATAGTAGAAAATAATGTATGTTATATATACTTATGTGTGTGTGTGTGTGTGTCTGTGTGTGTGTGCAAATTTTCAGTTAAAATTCTTTACATGTTCGTGATCAAATCAGAGACCTTAAATTCGTAGGTTCATCCACAGTACAAATTAACACGTCAGATTAAAGTAATTCAGGGTCTGTTTGTATAGTTATTGTAATTATTGCTAATTTCCGCATTCGTTACTTTAGGTTTTGAATCGAATATATATATATATATAAAAAAAAAAAGAAATTGTTCGGGCTATAGCCATTAATGGAAATTAAATTGGTCTGGAATTTCATGATTGGGTATTCTTTGCCAAGAAAGTAACAATTATTAAATGACATATGTGAATGTGAATATTTAAGATAACAAAACAAACATTAAAGGGAAGCAGAATTTTAAATAAAGTATAATTATTTATCCTTACATGTGCCCCAATTTCAAAAGGGAGTCACTGGCGAGAGTTTCTCCTCTTACAAAAATATCGTCATATCAAATCACCTCATATTATAGTATATAAGATTCCTTTAACTGCACTAATAATAAACAAAATAATAATACTTCTAAAATATTGATTGATATGTTAATTATTATTAATTTTTAAATCTATGAGTGGAGACAACAATGTACATTAGTATTAAACCTAACTTCCTTCTAGCTTCTTTAGGAGCTAGACGTTTCCTCTTTTACTTCCATATTATTAAATTTGTACAATTGCTAACATATAAGTGATATTTTGGTTTCAACTTCTAAAAAGTATTATCATTTTATAAAATTAAACAATAACAAAATTGGTATAAAAATACATAATATTCTGGAATAAATGTGCATCTAATAAATCTACTCTTGAGCCGTTCGTAGACAAAGTATTAGACTGTTGCATAAAAATTTCAGCATTGGATTCAGTAAAACTTAAAAGCTTTAAACTATGAACATTATTATAATAAAATGGTTAGAAATATTAAAATGTTTAACAATTTATGCAAATTGAATCTAACAATAATCTGAAATAGCTAAAATTATTATGGTCCATCCATTTTACACTCCATATAGGGCTTCCATATATTATATTTGATTCAGAAAAAGGGCTCATATTTCCGGAAATTTATCTGATAACATCAGTACTAGCAATTAATTTTAATCACAAAAACACATAATATCAAATCACATTATTCACGTTTATTTAAAATTATTGCACAAAATTTTTTTAAATCTTTCAGTATAACTTTCTCATTTTTATTTCTATATCATAAAAAATTCTCTTTCCTGTTAAATCTCAAATTCACTAATATAAATGGCATCAAATTTAATTTCTTTCCAACACATCTATCTGAGAAATCTTCGTGTCTAGCTCATAGATGCTCGGGGATGTTAATATGATGACAATAAAAAGAATACCAGTGAAAATAAAACGTATTTTGTCCTCTAAATGATTCCACACATCAACAAAAACCACAATTGAATTCTCACCTATGCACTGTTAATTTTCCAAAAATAAACACAAAATTACATGATTTAAATTTACACATGAAAATTTTCGTGGAAAATGGGATATGGATATGTAGTCAACTTATCCAAACCCACAGTTTCAAAATAAAAATAATAAAATTAAATTAAGTTATTGATAAATAAAACAAATGGAAAAGGGAAAAGCTCAGTGGAGAAATAGGAATGCAATGTAACTTACTTTCTGTGTGTTTTTCCCGGTTACAAAAATCAATATCATTTTATTACTAAATTAGGTCATCCCCGTTTAACTAAATTTCACCTTTTCACTTAAACATGGACTTGTAAGAGGTTACTTCTATCAGCGAAGGGACAACCTCTTTTTTTACCATCTTTTTGAGCTTAGGAGCAGAGGCCTTTAGTTTAGAGGTTTTTACTTTGATTTTTGTGGTCTTTTGGCTTCCTTTCCTTTGGTTTGTCCTACGGCTCCAGAAGCAACGGCATTTTTCAGTTACTGTTTAATGACAGGGTACCGCTTGTGAACATCAACATTGTAGTGGGCTCCAATAAATTTTTCATTGCCTGAAGAGATGATACATCACACTCTTTTATTGTGAAAATAGCCGTATTCATCAATTCCCATACTTTAGGATGGTTAGGAATTGTTTTTGGGATATATTGTGTTCACACTGCAGGTGTGGTTTCACAATTCCTTATGCTTATCATTTCGTCACTTTATATGACGGCAATACAACTTCTAGGAGAGAGAGAGAGAAAGATTTGTTGTTCATATTTGTGTTGTACGTAAAACTTCTCAAAAGCAAATTTATAGATCTGGAGAATTTTGCGTTGACTACAATTTTTTTTTCTGAGAAAATTTTTCACTTAATTTTGAAATCCATTTGCAGTCACCTGCAGGTTTTAATTAGTGCCGTTTCGGAAAAATATGTAGACTTTCAGAGGTTAGATTCTTTATTTGTTCATGATCAAAGCGTAAACTCCTAAGTCTATCCGCAATGCAAACTCCGTATTTAAGTAATTTGTAGGTGATTGCACATTTATTGTAATTATTGCTAATTCAGCATTTTTACTTTAGGAATCGAGGATAACGCGTGAAATAGTTTGGGCTAAAACTATTATACGCGAATATGTAAGACCGGAGAACAAAGATTAAATGAGAAGTAGAACTTGGATAAGGTATATATATATATATATATATATGCTATTTTCCTTTATTTTATTTTAGCTTCCTTGCTAAAACTTAAAGTAGAAGAATTATAGGAAAAAAAATGACAAACAGTTCAAAAAAAGAGAATGAAGTAATTTAAAATGCTGTTGCTGGCTTAGGACAGAAAACAGAGGGGAGAGGATTCAAACCTTCTCACTCAGCAAATTACTTTATAACAGATTGCTAAGAACCCTTAAAGTATAAGTTTTTATTTAATGAGTAGCTAAGGCCTTTAATATAACAAATACTATAATTAAATCATTATAAAATTTTAAATTCTATAACAAGTGATATGATTAGCCAAAATTGGAATCTCAATCTTGTAACTTTTTCATTATGTAAATATTATTTGTAAATTTTTTAAAAATCTAGTAATAAATCTCATTTATATCAAATTGATATCAATAAAAAAAGCATAATATTTTTTTTTTCATTAAGCATTATTCTAGGTTCTTGGCATAAGTAGCAAATTAAATTATTAACTGGAATTTTTGAATCTTAAATTATTACACAGTTTGGATACAAAAAGTATATTATAGAGAATAATAATATTTTAAACCATTTGTAAACGTTCCTTAATAAATTATGACAAAGGACTAAATCTAATTAGATATATTTTTATGATGTACCGCTGATACCATTATTTCAGTTATTCAAATACTTAACTTTAATTTAATTAGAATCCTCAAACATTTTATGCTTTAGTTACAAAAAATTATAAAGTAACGTATTAGAAAAAATAGAACAGTAATAATAAAGCTTCAATCAAAAATTCTAGTTCTGAATCTAGTAACAAATTAAAATGTTTAATGTAAAATATCAGATATGCATGAAATTCACTAACACTAGATTATATATTTAAAAAAAATTCGCCCAGCGCTCTCTCACGGGGTTTTTATAATTTTTAAATTGATCGATAGCTGGAGGCAACAGTTTTCTACTTTTTGTTAACGTACCATCTTTTCTATGTTTTAAGTTTGATGTAATTATAAAGGAATCAATTTGAGTTTTGATGCTTGTGTTCCAAGAAATATTTCATTTTTCTACGCATTTATTACTGAACAATCGTTTATTTATTTATTTTCGACCCCGAATAAGTATTTTTCATTATGTATCCCATGAAAAATAATTAAATTTCATTTCATTTAATATTCCATGAAAAATAATTAAATCTTTACCTTCGCATCTTTTACTTCTTGTGTTTTATTATTCATTATTTAATCTTTCTCGTTTGAACTTTCATTACATGCAATAAAATTCAAAGTCTCATTATATCCGAAATATTTATATTTTCAGTAGATTTTCTTTTAAATTTAAATTACTTACACCAGGAATTGATACTTTTAAATATATAATTCCTAATCTGATCTTATGCATATACATATATAGATGGCATTGGTATAAATTATTATAACACTGAGATAATGTTACATTAGTTTTGGATTGTTTCAATTTTTAAAGTATTTATTTCAGTAACATTTAACACACATAAGTTATAAAAGCAAAAGAAAATTTACAAAGAATTTTTATTATAATGTAAAATCTTTCTTCAACATTGTATCAAGGTAGTAGTTCTTTAAAAATTCTTGACGTTACTAATCTTAAATAGAACTTCCCTTCTAAATGAATGCTTTGTACATTGCTTTGAAAATATTTTTATTTTAATGTAGTATTCAAAAAATTCAAATGTGCATTTTTATAATGACTTCATTACCGATAATATTTATATGAATAAAAAGATTTAAAGTTTTTTTTAAAACTTTTTAACTTCAAAAATAAAGAAGTAAGTTTAAGTCTCACTTCATGGGTTTATCAAGAACATGTGCTAAAACTTTATAAAACTTTTATGACTCATAGAAAAGTATATACGTGTCAAGTAAGTTTAGTAAGTCTAAAGTGTTATACAAAACAAATACTCATTTCAAAAATGTAAAATATTCAATCACGTCATCATAAATTGGTACTTTATTCTTGTAGAATTTAATAAATCATGTATAACCTAGATTTCCAAATTTAAAATCATGAAATAATAACTATTCAAGACTTTTTTCTTGCAGCCCATTATAATTTGTTTTAAGTTAAACTTGATTACTTCAGTAAAACGTACTCGTAAGTATATATATTAAAAATCTATTTTTTACACTGAAATATAATCTTTGCTTATACATATTATATATGCTAAGCTTCCTTTTGTAAAATATTACTAACCTTCCATGATATGATATAGTAAACATCTATAACAACAATTTTCTGAAAGTTTATTTAATATTTTTATCACAAATCCATATCATTATCAACATTCAATGTGTGATGCAAAACAATGGATTAAACTTTAGCTTTTTAATGATATCTCTAAAAATAAAAATACATAAATAAAAAAATTAAATACTAAATATAAAAATTGCTGTAAAAAGTTAATTTAGTTAATTAAGTCATATTTTAATATATTATTATATATATTATTATTCATATAATATATTCTCATATATATTGTTATTCGCTTCGAACTCTCGCACTTTATACTTAACTAAAATATCTAATACAATTTCCCTCATCATTTCGTGTTATAATATGGAGTTACATCTGTAACTCCATATAATACTACATATTGAATTCATCATTTTCACGAATATTTAACCACATTTGAATTATTTTTAAATATTATTCCAAAAAATAAAAATGAATAATTATTGTTACATAAATACTTTTTTTTTAGTTTCGTCTTAAGAAAAAATAAGAACATCAAATGATATTGTTGATAGAAATTATTTACAAGCTACCTTAATATTCGAGATATTATCTTAAATATCATTGAAAATTTTACATTTTTGAATCCTGCAAACCCTTATTTAACGCGTGGAAACTTTTTTTGTAAGTCCTAGGAACTTTTGAGCAATTCTAATCTTACGAAATTTGAAACCTCAGCAAGTTTCAAATAAAATTAGTAACGTGGGAAAAAATGGTATCCATAATGGGAGCTTTCCTTTTGGAGATTAATTATCTATGTTAATTAAGTTAATTAAGTCATCCCTAAACACGAAAATTTAGTTTTCTTGGAGTCATTAACATAGATATAATTTTTCTTGCTGCGAATATTATTCTATTAATTATAAAATGAGCCCTTTTCTAACGATTGCGTATCGGGTAAATATTGTAACTTACTGTGTCACGTTTCAAATAGCAATAAATAAATTATTTTTCCAATTATATTAAAATAATGCTTAGATTCAAAGAAATGTATAATATTTAAGTAGATATCACAAAATAATAAATTATATTTCTTCATAGATGCCGAAATATCCTGAAATGTTTTGATAGCCCTATTCATATGTCTTATATAACAATATTTTCATGGATTTTTGATTTTTATTCTAGATATATCATTAAAGCAATATACATATTAACTGAATCAATTTTCTATAAAACAAGTCCTAACTATTATTTTAATTAATGTTCAATTTTTTGTGTTTAACTTATTATTTTTATTATTAGAATTTGATCCGGCAATGGTTTTATCCATATATACTTGGAATTCATGAGTGGATTCAAAAAAAAAATTTTAAACTAAATTATCCACAGTATTCTCTACGCGCCTTTTATTAAAAATAGAGGCATCCATAATGAAATACATTTTCCTAAAAGTATATTTTAAATGTTAATTGAATGCTGTTATTAATCTACCATCATAGTTTTGTTTCCTTTCACTTATTAACTGTGGTACTGTTTTTGTCTAAATGCTATGTGGATGACAGAAGTTATCAGTGGTGTCCTTTTTGGCGACTTCTTGAGACAGATAAGTATCACATAAACGAATGAAACTATTACCAAATATTTAAAAAAAACATAGAAGTGCATATATATTTCTGCATTTTAATTGGAGTTATATATATATATATATATATATATAAACAGGTGTTATACTGTAAAAATAAGGTCATTCCATTGTAACCAAGGTGATATTCTAATGTTCTTTTTGCGATTACTTGGGAGTTATTTTCTTTCAGATTTACAGAAAAACAATAATGTTGGCTTATTTTACTGACATATAAGATGTGAGACCAGCGCTAATATTTTTGATAAAATATTACTTTTGTCATTCTCTATAGTTTCTTTAAAAAATAAATGTTCGATTAAAATTGGCTGAGATAAATACACCTATTGCAGTATTTGAATAAATAACATCCCTTTAAAAATAAAAATTATTTCTATTCTGCAATATTTAATAAATATTGCAAAAAAAAACCCGATAAAAGTGCGTCTGAATATACAAACTATAATCGCAGGATAAGAAAAATAATCAAACCCATAAAAGATTCTGATTGTTTATTAACAACCACTGAGAAGCAATATGAAGTCTATTAGTGACGGACTTTGTACTTTTGAACCTCAATCAAGGGAGGAGGACAACACATGAGCTGTGACACCCTTCCTTTCTAAACTTCCACACCCACCAACGAGAGGATTTCGGAACTTGACAAGATTCAACGTGAATCAGCCCCGATACACAGTGAGTCTTTAGTGTCATTAGGTCTCAAACCCACTATTCGACAAAATACCTATCACATGTCCGTGATCATACCACTAAGCTATCGCGGGCACGAAAACAATAAAAAAAAACTTATGAGTTACTTAATTATATTGAAAACAAACAATAGCTTAGCAGAAAAATTCATAATTGATATATTAAAAATATAAATCTGAAAACGTGGTACGATGTATGAAAAACAATAAAAAAATGTATTGTTATCATCATAACAAAACCAATGGAACAAAATGAATCTTGCAACTCAACATAACAAAAGCTGAAATTAGAATAACTTACAGTAAACCATTTGTTGGATTGAATTATTGTAAAAAAAAGATTTATGATGTACACCAATAAACTCATGAATTAAATGACTGGCAAATTATTTTATCAATTTGCGGTCTTAACACTTCCTGAGACTATTCTGTGTAACACAAAACTTTGATCCTGTCGGAACTTTTTTATTTCTCTTTCATCTTAATCGACACGATTGTAAGCACATTCTTAACCAAAGTTTCTCTCGTAAGACAATTTCACCCTACGGGAAACATGGAATCCCTTTTTGTCGCTTTTCACTTGAGTGACTGATGTTTGCAGTGCTAGTCTTGAGCTACGAATGGATGAAGAGGCTACGGTACAGCATGGAAAACATCACTTTTTCGTAGGACTGCTGTATTCCAAATCAGTGATCCGTCACTCTTTTATTCTATTCTGTTTGATGCACCGATGCAAACAAAAACTTCGCACCTCCGATGTTTACAGATCTTTCTTTAGAAAATAGAAAAGATCGAAGAAATTCTAAAGAGGGATTTGAAAATATGAAGCTTTCGATGTTTAATCTTTGGATAGTTTTCAAATCTGCTGCAAGCTTTTTTTAAACTTTTTATTTTTATTTTCATCGGAATTGAAACTTGTTATTTCAGAATATTTATTCTAGAATACTACCTAGTTTTCCATTTTTGTCCAATAGTTTCCGGTACGATATTCGTATTTGCTCGAGAACGTATATTTTATTTATCTTTGCAGTATTTTATTGCATGACCTCCCCCAAGTTCATGGTACGGAAATTTATTACTACACTGAAGAAAGAAAATATCAAATAATTTATCTTATTCATTTATTCAATGATAGTAAATGAGAGTTCAAATGTTTCAGAGATGCTAGGATATTCCAAATAATATAAATGAATGAGTATTATAAGATATAATCAGAGTGATTTTGTGCGCATGTGTGTAATTTCTTTCTTAAATAAATTTAAATTTTCAGTCAAAGAAACTAAAGTAGTTATAAATTTAAGTAACATTACAACTAAGAAAAATTTGTTCTCTAAGAATTACTAGTGCACCCTTTAATGAATAAAGCCATTTTCGCTTCAAAGGTAATTTAAATGTTCCTTTTACTTCTAACAAAAAGCACTTACAGCATTTTTTTGCATGTTTAGTGCATTATTACCTTGTAACTACTTGTTTCATACAGTATACTTTCATATTTATTCAATACTTTTCTTCTAAATTAATATATTGGTTTCATATTTTTAATTTTTGAGTTATCTTTTATTTAACGCCAAATTCAGGAGCAAATAACATATTTAACTAAAAATATTGATTAACAGTAGTAGTTTAACACTCCACTGTTAATAAAAACACTTTTCAAGATAAATTTTATTTTAAAGTTAATTTCAAGATTCCACTAAATTGAAATCTTTCAGTTTAAGTAGAGACGTAATTTCTAAATTCTTCTGCTACAGTTGCAAAAAAACATGCACTTAATCTCAGTTATACAAGCCATTCATATATTTATAGGAATTTGAATCTTAGAAAAAAAAGTATGATTTTGCAACCACGAGCTTTAATGAAAAAATTCGATGTAATCATTATTATCTGAACTCTTAGAAATATTGTGTATTTTCGTAACAAAAAAACCTGACATCTGCCCTTTCTAGTCTGTTCGTTTCAAAATAAAGAAAAAAACCTTTTCTTCAAAACAAAAAGTTTTGTATATGAAATTTTTTAAAATGGGCATAAAATAACAACTAACAGCTCAGATAGTATAAAATTATCTTTTTTAAAAAACTGTCTTTGATTTATCTTGCGTAATACCATTTTCTGTAAAAAAAATTCTTTTAATGAGAGTAAACAGTTATTATCTATCATAGTTTGAAAAATACAAAGTAATTTTATTTTAAAAAATTTCATAAAATAGGAGTTATTTCATTCACTACAAAATTTTATTCTTACATAACTATTGGTTTTCATTAAGGAATCTTTGAGATTGTAAAATAGTCATATAAAAATCTTATTGTTCGACGAATATAAATATAATAATATTATTCCTTTTAATTGGCTTAATAAAAATTCAAAAATTTAGTAAAAATACAGACTGAATTTTTTTCGTATCATTAAATACAAAAAATTACATCTGCTGGTATTTCTGTATCACTGAGATATAGCGCATTTAAAGCAATAGAATTGTTGTAGAAATATTAAGAAATATTCTTATTCATTTTCATATTAATAAATCCTCTACCACAACAAGATATTAATTCCTTTCTTGCGTACATGTAAAAAGAATTTAGCAAGACAGTAATAATATTAAAATGAATATACACATATATATTTCACCTTCTTTCTACCCTAAGAAATTCACAAAAGCTATATAAATAAATTACCTAATAAATAGAACCAAATTCATCTTTCAAGAATGTACCTTGGACTGAATAATGCCGCCCTTCCTAAGATGAAGTCATAAACAGAATTATTTGGAACGATAAATCAAAGGGATTAATAATATATAACAATTTCCTTGCTGTCTTTGAAGTCAAGACATCAAGGAAAAGATATCTAATTCTTGACATTGTAAATTATGTACCTATATGCCAAAATTACACAGTAAAAAATCGAAGCTGTTAAAAACTTATAATTTCAAAAAATACAATATATAATGCTTATTGATACAGCAACGAAAAAAGAAATTATTTTGTACATGAATATGGCTTGAATGAAATTTAATGCTGTAACAACTGTAATTTGTTTTAAAAAATTGTTAAATATCAAAATATGGCATGTATAAATACTCATTAAGTAAACAAAATTCCAAACCTTGTTGAATTAAGCATTAAATTCAAAACTAAATATATATAATTATTAGAAGTATAATATTCTGTTAGATTGTAATTTTTTTACTTATTGATTTACTGAAATCCTTAATTTATTGACTTACAAGGAAAAATCTAATGATTTTATATTTTCTATCGAAATGAACTGCTTTCTTTGATAAGTTGAATAGCAAAATAAATTTAATAATAGGGAAAATTATTAAAAAAAAAAATAGTGAACTATTTTGATGATTTCAAGAAATGTATTTAATATGATTTTTAAACACTTTTAAGTACTCTTCTGAATGTCTTATCGTAAGTTCTCAAGGGTAGATCGGTAACAATCACCGTTCACTGATGCACCCCTGGGTAGGTAGTCATTGTGTAAAACGCTCCGTTGGTCCCAGAATACTGCCCACATCAATTTTCTCCGGTCACAATCTGTCACACTTTAGGATCCACTGTGCCGGCAATGCATCAATTGCCGTTGGTTTCCTGGGTGAAGTGAGCAATCTTCTTCTCACCACCTATGACAATTCGGTAGAGGAAGTCGTCTTTTTCATTATAATACTGCTGTAGAAACGTAACTGCTGCTTCCATGTACTGGGTACAGCACCTGAAAAAGTTCCAGGCAGGGCAGCATTTCTTCTACACCGCTTTACAGAAATCGGCATCATGGTATGACACATCCTTCAATTCCGGTGGTTCTTATACAGAGAGATAGCCGAAGGAGTGTTGTATCTGTGTCAATAAACGTTTCTAGATAATTTTGTTTTGTGACACTATGCGACCTCCGGGAAACTTACGTTCTGGACGAACCATACATTGATGATCAAATTCTAACTTAAGAGAGTTTTGAATAAAAACACTAAATTTGTTGTCTTATAAATCTATAAGGATTATTATACCATAATATTATAAATAGTTTATCTTATAGAAATCCCAGGAGAATTAATCAAACCGTTTCGGATATAAAAAATGTGGTAAAGAAATAAAAAAGGCAAAGTCTTCCACTAATCACTTAGGATTCTTGGATGAATAGGCAATTAACAATACTCCGTATGTCATATATAAAACTATTGATTTAAGAGCTGATTATTAAAATTTTGATGTGTATTACGTCATAGTTGTCTTTTCAGCCGAATAATTTTATTCTAAATGCACTTAGAATAGATTCAATTTTAATCTGAGATACATAATCCATTGAGAAGCAAACAAATTATATCACGTAGGTGCTATATTATTAAATTCAAAAAGGGATCTAGCATTTGTATAAGAATATATTGAAGAATTTATTAGAATAAATATTTGTTAGAATATATATTCACACATTTATATTTCTCATATCTGCTTGAAACTTTAATCATAAATTCAAAGCTATTTTTATTTCATAAATCCCAGAATTTAAGTTATTAAGGAATTATTTTACACATTTACATTTCTCATAACTGCGTGAAACTTTAATCATAAAATTGAAGTTATTTTTACTTTCTTCAAAAGAATATATCTTTCATAAGCTCAAAAACATACAATTCTTATTTTTTTAAAAAAATTAAATACTTTCCAAAAAAAATAATATTCTTAAAAATATGTTGTTTGGCAGAATTTTTAACTGAAACACGTCCGTATCTAATGAGAAAAGAAGAAATCCAAGAAAAACAATTAGTGGAAATAGAGCTGAAAAATAAACATAATTCGACACTAACAAATAACGCTACTGATAAAAGATGATAATAAACGAAAATATATCTCGTACATCGGATTTTTCCCTCAAGCTTTCAAATTCTTTTAAAATTATTAAAAAACAAAGCATAATTTCTTAATCTGCTTAAAAGTCGCTTAATTAACTCATAATATTATACACTTAGTTTTCGAAATATGTAATCCTGCAGTTATCCAAATATGTAATCATGTTATATTGTCATCTGTTACTTTTGACTCTTTCAAGAAGAATATCTATAACCCAGTAGTCATCATCACGATATCCATGGCCGAAGGCATTCAAATTGAGTTGTAATGTCTAGTATTGATTCACTCAAAAATTGGTTCTTGGTTCACTCAAAATTGAAAAAAGTTCTCCCCCTTTATAATGGAAGTTAGGAAAAGAAGATACTAATTCAGATATATATATATATATATATATATATATATATATATATATCATCCTTATTATCTGACCAAGATTCTAAGTTACCAAGTCCGTTACGAGTAGACCTCGTGCGCTTTAAAGCCTCATCTCAATCAAAGCGAAAAGCATCAAGTACAGAAACAACAATCAAAAATAATTCTTTATCCTATTTCTATATAAGGTACGAGTTCCGCTTCATGGAACACTTTAACATTTATGAATGAGCGGTTCAGTATTCGTTACGTAACTCATTCTGAAAATGGAAAGTAGCCAAATTTTAAGACATTATCATGTTAAATCACGATCTTCATTGTTTGACTCTTATGCCCGAAGCTTACGATTGGTAATATCTTTGATACTAGCAGTTTTACTTCTTTGTTGGAAAGATGCTTTAAGTAATGTTAATTTTTTAATCAACGGGAATCATCCTCTATTGCAGTTTAATACATGTAATATAAAGCATTATAAGTAAACAAAGTTATAATTATAGTCAAAGATAGATGATAATTTCCAAGAATTTAAATCAATTATGACATTTATTTTTTAAATTTGTTATAATGTTTTTAAGGTAACAGAGACGCTTCGACAAAGAAAAATAAGCTTATTTTATACTCCAATATCCAATAACATCCACTTTTTAAAATTAAAAGTAGTAAAAATCCTATTTCAACATCAATCTATCTGTATATTTATATATACTGATATGATATATAAATATGCAAATATGATATATACAGATAGATTTTTTTTTATATATGATGAAAACCACATTCATAATAAACATAAATAATTATATATCAGCATTTAATAATCAAAAGCTGTATTTATATCTCATGTTCTCAATTTTAGGTACAGCTTGCATGAGCTATATCGCATTGATTCTGTACACTGAACATAATCATAATTTAAAAATTTGAATTAAATAAAATTTTAAATTTTATATTTCAAGTTTATCTTAATTTTTATATGAATAGGGAGCATTATTTAAATTTTTGAGTGTTTATTTAACCAAATTGTGTTCAATAATATTATCAGATTTGGAAGAAAGTACATCAAAATACCATTTTTTGATAAAAACACAAGAACAGTTTTTTTTCTACATAGCATGACACTTGTTTAAGTTTTTAAAACCAATTTTTGAACATTTTATGCATCACACTTTCCTACATAACACATCAACGAAATTATCAAAGCACTCTTTTGTTTTTAACAACAAAATTTTATGAAAATGCAATATTAAAAATATTTTAGTGATGTTATCTTAATGTTATTAATATATCCATAAAGCAAATAAAGCAAAATCATGCGGTACTTTCCGCACAATTAACTGGAAACAGAAAAAAAAATATCTTCATAACCTATATCACCACATTGGATTTAAATTAGATGGTATTTCTCGTCTGGAAGCCAAAAATAAAATTTTGTTTCAACGAAACAAAAATTATTCTAGTTAAATAAATATAACTAAAAACAATTTATTTCTCCAGCTCTAATTTCTAGAAAAAAAAATTTCTGAACGTAGAGAAATTCGATAAGGTAAAGTTTATAACATCTCTTGTAATACGATACTATTGTTTTCTAAGTTAAATATGCTTTACAAGGTATTTTTAAAAATATTGATGTAAAAATATTCCAGTATCTACGAAATTTCTATGAGAAGTTATTTTCCCGGAAGTATCGAATTATCTTTTCACTACAGTTCAAATTTTATGCAATGTAAAACAAATTCCTAAATACTTAAAGAAAATTGAAACATTTGTACATTTTAGATAGAACAAAAAATAAACCCATTGCCTTCTAAACAAAAGGTCAAATTCGTCAGAATTTGTTTTATACATTTAAAGTCAATTTCAGTTCCTAAATTCAGGAACTGTATTGTCTTACTCTTACTGTAACGTAATTCTTATTGAAAATTTTATAGTTGTACTTCTACAGAATCTGAATATGTGTATCAATTTTCAATCAATTATTTGGAAAAACAAGTGAATTCGGAGAAGCAGTTATGTATTAGTTTCTATCGTATTTCCACCATCTCTGAATTGATTGAATGTTCTCTTTTTCTTGCTTTTCGTATATTCAAAGAGATTTCTTGATTTAAACATTTTTTTAAGTTACTTGAACCATATGTCTCATTTTATTTTATTACTATGCATTACAAAGAAATCAGTACAGTTCGAAATATTTTTCTTGTCTTCTACTGAGTATTCACAGTACTGAGAAGTGCAAAATTATGGACATGGTTTGGATGTCTCATCATAAAATTGACATTGATAATGAACATGAAATAAATGATTAATTTAAATTTAATTTTTTTTCTTACAACTTATAATTTAATACGGTATTTACGAACTTTTTCCAGTTGTTATTCTTGAACTTTTCAAAGTTAAAAATCTTAGTTAAAAAGTAGATATAGTTATTATATAAAGAGTTTATATTAGTTTGGGTTTTACAATAGAATAACATTTCGCTTTACTATATTTTCAAAATCTTTCCTATATATTTCACATGAATAACCACAATAATTAAAAATGAAACAATTATTGAAATAAATTATAAAAATCATATTATTAGATGTGAGGAAATTAAATTACGATTGCAGTGGAAAATTATTACGTAAATTTCCTTTTTTTAATTAGGTATTTATGTAAAACATTTTAATACCCTAGATTAATCTGAAAAACAGAAATATATTTTCTTATTGTTTAAATGATAATGACAGTTGTAATTTTTTGCCACTAATTGTTTTAGAATTAGTTGGCAAAAATCCTTTCGTTTTTTATTTAATAAATTATAATTAATTCTCTACATTTGTCCAATTCACAAATTTAATGTAGTAATTTTTTTAGAGATTACGTAATGATTGATATTTAATTATTAGCTAAAAACTAAATCAAGTTAAACAACTTTTTTTATTCGAAATTTGTGCAATGAGTGGAAGAATGTTTGGAAGCTATCAATATATAATTATTCTATTAGATATTTTGAATTTTAAGTTAATTCAAGAGTATAACATACGAATCTTACAATAGATCAGACAAATATCGTTTTTGATCCCTCAAATGTAATGAGAGCTCTCGAATTGAAAGAAAAAAATAACTATTTTCTTAAGATGACCAGAATATAATTGTTATAAATAAGGATTGTAAGAGATACAAGTTGCAAACATCATATTAATTCTAAAATTAATAAGAATTTGAATTATTACTAACAAGGCAAGCGATCATAATTAATACCTGAAATACTTATTTCCCGTGCCCTGTGAATCCAAATAATCTGTTTTGAAGTTAATCCATTCTAATATCATCATCTCACTTTTCCTCTAGATTTCTAAGCGAGGGAGCTTATATCAAAAATCTAGAAAATGCATTAACGTTCATTTCTTATAGCTACTTGCATAAACTTCAGAGAATGAGAGTGAACTCACTGGAAAAAATGTAGGCAAAAAACAGAATAAAATCAGACAATTACACCATTAAATATAGAAATAGCCTCTCAAACGGTTTTTATTGCTCTTTGAAATGAAATTTATTTATTGCTATAAAATTATTTCCATATATAAATAGTGTTTCATGATATATATTGTAGAATCATTAATATTACATGAATTTCATTACAGTGTTGGCTGTATTGTATTTTTCCTTTCAACTACCACTTGGAGACTTTCAGGTTTGAATTGTTAAAAGTGAAAATCTCTTTCCAAATATCTGAAACGTTATTTATGTAGAATAAATTAAAACTATTGAAATGTAGTGAATGGGATTGATGAATTGCCTTTATAACCAGAGAAGAATTTAATACTGTAATTAGAGAATTAGTTGTAAGTAATGATAACGATCTCAAGTTATCAAGATGAGATTGGTATCAGACCTGACTGAAATAAGGAGTTTTTGGAGCTACAAAGGGTCAAGGACTCGAGTTTTATTAGTTTCATCAGATGAGTAATTAATATAGTAAAAATTAGATCAGACACTTTTAAGCCCTATTTTCATAAAGAGGATAGGATAGGGGGAAATGAATTTTATAATACTCATAACTTCAATAAAAACATATTGGTTTTCATCAATTTCAGACTCTCTATTAATTTTATTATGTAATTTTATGATTCTGTTAATAAGCTTAGTAATAGCCGGATAAGGAAGTAAAAATTAGATGTTTCAGCCTTTTCCTAAAGATTATGATCATAGTTTAATCAATGCTTTTATTTATTTTACCATTAAAATTCATTGGAATTAATTACAATTAAGCAGTTTTTTGTAAACATTTATTCATGATACAATATTAAATACAATTTACAAAAGAAGTAACACAATATCACATCGGCTTTCCTGATTGTTTATGCAATATTAAATGTTTTGAGCTGAATTTTTATAATAGAAAGTTAAACCATATTTATATCATTAATATAAATTTCTTATACTTCATTTGAGACTGGACATTTTTTGACAAAGTCATAGGCACAAGACCCGACTATCGAAGACTGTGGTGTGAAGTAATAGATTATTCTGTTCATTAAATATACATGAGTCTCAATTTTCTAATTTAGTATAGTACAGGGCTAAAAGAAGATGATAAACAAGTTTAATTATGATTCTGGTCTTATAATAATAGCTTAAAATAATTCATTACTGATCCGTTGCCAATAGTGTGATATATAGCTCTAGAGTAGTGGTTTCCAACGAGTCGGTACCAACCACCGATGAATGTTCAAGAGACTTAAATGAGCGTTTGGGATCCATAGGGTAATTTAGTGGATTATGGGATGCAATTGGCATCCTTCAGACAACATCAGCAAAAAAGCGTTTTAAAGTTTGATTAACACAAATAATCCTCGAACGCTTATTTCAACAAATAGTTCTAAATGTCTTTCAAGAAAGTTCCGTCCATATTAAAAGTTGATATTGGCACATTATAACTTTGTTCCACTAGTACACGATGGAATCGTAGCATGCTCAGTGCATCCAACGAAGCACCACAGCATACCGGCTCGATCATCAAAGCTTATACTACAGACTTTGCTCGGGCCAAGACAAGATCATGACCAGTGCTGACGCACTATCACAAATTTTTGAGCATAATGGTAGTCCTAAGGAGCGACCTACTTTTTTTTTTCTCAAAGCTAGAATATTGTTTCTGATTGTATAGATAAAATGCATTCGTAAGAGGGAACAAATGAATGCGCCAGCTTGATTTCATTTTTTCTTTGACTTTTAGAAATATTATTTGATACGTATTAAGGATCCGAAAACTCACAACTACGTTACAAATTTTAAGAAGGAGAGTCGGAGTGTATTTTATCAGAAAAGAGTGTGGGGAGTAGTTTGTTTTCGAAAGAAAGACGTTAAGTCAAAAACGGTTGGGAACTTGTGTTCTAGAATGATGATAAAGTTTGTATCTGCATCATCATCTAGCAAAATTACTTCTATCGATTCTAGTTTATTTTGTAACTTAATATAAAATTAAAAGCATTTTTAAATTTATTCATTATTAAATTTACATAAAGAATAATAGGAAAGTGTAAAATGTTTCGTATTAAAAAGAAAAGGCTTCCCCCACATGCAACATTACCTTGAATTTACATTGTTTACTTTTAAGATAATCTCTCGCTTGAATTTTAGGGAAACTCCATAAAATCGAAAGTATGTAAACACGAGATTAAGAAAAATGAAAAATTATGTTCGCTAGTAATCTGATCAAGATTAGGAAAAATGTTAGATTGTAAGCGGTGGGATTTTTTTAATCTAATTCTGAAGTCAGGAGAAAAAAAAAGATTTATGTAAGCGTCGTAATCTCATTTCTTCTTTGCCTTTCCTAATTTCATCAAAAATGCGTTTTAAATCTTTATTCCTTAAATCCGTTGACAGTTCATTCCCATACATTAGTCAATCGGATTTTTATTATGTAGAGCTTGAAAAATTATTGTACGGCTGGGAATAAAAGAGGAAAAGAAATCCATTGAATCATATATTTGTATGATTAAATGAAAAATGATTTTTAACATATTAAAGTTAGGTTAATAATGAAGGTCGCAAAGATGGTCACATGTACAAATTCTCAGAATATATGACGTAATATATAATATAAATAAAATGGAAATTTAATTCTAAAATATCAAATATACATATATATATATACATATACATATATACATATATATATACATATATATACATACATATACATACATACATATACATACACATACATACATACACACACACACATATATATATACACACATATATATACATATAAATATACATACATATATACACATATATATACATATATACACATATAAATATACATATATATACATATATATATACACATATATACATATATATATATATATATATACATACATATACACATATATATATATACATATACACATATATATATACATATATACATACATACATAT
>BMAW01100646.1:134698-154981 GCA_019974015.1 Nephila pilipes | reverse complement strand
TATAATAAAATTGTACTTCAGTTATAATAAAATTGTACTTCAGTTATAATTACGTATTATATATTTGAAGCATGATTAAGAATTAATATATAAGTATTCATGGCCCTAACCTTTTTTTTTAAAATTTGTTACACTACTTTCAAACTTCTCGTAGTACCTAAACACTACAATTATCCTCAATACAATACACGTGCTTTCTTTATTACCAGGTGTGTTTGGCTGAGGGCTGAGAACTGAAGAAGATGGCAACCCACAAGGAAAAAGAGTTGAAACAATAAGTCATCATTGCATCCTACCTTGCATCTTGTGCATTTGACCTCTTCTCCAAAATTAAACACTTTTATAATACATCACTTTCATTTCGACAATGACATAAAATATTACATTAAGACTTGATGTCGACAGCAACCAGAATTCATCTCCGACGGATTTGCCCGACTAGTCGCACGTTGATGCAAGTGCGTGAGTAGGGATGTAGATTATGTCAACACAAGGGAATAATACACTATATGCAGGATGCATGCAGCTTTCAGATACAATAATTATGAAAATTGGAAAACAAATAAAACAGTTATAGCTATTGATGTATTATTTTTCATCCAAGTCTCGTAATAATGATACTTTAGTTCCCTGCAGAACATATAAATGAATTATTATTAATTTCAAAACTCCAATTCAATAATATGTTGTTATAATATTTGTTATAACAAAAATTCTAATTGTAATTAATTTACCTAATTGCCTTTAAAATATATATTAATATTTTTTTAAGCTCCGATTTTCTACGAACAAGCACAAGTTTGTGGCCCAATGTTTGGGGGGGGGGGGCGCTGTTTTATAGGGATTATATTTCTTTCAATATATACATGCAGGTAACTTAATGCGTTTGTAATTTTTTGTGTAGACAGAATATACCTACAGTATTAATGCATGATAATTAATATACAACTTACTTATGAGTAAAAACAGTAAAGTGTAATAACATTTTGAGAAATGCTTAGTTAAAGTATCAAATTTAGTATCATTAAAAATTACTTATTTGTGAAACAATGGAGCATCATGTCATTTAACTACTTTGTTTTTTAGCTAAAGAAGCGTATATATTTATTTTAACATAGAAAAAATTTATCATTCTGAGCATTTCCGATATCACGAATACACGAAAGATAACTTTCAGTATAACCTATATGCACTTATGCTTGTTTTCCTGTTTTTGAAAAAAAAAAAGAAATAAAAGTATTATGATGTAATAATTATCCACAAATGGTTGAATTAGCAATTCCAAAAAAAATGATTGCATTTAGTAAATAGTAATTGTTATTACTAAAATGATTGTTATTTGTTTCTTAGTAATACTTGTAAAGAATCGGCTTCGTTAGGTATAAAAAAGATCAGTTCCAAAATGTTCAATCGGTTTATTCACAATTTGAATGAACAGCATCAAAATAATTTAATAATATGGAGCACTTATTTAATCACGTTCTTAGCCAAATGTTATACAGGAAAATTCTACTTATCTTAATAAGTCCAAACAGAAGGCTTGAATTAGCTCGATCACATTCAAGTAGACTTCTAGTAAAGGGATCCGAGTCCTGTAAACACGCATAGCATACCTCGCCTCACAATTGTTGATCCAATATAGTGATATCCTATCAAATTCGCGAATTCATCTGTCTCCTCAATGTATAATCTACTCAAATCTGTCTATCGCATTCACTACACAAACAATTTCTCTCTACTTATATAGTAATTCTAACTTACAAAAGTCACGTTTTTTTCTCAAGGCGAGATTTTTATATCAAACATCGTATTACAATAGCCCCATATGTTAGTAAAAAAAAGTAAGTGAGAGCTATGTCCTTATATATTTAGGTATTATTTTACAGTAATATTAGAAAAACTAAAATGAAAATTTTACATCATTGTTTTTGGATTTAATCTTTCCTTTATACGTACTGACAAATTAAGCATCTAAATTCGATTAATCATCTGTGAATATTCAAAATTTGATAGAAAATCTACATATTATATTCAAAAATATTTAAAATTAAACTAAAGTTTAAAAATTTTATAACTGTTGTTATAAAGTTATAAGCGCAAATCTTATTCTCTGCATATCATTTCGTATAATCTGCTTATTCTAACGAGTATTCGAATCATATTTGTAAATGAATTAGAGAATGAGAGAGAGAGAGAGAGAGAATATTTATTCAGAAATTTTCGGTTTAAAATGAATAAAAACTAAGTTGTATAAATTGAAACTTTTATATATTGTGTTACTTAGAACACAACATTTTCAAACTCTTGAAATTCTTGCGTTGCATTGAATGACAAAAAGCAGACTTGTATGAAATATAGATGATTAATGCATTTTTGTAATAAGTCTTCTGTTTCTATGGTTTTTATCTCAGTAAAAACATATGAGAACAGGCACAAAATTAAATTTCATGTAATTCTTAGTAACAATGGAAAATTATTCATGGAATATTTATATTGATTTTCCTACTGAAATAATTTATTCCCCGTGGCTTATGTTTCATTAATATATGGCATTTTTAGTTTATCACCTTGGATTTTAAAAATATAACCAAAGATATATTAAAGATTAAGACAAATGTACACTCATATTTAAACTTCCTAAAATTGATGAAAAGGAAATCTGGTATTTTCTTCCTTTGTGATAATAATGTGTCAATATCTATTTTGAAAGAAGTATTGCAAAATTTAATAAATTATACCAAAATTAAGAATAATTTTTTTTTCTGTTTTTATATTTTTTATATCATTCAATACTAAATTTTTTTAAGAAAATAGATATAAATAATAATATGTTTAACTATGTTGAACTAAAAATCTATTGAAAGAGAAATCTTATAAAATGTTTGTAAAGATTCTTAATCTAAATCTTTTTGAGATAAGAAGAAATTAGATTTCAACTTGATACTTCATATTTACAGATATGCAAGTAATGAAAAGCGTAGAAAAAGTATTAAAAATTAATACCATTTCGACTATCATGAAATTTTTTCTAACATAATAGAAGAAAGAGAAAAGATAACAACTCTCATTTTTCACATTCCAATGCTTAGCTAGAGTAACATGCATTAAATTATTTGTTCAAAGATTCTAGTTAATTATATTTTAAATTTAATATCAAGTTGCAACATTTTGAAAAAGAGAACCAATAAAATTATTACCCATATTTATTTCTCTTAAACTAGCTATCAAATACACTTTAAAAGCTAAATCTGTAAGCCAATTCTCATCATCAAATCGGGCAAGAAATTTTCTTTTGAATACCCCTAAATTCATGTCAAAAATCAAGCAATTTTTTAAAGTTGACTCTTTTTTTGACCACCTGTTTTTCTCCAAAAAAATTTTTTAAAAAAGAATTAAGTGTTTGTACAGCATTCAATAAATTTAAAGAATTCTTCTCCTGGGATGCTAAACTTTCTAATGAAAATTCGCTACTTACGATGGTCTTTACAGAAATTACAATTTTGATTATCAACTTTTCTATTTTGACAATTTTACAAACTTTCTTTCAGCACAGCTTTATAGTATTATATTAAACTTTGGTTTCCAGAAGCAATTGCGTTATCTATTAATTCCATCAAACTTTTCTGCTACTATAACATTTCGCGCGCGCCAGCTGGCAGAAATGTTCCCCTCTCTTCTGTAAAGCAGTTTGAAGCGCGCGAATTCAGGTTACCTAAATTTAGGTAATCTGTAATCGATTACTCAGCATTCGGAATGAAAAAAATATTTCGTATAATGAATTTAAAAACCCTAATTTTTATGCATCCGCAATTCTAAGTGTCCAAGATTGCGAACAGAACCAACAGATATTGAGTGAAGTCATTATTACTTAGTTATTTTAAGATTTATAATTAGAAATCTGTTTGAAAATTGCAACACATTTATATTGAAATAATGTATAAAGTAGCTAATTTTGTATTGTTTAATATACTATTTACGTAAGAAATTATTTGCACAGCTATTAAGCAGATAAGTCCATTACTGTATGTAAAATTTTAATTAAACTTTCTAAGAAATTAATATAAGTTTTACTTTCCATTTCTACAAAATTTTTGGTTGTAACTTCTCAAATACATGTTTATTAAATACTTAGTTTAGAATTTATAATGTTCAAATTTATACATTTTGTTTTTCGCTTAAAAAGGCTATGAATTTAATTTTCAAGTGTGTTGTTGCGACTCCTCTCCAATTATTATTTCATATACTCATTGCCTTTAAATACATTAAAATCCCTATTTATAAAATATCCTTTAACAATAACTATCTAGAATAGACTCTCACAGAATTCGAATATGTAAAATTATAAAAATACTAAAATAAATTTGTAAGGAAATGATACTCTATAAGAGTGTCCATTTTTTTTATCAAAACATTATTTCTTTACAATATGTACGAATAATTTGGAAATTTCAAATATTTTCAAGTCGAGAATTTGATTCGAGTTTTGATTCTAAAAGTGTTCATCTTGTGAAATAAATGATGTTGATTTTCATTAAATAGAACTGGATAAATTCCTCTGTGGTATGGTATGACAGTCAGAAAAAGAGAAGTACCAGCTCAGTTGTTGTTTCTCATTCCGCGATTGTAGTTCATAACTGCGAGTCGTTCTCCCATAGCCTTCATTTAACTTATAGTTTGACTTTTAATCCAAACCTGTCAAGTGTTTGTTTTCGTCAAAGTTTCTTTTCTTCCAAGGCTACTATACAGTCTTTTGGATATCTCAAATTTAAAATGACGAGGATTCCAAATGATATATCTCACTCGACACACTTCCGTACTACACTACATTAAAAATTTAAAGTTCCAAAAGAATTAATAAGAGACGCCTTCAATTAATCAATAAGATGATTAGTAAACAGTTAAATGAAAGTGCCAATGCCTTAAATATGGCAGGTTAGTCATAGTTCTAATGCAATAACGACATAAGAATATAATGTAATAAATTATACCTTCCACATCTAAACTTTAAGCATTAAGAAATGTTAAATGTGAAGACTTTGAAAAAATAGCTAATTGTGAGAGAAAAAAAAAACAACTTTTATTTAACAGAATTTAAACGAATATTTGAAATGCTTATTTTATTTTTATGAAGGAAGCTTAAGTAATTGTCGTTAAATATTTTACTAATATACTAATTCTTATAACATGTAGCTTTAACATGTTTATAACTGGTAAATTTATTTATCCGTAAACAAAACCACCTATGAAACTTTTAACCCGAATCTACATTATTTTCTTCATTCCTTTATTATTTCCAGGAGAAATCAACATAAGCAATGTTAAGACATAGTTTGACAAATGTAGGATAATAAACAAACTATTGATTCTGAAACTTTGTTTAGTATGTTCATTATTGTGTTTAACTAAAACATTAGACTCAATTATTAACCTTAAGGAAAATTTATTTCTTTTCAGGCATAGCAGTTCGAGTAAACAAGATAAATACTTCAAATAAATTGTCTTATCGCATGCATTAATGTAATATTTCATTCAGTTGCCATTAAGCTACTTCCTTTTTTTCTATTCATTATAGGCTTTGTTTTTAAACGCCTTATATCTCCTCCCTGCTTCAATTTTAAAATTACAAAAAAATAGTTATTTAATATGTTGATAGAATACAAACATTTTCATTCATAACAGGAGATGAGGCATTCTAAACGACATTCTGAAAAATGAGAATTTTTACGGTCAGGTATTCAATGAGTAATTTCTGGTTACATCATCTAAAATACGCAGCACAGGAAACATAGCAATTTTCCACTTATCTCTCCCAAGTTTCCGAATCTTAAAAGGTGTTTTTATGCATTTTTTGTTAGTTTTAAAGTAAAAAACAATATTAAGTAAATAAAGTGAGATAAAAGCGAAAGTGTTTCGAGGCTAGGCCATGCATAAAAAGAACAATTTTTCTCCGTTGACACGCCCTTTGAAAATTATACGTTGTTGAAAAGTCTGCTAGAAGATAAAAACTTAGGAGAAACTAACAAAAAAAGATAACAAAAAATAATTTTTTCTTGTGTTTACAATCGATCCGTAGGAATAGTTGATGACGCTGCGAAAAGAATTTCCGGTCGCAACTTAAACCGGATGCAAAGATAATGTTTATTTACTTTTTCTTTACTCTTTCTTCTCTTTTGAAAACTCTCGACTTATAGGATGACGCAAAGGCAAAAAACATTCCATAACATTTGTTTTATGTCCCTTCTAGGCATCATTTGGACCGATAGAGCTATTATCTGTTTCTTCAAAAGAAGCGGCTCACATCATTTTGAAGATTTTGCACATTTTTAAAGCAGCATAAGGAGATTAATATCAAAATTAGAAAACCAAGTTTAAAAAGATACTTTAAGCGCAATCCTCGTTACTCCATTTATCGAAAAGTTAGCAAAGGAGAGCAGCTCTAAATTGTCATAGCTGGGTTTTTTTTTTTTTTTTTTTTTTTTTTTAATTTTTGCTTAGTTCAGGTGTTTCTCAATCTATTTTAGAGTAGTATAATGCGCAAAAATTTTAATAATTGTGTCAAACACAACTACTAACCATGGCGCACATTGATCTCTACCATAACATTCAACAAGTTGAAACTGTACCAATACGTTTGGTAAGTTGGAATTGTACCAGTAACTATTAACAATGGTCCAGATTGATCTTTACAAAAACATTCAATGCCAAATTATTCTTGTTAAACGCAATATATATTTAGCATCATAATTAAAAAAGTTTGTAATGTCAATTTTCCATTCCATAAAAGTTTTATCAGTTCTTACTAATCAAGGTTGTGTAATCTATCCTAGAATTTAAAAAAGTCAATATATAAATAACAGTACGAGAGAAAATATTAAATTTGAGAAAACGTAATTAACAAATAAGCTAATAATATTACTTTACGAGAGAACGGTTCATTTTTTTTTAAGTAAACAGGAAAATTGCAGTCGAATGGGTGTATAAAGTTTTTCAAAATACAATGTGAATTGCTCGGGAAGCAACCAATGTATGCAAAAATGATCTGTTAACAGACACGCATTCAAAATAAAAGTAAATACAAAGGCATTGTAGAATACGCCCTTTACCCGTAAAAAAAATTCTGCTTAGGATATATTTCATATACTAAGAAATGGGGTAGAAATCAAATTGTGTTAAATTCTGCAATCGGGGCTCAGTTTTTCTACTTATTGTAAATAATTTGTATAAACTATCAATAATAATTTATTGGAGGAGGTACAATCGAGTAAATAAAGTAGATACCACGAGGTTAAAGTGACATTTACAGTATCGCAAATATAGGTTAATTGAAGAGTACTTTATTGAGGATTAAAAGGCCTAAAAACTTCTCTGAAAAAGCGTTCTTAAGACTGTGGAAGATCACTATACCTTAAAAAATAGGTACGTTTAGTAGTGAAAATGATCTAATCAAGACTTATTCACTAAGTAGTAACAATCAAGACTTACACTCTTTTAATAAAGAGCTTCAAATCCTGCAAACTCTACTAGTACTCATTTATCTCCCAGAATTATTTCTCAGTAATTAAACTATATTAGCTTATGAGCACATCAGCCTTTTACGTACATTCCTCTACAATTAAGCAATCGTCGTCGAGAAAAGTTACGATGGAATAATAAGCACTTTCGGAAGCTCAGCGATAGTGATCTAAAGATATTCTCTGTTGAATTCCAATTCCTCATTAAGAATTATTTTAGACCCCACCCTGTGAACAGTGAGAAATAAATATTTTAATACTACCAGATTATTTTTGAAGTTGATTTTTATGGCTAAAAAGTAATTGTGTGGGCAGGCATTGGCCACAACAGAGGATAACGCTTCACTCATTTAGCGTAGTACATTGATATCAAAATAATATTACACGAGTTTGGCTGATGAGAGCTAATTCGAAGATATAAATTTGTCAATTTGGGACCATATTCAAAAGAAATTACAAGAGCTTTTGAAAAAATTCAGGAACACTGCAGCAACGAATCCAATCAAAATAAATAGAAAAAAACAAAAAAAGGGGAATCTTATAAAAGAGTTTGCGTATACTTTTCCTCGTTCATTTTAAGAAAACAGTCGTTAAAAATTTGGGATTTAGGTTCAAAACTTATTACCTTGAATTCGCTTGTGTTGAATGGCATATCAACCATCATTTTTTTGATAATATATAAATTGATCTCTTTACAACTTTTCAAATAAAGTGAGAATGAATTACATCCAACTTGTTTATTTTTATTTCATGGCAGCAATAATTACATTTACTTTGAAATATATTCAATTTAATAATTCACCATTTGCTTTAATTTAATATTTTAAAATGATATCATTGTCCACTTCCACATTTTATCGTTTTCTTTAATTCTAATACTTAATTGAGTAATTTATTAATTCTTTTAAAAAGTAATCACCTTTAGTGGCTAAATCTATTCCTTTCAAAACTTTGCATAGAACATTTTTATAAATTTATTTTTATTTTTAATTTCATTTCTTACCATTTCTCTGAGAATTCATGATCACAATATTTTGTTGATGGCATGCTTAGTATTTACTTTAGTATATCTTCTTTTCTTTAATATTTACTTACTTATGTACGAGTATTCCGTAAAAGTAATAAGAAGAGTTTTAAACACACGCAAAGTTTTGGTTTTTTACAAAATAACCCTTTACTATATTTGACTTTTTTTTAAAAAATAAAATAAATGAACAAAAACTATAAAGTGTGAATCATAAAAACAAATGTTCCTAATTCAAAGAATAAACTTTGAAGTAACTCAAACATATATATTATTTTATGTGTGATTTTCCTAAAAGTCTCATAATAGATAAAATTGAAACGTATTTGAAATTATTTCAGCACTTTTTTTTATGAATTTTAATATTACGTAAAGATTTCCTTACTATTTATCAAAAATAGAACTCGTTTATTTTGATTCAAAAGGAAGCTCTTAAAAAACTCTTTGCAATTTTAGATTCTTACCTTAATGCTTGAAGCACAATTTACAATATTCAAAGAGAAATGTTTTACAATTGTTAGCATTGATAGTGCGTTATAGATTAACACAAAGAATGGTGCTAAATTCTTTCAATCTCAAAAAGCATATATTGACAGTCGTTCATGCAGGAATAATAATACTTCTCCAAGCAATTAAATATAGCAATAACAATGAAAATATCATTTAACTATTGTTAAATCAGCCTTAAGGAATTATTTTTCTAAGGACGCTAAAAAATGAAAATCATAATTTTCATGATAATAGGAATCAAAAGTTCAGTTCGAAGGAAATTGAATTTTTATTCTTGCAAGTAAATTCAAGAATTGAAAAACATGAAAAATAAGTTTCCATAAATAATAACGCTCATTTATTTACGCTAAATAGTTCAAAGGTTAAATAGAAATATTGAGAATTGCTAAAATTATTGATAAAAATAAAAGCAGTGTAACTTTTGAATTAGAAATTAATTAATAACACTTGAATAAGCCAATGTTCTGCTATTTTTAGGTTGTAAATTTCTTAATATGTTCAGGTATTTCAATGTTTTATAAGATTTTTTATCTCATTTAATGTTGAATCCCGAAGAATTAAATATCACTGTGAATGAGAAATAAATATAGTTGCGTCCACTCAATTAAGGTTGCTTTAAAAGTATTTAAGTATTCTTTCTAATATCATTAAAATTAAGATAAATTATTTGAAGTATTTATTTTAATTCATTTTGTTGTGGAACCTTATTCATTACATATAAAATCTAAGCATTTTTAAGACAGAAATATATTTTGAATAGCTGACTTATTTACCTATTCTTTTACATAGCTTCCTACAAATTTGCTACCCCGCCCCCCTCGATTTCTGTTAAGACTTTGAAATGCTTAAGTAAAACAAAACTTTTAATTTCAGTGGTGTAACTTCAGTAAAACAAAAGTTGGTAAGAAGTTGATTTATTTGACGTCGCAGTCTGTGAAGCAACACAAGGGCTGTTGGCGACATTTTGAACCTCGCTCAAGTGATGAGGAGGACACCTAAGTTGGCAGTTCCCTTTCCAAACTTCCACATTACACCATTGTGGGGAACATTCAACATCGACCGGCTCCGCTACATGGCGTATCTCTAGTGGCATCAGGGCTCTAGCCCACGAGTCGACAAAAGCAACATAAGTTGCAAGTCTGTGACCTTGACCACTAAAATGGAATCTATTGTAGCGATAAAAAGGAAGAGACCGAGTTCCTGCAGTAAATGAAATATAATAAACTAAAAGTTTTATTTGGAACTGCCTTTAATTTAGATAAGTTTTTAATGTAGATTTATGCAACAAAAAATACAAGTTTAATTGGAATTTTCATCGTAACTTCACCAATTATATTTAGTTACTTGATATTTTTCTCAAGCAAAGGCTTGGTTTTGTTATCTAGGTTCTCTCAATCTGGAATTTTTAACAAGTTAATTTAATTTAAAAACTATTTAATTCGTAGTCTGTATGTTTGTTTTTGATCCATGATCCCGTGGAAGCTCCTACGGATTCTACAACTTTATTGTTACAATTTCTGCAATGTCCTCATCAGGACTTAGAGATGAAATAATAAAAAATTCTAATGCTTTAGTATCTGTAAAAAGAGTCGAGATGTTTACTGAGAGAATTTGAATTTTATAAGAAATGAAATTAAAATTTCCCAAATTTAGTGTTACAGTACTTTTTTTTTTTTTCTTTTTTAACTTTCAATCTTAGAACTAAAATGATTTACATGAACTAGACAGCTAGAGAGATAATATTTTTGACACATATTTCTTCAAAAATAGTTTTGACACTCTCGGGAGCAGCATATAAAAATTGTATAAAATAAAAATAGTTAAAGTTTGTCAGGTCTTTTCTTTGATGAAAACAGTTTCAGGAAAAATTGTTGGGAAATCTTACAAATTCTTCAGAAAGACAAAATTCACAGAATGAATCACACATACTACAAAGTTCGGAAGCATCCGATTTAATAACTCTTGAGTTTCTTGAAAACTTAAGGAGAGAAATCATTCTTATTTCTCATTGACATGCAGAGATCTAAACCAATGTGATCGACTTTATTCCCATTGGATAAGCAAAGATTTAGTAAGGATAAAACAAATATTTTTACAATCCCATTTAGAATATTAACAAACGGAAAAAAGAGTCTTAAGCAAATCTAGATTTAATATCTCTGGTCGAAAAACATTGTTTTGTGCAGTGATTCCATGGATGGGTAATATTAAAAGCTCTGTTTTAGAGAATTTCACAATTACTTTTCCATTAAACTGAAGGAGAAAAATTCAGAAACAAAAATTCTCTAAAAATCTAATAAAATATTGATAAAATAACGTACACAATGAGCTACGTGAAAGTCTCCCTCCTCTTTTCTCTATGCTTTTGAAGCTTTTTACTGCTCTTAGAAATAACTATAAAAGAAAATGTAATACAAATGAAATATAAACATGCTCGTAGGATAAAGGACACTTTTTTCAAATTATATCTAGATTTATCCACTATGATACCTTGGAAGTGGATACTACATTCAAAAATTTATGTTGAATCAATATGTATCTGTTATTGATTCAACATGTTCATATAAAGAAAAAAAAATACTAACGATCCAGTTTGTATTATTTAACAATTAAATCTTTGTAAACTTCCCTACTATTCTACCAAAACAAGTGAAAATGGCATTTTTTGACAACTTCGATAGTAGCAACAACATGTTGTAAAACATTATTTTGCAAGTACACTCGTCTAAGTTTATGTACTCCTATTCTGAATTGTATGGATGGGTTTGATTTATAATATCGCTTAAGAGAGTGACACATTGACAGGCTTCTAGTAAATCTCAAGTGCTAACGTTTCGAAAACTTCTAAGATCTTTCGATTGAGAAATACTCGTACTTTATAATGCTTCATTCTATGTGTTTTTTTTTTTATATTTTTGGCTACTTTGTTAATATTTGTTTTATCCCATTTCTGCCAATTTCTTCATGTTATACTACTCTACTGTAGTTGATTCATTTTAAGGGTTTCACTATTTTGTATGGGACAATACGAATGCATCAGTCTTTCATTTCTTAAATTTTTATTTATTCAATAAAGGAATTTCCACTTATGTATTTTTTATCTAATAAAGGATAACTTCAACTGCATTTCTTTTTACACTACAATCATGTTTCTTCGTGCAATTTTTATGCGGTATACGTATTTACACCTTTTTCGTGTAATAAGCAAATAAATTAATAACTATTAGTAACTATAAGAGAACATGTGACACAAAAACGCCATGTTAACAAAAACATTTTTGAAATGAAAGAATTCTCTAAAAGGTTATTTATGATCATTTTTAGAAGTAGATATTATTTAAATCAAACTATTTTTATTGTTGTTATTTCTTTTTTGTATAAAGGGACTTGGTACTGCTCAATTCTTGATTACATACGTTTTTTCTAAACTGAACAGAGATTCTAATTTTGCTTAAGAGGCAAAATGTCAAATAATTGTATTTTTGATTGCGTAATAAAAGATCTTTCTTGATATTCTTGATTGTTTTGATAACTTAAAAAAATAATTCACATCTGAGGAAAGTATCTAGAGGGAATTCTTAGGAAAACACTGCATTACAAAGTTTATTTTTCCTTTGTCTGTATTAAATTAAAATTCCCTTACGTAGCATTATTTACTTTATATGTAAATCTGAACACAAATATTAGGGAAAGATCATTTTAAATTTTAAATTTCTAGGAACAATTTAAATATACATAATAACAATGTCATATATTTTAAATTATTCAAAAAGTTATTAATATTGTTCAAAAATTTCTATGTTAGGATTTAACCACGTATTAAAAATCAATCCTTTTGTATTGACTTTCATGAAAATCAAACACCTGGAACCATTTAAACATCTTGCATTCATTGTCTCACAGTAGAGATTAATGCTAAATAATATTATGCATGTATATTTATAATATGAATAATAAACATTAAATAAATGGTTTAAATAATGATATAAAAATATATTGGTTTTATAAATTAATAAAAAAAAAAGGCTTAACATATCAGAGTTTGAAATCATACTTAAAACAAATAAATTCATTTTTTTTTTATTTTACAAAAGAAATTATATCTCTTAAAGAAATAATTGTTTAAATGAAACTTTTTTATCGATAAAAAGATATTTTAATATGAAATATATTATAAAAATTTTTTGGATGCACTTAATGTTTTCCAAATTATTATTTTACTAGGTTATCAAGAATTTTTATTTATTTTAAAAAATAAAATAAATTTTCAGAACAATTAATAAAACTTAAAATAAAAATAAAATATATTCAACAATATTTATATTTCTCTTGAAAAGTAATTTATAAATTATTGATAAAAATGTGTCTGCTTTTATTTCTTTAAAAAAGCTAACACAAATAAATAGATATATTAAAAAATATTTTAATAAAAACTTATGAATATACATAATTAATAATTAAATTTTATTAGAAAAAGAAGTTATCCTATATTTTTGCAAAAAAGCATTAAAATATGTAGGAACTTAATCGGCTTTTAAGTTCGTTCTTTTCTGGTATTTAGCTATTCTTAGAAGATAAATAAGACAAACGCTCAGTACACCCACGCATCAGCAAATGTAATGCAATTCGTAACATTTTCTTTTTCAAAATTTCTCCATGCTTTTATATTGTGTGCCCTTTTAAAATATTGATTCCCTCTTTCATGTATAGTTTATTCAGGGATATTTAGTTTCACCATATTTGGTTATGAATAAATCTCAGTGAAGCAGTTATATAAGCTGATTAAAACATTAAACTTACTTTAATGTCTCCTCCCTTGAGAAAACTCAAATTTAAAAATCTGGAGATCTTAAGGAAAGATCAAATGCTTCACAAAGAAAGCAAATCAATTAATGTAACTATGAAGTACATGGAATGTCGCTGATAAGTTAGATACGACTTATATGAATATTATTAGAATTATAATACATTATTGGCAATGGGTTGCACAATTTTGACTTGCGCAAGTAGCTATTTGATATTAACATCACCTGAACTGTATCCCAACAATTTTATTTTTTCCGTTACTCTATGCATGGGTTTCGAAACCTCGTCTCGTCTAAATTAAAGAGCAATAGTTTTTCCTTATTTTAGTAAACAATCATCAGCCAGATTAACTACACAAAAGAATTAGTTTGGACGAAAAAAGATACTTAATGTAGCAAAATATTTTTGCTAAATGTTTTTTGCAATAAATGTTTATCCTTTTCAAAAAGCAATAATAATAACAATTAAGATGTAACTTTTAATATACGTTAATTAAAAAAAGTTTCAAAAATGGGATATTTTTGTGATTTGCTTCAATATAAAACTGCAACATAAGAGTAATTATTTTCAATATTTCTCTTTCTTTTTACAATAATGGTTTTAAAAAATCGAGTACATATCGAAAATCTATTATTATAAAAATTCCAGAAATGTTTAATGTTGGATATCAATGCATATTTGCTTTCCCTTCCCCCAACATAAAATAGATTGCGTCACGCCATGTAAGCTCTGGCTGTGCATGCGCGCAAGGGATGGCGAAGTTCTCTCCTATGAATTAATAAGTCACTATTACTCCTACTGCTGCTGTTGTTGAATCACCAAACGTGAAAGAAACTCACACTGCAGAGCTAACTTTTATATATATATATATATATATATATATATATATATATATATAACAAGTCAATTGAAAAGTCCCCGGCCTGACACATACATGGCGCTACTAGAATTAAACCCATATGTTTTTTAGTTAGCCCTAACCCTCAAAAGATGCTTGTATAAATTTGACAGCTGTCGGATCATTAGTTTGTGAATTATAGCATTTTGAGTAAAGCAACTTTTGTTATTGTGAAAAAAATGGATAAAAAGGAATTTCGCGTGTTGATAAAATACTGCTTTTTGAAGGGAAAAAATACAGTTGAAGCAAAAACTTGGCTTGATGCCGAGTTTCCGGACACTGCCCCAGGAAAATCAACCATCAAGGATTGGTATGCTAAGTTTAGACGTGGTGAAATGAGCACCGAAGACGGTGAACGCAGTGGACGCCCAAAAGAGGTTGTTACCGACGAAAACATAAAAAAAATCCACAAAAGATTTTGAATGACCGTAAATTGAAATCGAATGAAATAGCAGACACTCTAAAGATATCAACTGAACGTGTACATCATATCATTCACGAATATTTGGGTATGAGAAAGCTCTGTGCAAAGTGGGTGCCGCGCGAGCTCACTTTTGACCAAAAACAACAACGAGTTGATGATTCAGAGTAGTGTTCGAAGATGATCAAGCGTAATAAACCCGAGTTTTTGCATCGATATGTGACAATGGATGAAACATGGCTCCATCATTTCACTCCGAAGTCCAATCGACAGTCATCCGAGTGGACTGCACACGATGAACCCGCTCCAAAGTGTGGGGAAATGCAACAGTCGGCTGGCAAGGTTATGGCGTCTGTATTTTGGGATGCGCATGGAATAATTTTCATTGACTACCTTGAAAAAGGAAGGACCATCAACAGCGACTATTACATAGCGTTATTGGACCGTTTGAAGGACGAAATCGCCAAAAAACGGCCGCATTTGAACAGAAAGAAAGTGCTGCTTCACGAAGACAATGCACCGTGTCACAAGTCAGTGAAAACGATAGTAAAAATCCATGAATTGGGCTTCGAATTGCTTCCTCATCCACCGTAGTCTCCAGATATGGCCCCCAGCGACTATTTCCTGTTCTCAGATCTCAAAAGAATGCTCACTGGGAAGAAATTTTGGTCGAATGAAGAGGTGATCGCCGAAACTGAGGCCTATTTTGAAGCATAGGACAAATCGTTCTACAAAAATGGTATCGAAAATTTGGAGGGTCGTTATAATCAGTGTATAACCCTTGAAGGGAATTTTGTTGAATGAAAAAAAACTAATTTTGCCAAAAAAATGTGTTTTACTATGGTAGGCCGGGGACTTTTCAATTGATCTGTTATATATATATATATATACACATATATATATTTGTGTGTGTGCGTTTTCATAAATAAACCAACTTTTCGTTTAATGCTTCTCGCTTCGTTTACTTCCATTAATGGTTATGGGCCAAGAAACTGAAACGATGAACCATTAGCAGTGCACATTACGGAGGAATCTATCTCAAACGGCACTTGAATAGAAAAAGCTACGCATTCCTGATCAAAAAAAAAAATAGCTGAAACTGATTATAGCGCAACTCAACGATATAGAGAAGCTGAACAACCAAAACCACGAAACGTGGAAACTGCGCAAATCAAAGCGATCTTGATAAGAAACGACCACTGGGATTACGTCAACGGCAACGAAACTAAACCCAACAAAGGAGCCTCTCCGGACTCCATTGAAAAGATACGGAGATGGACTGAAACCGATTGAAAAGGTCGTGCGGACATTATATTGCCTATCAGCCAAGTGAACTTTGTCATGTAAGACATCCCACAACTTCCAACGATGTTTGAAAACGCTAAAAGCTGTATTCGAATCTAAAGTAACAGCCAAAAAGGCTTCACTTTTGAAACAATTATTGTTCAGGAAAATCGACACAGAAACAATGTCGGATCATCTTAAAGAATTTTTCGACACAATAGATAAACTGAAAGAAATGGAGCTGGATATTGCCGATGATCTCTTATCCATTTTACATCTATACAACATTCCGGACTATTTCAAAAATTTCCGATGAGCCATTGAATCCAGATACGAACTGCAGAATCCTGAAATTCTCAAAATCAAATTTCTGGGAGAATTTGAAGCAAGAAAAAGAAAGATAAATCCTGCGTCAGAGTGTGCTCTATACTCTTCAATAAGAATGGATAAGCAGTATTCAATAACGAACTCTGAGAATTAGAATGCAAAATAAAACAAAGCAGCGAATCAGAAGTCTTTTAGAAATCTAAAGTGCAATTACTGCTCAAAGTATTGACATAATGCATCCGAATGTCGCAAGAAAATATTCGACAGGAAACACGCATCTCCAAATCACAACTCGTCCATGTTAGTGAAATCTGATGAATATGCAACGTCGGCTATGTGCTATAAAAAAGGCCAGAACGGAAGAAATTCCTGGTGTTTAGATAGTGGAGCTACCTCTCATATGTGCAAAATATGCCTCATATGTGCCTCTCATATGTCATATGAAAAGCTATTCAACGAAATAAATAAAGAAACAAACTGATTAGTAAAATTAGCTGTCGATAAAATAATTGAAGCAACCGGCAAAGGTTTGATTAGCATTACTGTTCAAAATGCTAAGCACTCCTGAATAATTCTTTTGTAGAATGTATAATATAAGCCAGAATTAAAATGCAACTTAATATCGACATCTCAAGCCACAATGAATAATCGATCCGTTATTTTCTCCGAAAAAGAAGCAAAATTAATTGAAGCCTACGGAACTGTAACAAAAATAAAACTAAACAAAAGTAACGGAACTTTTTACAAAAATAAAAATCTTTTAGAACTTGTACATTCTGATGTCTGTGGACCCAGGCGAGTACCGTCACTAGCAGGTTCGTAATTTTTGTTACTTTCATTGATGATAAATCAAGGTATGTAGTATTGAAAACTAAAGATGAAGTAAAAAAAGCCTTCGGAAATTATAAAGCTTTAGTTGAAAATCAAACAGGGAAGAAAATTACTTCATATCGATAATGGATTAGAATATTGCGGATCAGAATTCGAAACTTTTCTTAAAGGACAAGGCATCCGAAGAGAAAAATCTGCTGTTATGACCCCTCAACAAAACGGCGTTGCAGAAAGAGCAAATAGTACTGTAGTTGAAATAGCCAGATGTCCCTTAATCCAATCTGGATTAAATTCTAATTTCTGGGCAGAAGCAATTAATTGTTCCATTTACATTCGCAATCGCTGCCTAGCAAGAGCATCGAGAATTCAACTCCATGTAAACTCTATTTTGGCATCAAACCAAGAGTGTCATACTTTGAAGTGTTCGGATAAAAAGCATAAGTGTTGAATAAGCGATGGAAAGGCAAATTTGAGCCTATATCTAACGAACATATCTTCATCGGATATTCAACAGAATCTAAGGTATATAGTCTGTATAATAAGAAAACCATAAAAATGATAGCAGGTCAAAATGTGAAATTTATTGACGAATTTGAAAACCATCTGCCAGCTTCAGAAATGAAATTCATTACCCTGCCTGATAAAAAACAAAATTCTACTCTCAACGATGATACATCATCTGTCCTTTGTAATATATCGAAAAGAGAAGCAATGTCATCGGGCTCCCAAAGAAAAACTGAAGTTTCGGATAGTTGTGACGTCATGCCACCTGATAGAAGTGTTTATCACCCCGCTCCTGGAAGACCTAGAGTTTTAAAAACAGGCAAAAGAGGTCGTCCAGGAAAAAAATATGCACAAGTTCTCATAATTACGGATTGTTTCGAAACAAGCCTCAACGTTCAAGAGGCTCTCGCTGGACCGAACAAAATAGCTTGGGAAAATGCTATGAAGGAAGAACATAATGCATTAATTAAGAAAATGCATGGACATTAGTTCCAAGACCCAGACATAAAAAGGTTATATGATCAAAATGGGTTCTAAAAGCAAAGTTCAAAGAAGATGGAACTGTTGAAAAATTAAAAGCAAGAATTGTTGCTCAAGGTTGTTTTCAAAAACCTGGAATAGATTTCACGAGAATTTTTCTCCAGTTGCAAGATTGAGTTCATTCTAAACTGTTATTGCTTATGTAATTGAAAACAACTTTTCTGAATATCAATTAGACTTTGTGAGGGCTTACGTAAATGGAGATCCGAATAAAGAAATCTTTATGAAGCAACCAGAAGAATTTCGTGTTTCTCCTAATAAAGATTAAATTTGTTTACTAAACCGCTCTCTTTATGATCTCAAACAATCAGGGAAACAGTGGTACAACAAACTGGACACTAAACTTAAATCTTTTGGGTTTAAATGATCATTGTATAGAAATCATCATTTTATATGTGGATGATTTAATGATGTTTACAATCAGCAGAAACGTTTATGAAAATATTCGTTTTGAGTTAGCAAAACCTTATAAAAGGAAACACCTGGGACTATTGCATTACTGCTTAGGAATTGAATTCAAACAAGATAAAAACAATATAACAATATCTCAATCAAAGTATATTGATGATATCTTGAACAAGTACAAAATGCAAGATGCAAAAACTGTTGCAACTGCCACGGATACAAGCATTAAATTAACCTAAGAGATGTCTCCCAGAATGAAGAAGAAAAAAAATTCTGAAATGTAACACTTACCAATCCGATCTTTAAATGGATATCTAATATATTTGTCTGTCGCCACAAGACCAGACATTACTTACGCTGTCTATTTTCTTAGCCAGTTTAACAACAATCCAGGGAAAACACATTAGAAAGCAGCAAAAAGAATTCTGAAATACTTGAAAGGAACTAAAAATTAGGATTAATTTATAAACAATCTGCAAAACCATTAATAGGATATGTCGATTCTGACTGGGCTTCAGATATCAACGACAGGAAATCTTGCACAGGATATGTCTTCAAGTATGCTGGAGGAACTATTTCTTGGGAATCAAGAAAACAACAAACGGTTGCATTATCAACCACAGAGGCAGAATATATGGCTCTCTCAGGAGCTACAAAAGAGACTCTTTATCTATAAAGATTTCTCAATGAACTTTCACAAGAGACTGATACATTGAAAACTGTGGTATGTACTGACAATCAATCATCTCTAAAACTTGTTAAAAACCCTGTTTATCATCCGTGATCAAAACATATTGACATTCGACATCATTTTGTGAGAGGAGTATATGAAAATAATTTGTTTGATTTAAAATATTTACCATCCAATGAAACGCTTGCTGATATGTGAATAAAATGTTTAAATAGTAATAAGCATAAGGTATGTAGCAAATTAATTGGATTGACATGTACCTTTCAATAAATCTCATATCTGTATTTTTTTAAGTGCTTGTATTTTATTAAGGCCTTATAATATTCATTAGAAAATTGCATAATTATGTTTGTATTTGAAATAAGCATTGAGAGGGGGAATTGTTGGATATCAATGCATATTTGCTTTCCCTTCCTTCAACATAAAATAGATTGCGCCGCGCCATGTAAGCTCTGACTGCGCATGCGTGCAAAGGGTGCAGAAATTCTCTTCTAAGAACTAATACGCCACAATTACTCCTAATGCTGCTGC